>JAKTRT010000006.1:0-461632 GCA_030579895.1 Sugiyamaella grinbergsii
CTCTCCCTCTCCCTCTCCCTCTCCCTCTCCCGTCTCTCTCTCCCGTCCCTCTCTCCCGTCCCTCTCTCCCGTCCCTCTCTGCTCTCCCTCTCCCGTCTCTCTCTGCTCTCCCGAGACCCCTTCGTGCCTCCAGCGAAGCTGGAGCAACGGGTCCGGGCAGCGCCCGGCCGCCGGAGGCATCCCCCGCCCCCAGAACCCCCGTCGGGCTCCTCCCCGTTACAAGAATGGCTGGCTATTGTGCATGGGGATGATGTGGAGCCAGTTGTTTGGGTGGGCCCTGGTCGCTGCTGAGCTTGGTGGTCGTTAGGAAGCATACATTGCAGTATGTAAATGCGCGCGTAGAAATCGCCCGGACGGGGTTTCAATACTGCAGCACGTGCGTTGGATCGATGTTTACTAGGCACGACGAAGGTAGGGTTTATTTTGCGAGCGGGATATTGCTTTTTCCCTAGCCCGGGCTATCATTTTATTTTTTGCTCGGTCTCATATATAAATATTCGATCATGGACATCAAAATAGCGCTTTCTAGGAAAAGGGCGAAATTTTTTTTTTTGAGTTGGCTTGTGTCTCGAGTCTCGTGTGGTGTGTCTTGTTTTATGGCCGAGAATTGAATTTTAATTAACTGAAGCAAGTCAAAAAAAAACGTTTTGGGCGAGTATTAATATTGGTGGTCATTTTAATTTATCAATCTGATACATTGTTCGACACCAGAGTGCTATTGGTGTTTTAGCGTTAAAGTTGGATAGTGAGAGTACATTTTAGAAGTGGTTGACGTGATATTAGTTGACGAGCTGCTAGTATTTATTATTTGTATAGCTGCTACTAGTGTTTCGACCAGGTACTATCTCTACTACTTCGACCTACTATCTCTACTACTTCGACCTACTATCTCTACTATTTCGACCAGGTACTATCTCTACTTTTTCGACCAGGTACTATCTCTACCTTTTCGACTGCTAGGCACTTTTACTACCATCTCTAGTACTATTTCGACTGCTAGGTACTTTGTCTAGGTACTTTCTCTACTACTACTGCCAGATACCATCTCTACTACCGACCTCCCACAATCGTACTGTTTAATGCGTCTTTCATAGAAAACATCTACCTACCTCGTTCTTTATACATGATTCTATTCGAAATGTTTCCTCGTCATGACTTCACCAACTTCAATCTCATCACCCAGCCAATGGCCGACTCGCTGAGGTACCTCTCTACAAGCATAACACTTTTATTCGCATACTCTCTAGGAATCTACGTATCATACTATCTCGTTTATGTTCCTGTGTTGTCGCTAATACGAAGCATCCGAGGGACCTTGTCGTCATCTTCATCGTCGTCTTCTACAACCACCAGTTCCAGCAAATCAAAAACTCTCTCGGAACTCAAACTGGTGTTCTTCGTTCTTGCATATTTATTAATAGGGGTTAATACCGCCTTTGTCACTGGCATCCAGAAATGTCGCAACTATCACTCGCTCACTTCAAGGCACTCATGCTCTTCCAGATATGAAAGTTTCCATCTGACGCTTTTCCTGGCAGTAGCAAACTTCGTGGCCATGTTGCATGTAGACGGCCTGAGAATCGGCCGCTCTTCAACTAAGTCGGACCGGTCTCTGGTCCGTAAAGTGTGCAGTCTGTTCCTTCGCTGTTATATTAGCGGCTTAATAGCCAGTGCGGCAGGCGCCTATTACATCCATATCTGCAAAATCAACTGGAGATGGCTCTCGCCTTCCCAGGCATGCTTCACCATCGATCTGGTCACTGTGGCCGTGTTTCTCTACTACACTGCTGAAAGGTGTTTCAGAGTCACCAGAAGGTCCGCCGACCCTCTACTGCCTGCAACTGCCACTACCACTCTCACCAACCTGGCTGCCTCCACCACCGCTGCTACCACCACCACCACCTCCACCCTCACTATCCGTGACCCCTGTGAGGATGACGAATGTAATGATTATTTATTTATAGCTGATGAAAACGACTCCCTTGTATAGACACCCACAGCACCTAATACTAGCTTTTTTTTTGCTTATTTATCCTCGACCTGCTTGCGACAGGGCTCCGCCCTGACCCGCTGGGCTCTGCCCAGACCCGTTTGCTCGAGCTTCGCTCGAGGGTTTGGAGCGTCGTCATCACTCGCAACCATCCTTGACACCACAAGTCTATATTACCGTTGTTTTCTGCCTTTGCCGGCTGGGCCCTGCCAAGACAAAGACTAGTGTCCCGGGTCACTCAGGTTCCTGCCTCTACACGGCTTCGAGGCTCTAGCGGAACAACCACCATGGTACTCTCCATCGAGAGCAACTGGACCAACGGGTCTGGGCATAGCCTGGCCGCTAAAAGCACACCACACGACCACCAAACTCCTCATCCCTCGAGCGTAGCTCGAGCACCGGGTCTGGGCAGCGCCCAGCCGCCGGAGGCATATGCGGCGCAATTAAGGTTGCACATCAGTGCCTACCTGCACGACGATGACAGCATGCAGCACTGCACCCTTGACAGGGGTTTTCAGAGCTTCAACTGGGTGTATTTATAAAAGCTAGTTGACAGGCCACTTCAGGTGGGCGAGAACGGTATCGGCGGTGCCAGCGTCGACGGTTTGTACGAACTCCTCGATATAGCCGGCGATGACTTTTGGCTGGATCAGGATTGCCCAGTGCTTCTCGGCCAACTCCCGTCGGTACAATTGACTGACCCATCTATCCATTTCTTCAAAAACGACGGGCATGACGAAGCTGTCTTTGGTCAATACAATGAGCTGGACTGGACAAACGGCCGGGGGCTCGGCATTACTAGTCAGGGTCCCGAAATTGGCCCGGTAAAGGCCAAACCCGTTCAAACCATCTTGATACAGACTGGGAGCCTCGGTGGTCGCAACCACCCCTTCTTTTTTCTCCAGGAACAAATGCCACTTGGGGTACATTCGCTTGTTCCAAAACCACTCGGGGAAGTACGGCAATTGGAATATGAAGATATACCAGGAATGAAGCAGCTGGTTAAACGCCTTTTTCATTCTCACAAGCGAAAAACTTAAAAGGCTTCTCTTAATCCACAAAGAAGTGGCACCAAGAGGGGGGCCGGAGATCGAGGTATAGGAACTGATTCTTCCTTGCAGTACATCGGTGGTGACCGATTGCCAGGATTGGATCGAGCCCCAATCGTGGCCCACGAGGTGGAAATTGCGCTCATGAAGAATTGCGTCCGCCACAGCCTTCAGATCTAAAGCAAGCTGTTCCAACTTATAGCCACTGACGGCTTTGGGAGCTTGGGACTTTCCATGGCCTCGAACATCATATGCAATGACGTAGAAGTGGTTTTCCAATTCAGACACAACTGGTAACCAAACACTATGGCAATCCGGATACCCATGAACCAGGATTACTGGGATATTACTTGAGTCGCCCCAAGTATTCACATTCAATTGAACTCCGTCGCTGCTGGTAACGAATTGGCTTGTCATTTTTGGGCTTGGTGAACTCAAACCTTGCTGTAGGGAGCCATGGAAGCTGGTTATATACTGGGGGGGATGGCCTCGACCCTAACCCGGGCGCCAAACCTGACGCCTGGTTTTTGCGTGGCTCATGATCGGTGCAAAAGGTGGTGGCTTTTGCCGGTTCTAATGGGAAGTGTGTACGTAAGCCTTGTAGAACAAGCAGTTTGTGGGAGAAGTGCCTCAGGTGCTGCTGCTCAGAGAAACGTCACTTTGGGGGTAGAAAGTCTCACCGATAGAAAGGAATGGCACCGCCCCTAACCCTGGAAAGCTGTCCTTCCGCGACCCCAGTTCACGAATCTCCGAGGTTAGATAGATCGCCCATTGTACGTCAACGTCAGTGGTTATCCAGGAAGCCTTTTAAAGGCCGTATGAATATAGTAAACGGGTGAAGGTCGATTGATTCTCCCGTTAACAATGGTCTGTATGCCTTTTTTCCATTCAGTATTCTAAACGTCGGGAGCGTCTGGTCGTTCAATGGTACAACAGAGCTCTCGCTGCTATCTATAGACACACTATCCAGTGACACAGTATCCAGTTCGTTTAGCCAGTCCAGTCTGTGATGCCGCAGGCTATTGGTATGTCAAACACTGCAAAGTGAGGTCGACATGTCGTTTCAGTAGGGAATGCTTCTCCGTAGCACGCCAGGGCTAGGGTACGGGCTTCGTGGGAACTGTAAAATACTCCTTCAAAAGACAATATCCATGAAAGCTTATCAAAGTATTTGGATTTCTCTTAATGTGAGGTGTGTATAAATGAAGGGGGCTTTTACACAACCCTCTCAAGTATACTTGGTATTTTGTGTTTAAGAGTCATAGAATATGAGTCTCTCTATATAGAGTATAGGCAGTTGTATACACTATGTGACTGTCAAATAGCTAGACCATTATATATACTATATATAAATTAAATAGACAACTAAACAGTTATGCGTTGATGACGCAAATTATGTCCAGTATTTGATTTCCCACGCTCTCAAGTAAGAACAAAAAAAAATGCATATATTCGACTCGTCTCCTGATAAGATAAAGGTTAGGGATATCTCACATATACATCGTATAGTGACACCAAACGCTGTTACCCATCCTGTCCACATGCCCTTGCTCGCTTCCTTTTTCATTTCCCTACTCCATGGCTCTTATGACTCTTTCGACTCGAAAACAACTGCCCTTAAAATACCACACTTTCCCTCGCTATTGCTCATTCAACCGTCACTCTCGTCCTCCGGCCCTCCCAGTCCTTCACACACATAAAATCCCTTAAAAGGCCTTCTTACCCGGATCAATTCAAACATTTTTGACCTAGTATTATATACACATCTCCCTGAACACTCAGGATCATTCTGAAAAACTCAACCTCATTTTCAATTTCTGCTCGCAGACACCAACTGTTCTTCGATTTCTAGTTAATCGTCAGTCAATCTTTAGGTTTATAGAGATTTTCATAGAGAGAGTGTCTGAAAATAGTAAGGAGAATAGGCCAGTCGAACAATCTCTATATACTCCTACTTTTTCCCACTCTTCCTTATTCAATATCTCATGGAGGATCAACTAGAGCAGGCTCTCAGTATCGCCCTTCAGGGCCATGCCGATGCCTCGCTCAAGCAACAGGTAAGCACAGGCAATTCCGTTTCCCCTTTCTAGCCCTCCCAGACCACATTGCTCGCTTCGCTCGATACTAACTTACTAGGCTATTGAATATTGCAATCAAGTCAAAAACTCCGATGACGGCTGGCAAGTCTGTCTCGCCATGTTTACTGGCGAGCGCACGCGCTCCGAACCAGCAAGGTTTTTCTCGCTACAAGTCATTGATAGTCGATTGCCTTCTTTGGGCCCGGAGGAGAACAAGTACATTAGGGACAACCTATTTCCTCATCTTCGTCAGCTCATGTCTCCAGAAAACAATGCCCCTTTAGAGCCCTTCCATATGAGAAACAAACTCGCCCAAACTGTAGCATATCTGTTCATTACCAGTTACGTTAATGAATGGCCAAGTTTCTTCGATGATCTTCTGAATATCTCCACCAACCCTCTTAGCAACGCCCGTGGAGTTGACATGTACCTCCGTATTCTAAAGGTCATTCACGAAGAAATCGGAGACCATCTCATCATAAGAACTCCACAAGAAACAAAACGCAACAACATACTAAAAGATCTTGTTCGCGAACGAGCAATGAGCAAACTAGCATCTTCTTGGATGAGCATCTTGGATTATTATAGCAACAACAATAACAATCCGGCCAATACTAACGATAACACGAAAACAAATAAAAGCATTAATGACGACAACAACAAAATAAACCTTTATAATACAATTCTCAATGGCACTTTAAACGTTATTGGTGGCTGGGTCTCTTGGATCGATATCACCTTGATTGTAAACCCTTCTTACTTGGCCCTTATTTTCAATCAACTGGCCAACTCAGGTCAGCGCTTGGCTGCCTGTGATGCATTATCTGAAATCATCGCTAAGAAAATGCAGCCCTCTCACAAACTAGAGCTCATTAGATTATTGAATTTGACTACCGTTCTCGCCGAGCTGAATGCGTCATCCAAGAGTAACATTGATCCCGAGTTTGAAGAACGAGTGGCCAAATTGAGTAACATAGTTGGACTTGAGCTGGTCCATATTACTGATGGTACCACCACCGTCACATCAGGCGCTCCATGTTCTCAACAGGAGATGGATAAAGCAGAGCAACTCATGGTGGATCTATTGCCTACTATTTTAGAATTCTTATCTAATGAATATGATGACACCTCTGTCCAGGTGCTGCAGTGTTTGAGCGAGTATCTACAGTTCATTCGTAGAGAAGCGAAAAAAGAGAGAACAAAGGCTGCTGAAGCCAATGCGGTTGCCAATGGAGGTGCTGGCTCTAATGGCAAACCCGTGCCTTCTCAATTAAATAATGCTCCCGATTCTACCTTTATCCCACAGCAAAGACGAGAAATCGTTTCCGTGATGTTGACGAAGATTATTCTGAAGATGGAATATGATAACACTACCGATTGGAGTGGCGGAGAAGACGAAAGTGAAGGCGAGTTCCTGGAACTGCGCAGCAAGCTAAAGGTTCTTCAGGACCAAATTGCTAGTATTGACAGTGATCTTTTCATTGATGGAATGGCTTCAATCATCAATACATGCTTAGAATCGGCCAATAACAAAAGGTGGCAGGAAGTGGAATTGGGGCTTTATGAGCTTTCTGCATTTGGCGACTCGCTTCGTAATGGTTCGATTGTGGTGACTAGAGGGATAGAAACTAGAGCTACGCAAGCATTCTTTGAATTGTTTGTAAAAATGGTTGGTAGTGATGTAATTGCCATCAACCACCCATCTATTCAACTATGGTGCATGGAACTTATTAATAGACATTCTTCCTTATTCACTCCTCAACAAAGCCAACTACTATCCAAAGCATTAGAAGTGTTTGTTTCGCCGCTTGGAGTCCATAATCCAAATAAAAAGGTCCAGGTCAGATCGTGGTACTTGTTTTATAGATTTTTGAAGACTGTCAAGAATATTGTGGGAGATATTTCTCAACAAGTCTTCAGCTCCTTGTCTCCGTTGTTGGTTATTCGCGCTGAGCTGCCTGACACAAATGATAATGATTCAGAAATGTCGGCTGATGCTGCTTCTGACAGCATGTTCGATGCGCAGTTGTATTTGTTTGAGTTATTAGGACTCTTGTTCTCATACGCTGATGAGAATCAGTCACAACCTCCAACTCAACAGTTATTGCGAGCCATTTATTCTGATATCGAGCGCTGCTTAAGTGACAGTAATGGCACTGACAGTACTTCCAAACAACAGCAGCTAATCCTTCAAGTCCATCATAACTTGATGGTTTTAGGAACCTTTGCCAGAGGATTCGACGATGTGACAGCTACTGGTAGTCCAGTTGGCCGAAACGCATCTAAAGTGTCTATTCAAGAACTCAAGAGCTCCACTCAGGTCATTCTGGTTGTCTTGGAAAGGCTCTCAAAGTTTGAGATTATCCGTGACTCGGCAAGATTTGCATTTTCCCGTCTTATCCCACTTCTAGGAACCCAAATTCTTGGACAAATCTCCACCCTAATCAGCGTCCTATTGAACGAATGTAATCGCCATGAATTCGGCGATTTCTTGTCTTTCTTGGGCCAGTTGGTGCATAGTTTCCGACACGAATCTGATGTTTTCGACATGTTTGGATCGCTCGCCCCTCCACTCGTAGAGAAAGTGTTTGTATATTTGAATGACGATAAGAGTAATGAAGGCGGTGAGTTGGATGGATCGACTGATGCGGTCATCCTGAAAAGAGAACTTCGTCGGTCTTACTTGCAATTTGTTTTCAATGTTCTTAACAATGGATTTGGAGCCATTTTCCTTGTTGGAAATAACGGCGCCACTACATTTGGCGCAGTTATGGAAAGTCTGTTTCATTACACTGGGGATCTTAGTGACCCAAGTTCAGAAAAACTGGCTATTGCGACTCTGGGTAAGATGATGACTGTTTGGGGTACTGGCCAAGTCCGTGGGGATCCTGCTACTCCAACCGTCAAAGCATACGGAGAAGGTATGAAGGTTCCTGGGTTTGATGATGGTCAAAGCATTCTTGAGCAGTATTCTCAGGCCTGTTGGAGTTTGCCTAGTAAACCTGGTTACGACAGCAAAGATGCACAGATCCGACTCGTTCTTGGCGAGTTAGCAGCATTACAAAAAATTGTTTTTGATCAAAAGAAAGATGTTTATGGTAATTACCTAGTTGGGTATCTTTCGCGATTAGGACTTCCTCAAGAATTGTGCCAGGAATACCTCACCCAGCTTTCACAATTAAAGGCCAAAGAGTTTAAAAAGTTCTTCACCGAATTCATAGTGAGAATATCATCATAGCCTGTGTAACACTGGCTACTCAATCATGTATATAGAAAATGAACTCAAAATAAAAATATAATGAGGCAACTGTTGCCTGGTTTCTGGTGGGCCGCGCCCAGAGATTTCTGTGATGAAATCAAGTGCGAGAAAAAAGACATTAATTTCACTGTCGATCTAACTGCACTTCATCTATGCCGTCAGTATGAAAAGATTGCATGCCAGATAGTTAGAATTCTGTTAACAATATTACTCATTTTTGCTTTATATTATTTCAGACACCTCAAAATTGCTCAGATAATCGGCGTTCCTTTACGCCCAGCAATTACAGACAGTTTCTCACAGTCCTCGCCTAACTTTGCTACCAGTATGTTCGTGTATTATTTATATTCCCTATATATATGCAATTAAAAACCTCTATTGTAAAACCATTAAAACCAGACGCCAGGTGAAGTTCTGTCTGAAATTGGTGCCACACTAGCAGCAGGGCCACTGTCTTCGTTGCCCCTACTGTGAATTCGGTTTATATCAACCAGCTTCTCATCAATACGAGAGCGTAAGTATTCAAATTCTTCGTCTTTCTGAAAGTTTTGTGAGTCACTTTCATGATTGTACGAATAAATCAACAGCGAGCCCGCGCCACCTTCGAGATTACTAGGCTCAGTCCATGAAGGAGCGTACAAAAACGGCTGGGACGGGTGCCATGAACAATCTCGAACACAGGTGATGCGGAATTTCCCCAAACTTCCTTGAGACGTAGCCATAATATCACTCATGTTAATGTTGTAATGATTGGAATAATATGCATGATTTCGGGACACTGAAGCACCGTCTAGCTTTCTTACGATAGTACCGTCCAACTTCCAGATATACACGTTGCCATCTGAGGATCCCGAATAGACATACTGCTGGTCTGTACTAGCAGCAGGAGAGAAATGACATCTAATTGCCGTCCGGATCACCTCGTGGCCACGATATGTCATGACACTAGCATCGTGAGGATGACGCGGTAGCCTTGACGACCGATAATGCTCAAATTGATATTTATATCCCGTTCCAATATATTTCATTTTCGAATGATTCCATTTCGTCTGTCCTACCATTTGACGAATATCCCAAAGTTTCATGGACTGATCTTTACCGTTCGAGAGAATGTATCTACCATCACCTTTTGTTTCAACTGACGTAATACCCTCAATATGACCAGGCAATACCCCGACACATCTTCCTTTAGATTCTCCTAATCTGCGATCCCATAATCGTATAGTAGCGTCATCTGATCCACTGATAATTACATTATTGCTATCATCGAGGAATCGCACCGAGTTAATATCTTCTGTATGACCTCGACCCATGCAGTCAGTGACTTTGGTCTCAATATCATACACAGTGACATCGGGTTTGGAAGTGCCACTTACGATCAAAGACCCATCGGACGAAAACCGGGTGGAAAATATGACAGTCCTTTCTCTATCACGTATGTCGGCCCATCTGACAACCAGGGGAGTCGTCTTGACTTTATTATCGTCATTATCTGAGTTCATTGGACCATTAATATTAGAGGACAATGTCAATACTGGAGATCGGGTACTGTGAACAAGAAACCGATTATCTCTAGTAATATCGGCATCAGTGATAGTCCATCTTGAAGCCAATGGCAGGTTTTCGCCCATTGCAGTTTCTAAAGTTCGCAACAAAGTGGGCCGAGCAGGGTCGGACGTGTCATAAAGATGGACTTTAAACTCTTGAGTATAGCAAAAGAACAACGATCCATCAGCAGAGAATTCTCCACCATAAGCCGGTTCAAGATACCGTTTAACTAATCTTCCCGGGTCTTTCGGTAGGAACCGCTTGGCGAACTCTGAGTATGGAGCTTTCCTGATGCCCATTTTCCTCTGTAGCAGTAATCTACTTGTTCCTTGAGGATACAAAAGCGAGAAGTCTTTGCTACGAGCAGGCAGATGGCCGAATTCTCCTTTGCCTAACAACTGTGTCATATGCTTATTAGGAACCTGTTCCAGCTCACTATGAGCACTAGCTATTTCAGCAGGAGTCCTTATCCTTCTTTGCTCGAACCTGCTACCACCAGAAACAATGATTCGGTTTCTTCTCTGCCCACCGCCAAGTTCATTACCTACTGAGATTACTTGTTGATTAATTCGTTCAAATATATCAGCACGACCATAGGTGTCAACTTCATCTTCACTGTCGTCTCCTTCATCCTCATCGTCATCATCTATCGGCTCATCTTCATCGTCAAAATAAGAAGCGTTATCATGCTCATACTCGTCATCCACCTCGAAGTCAGGCACATAATCTTCATCATCCTCTTCATTATAACGGAGAAGTCCCATTAGACGCTCTCTATCGCCAGCAGATAAGTCATTCAAATCATAATCCGGGAACTCAACCCCAAGAGTCTCGCCTTGTGGATTGACATTGGCCTGGATTAATCGGATAGTCTGAAACAGAGCATCTCTAATTTCTTGATTTTCAAGTGCATCGATGACACGAGGCGACGACCAAAAGTTTTCTAGACGCTCAGTCGGAGTGGGGCTCGCATTGCGAGAATTCTGATTCGAATTTGTATCTTCAATGTCACTCGACATGTTTCAAATAAGACGAACGAATAGAGGGTTTACGCAATTGCGGGTATATTTTTGAGGATCAGTTATTGTATATCTACGGTCCTGATTTTAGTGGCCTGGTCAAAAAATAAATTTACTTGACAGTAGGTGTTGACGGAGTTTGGCTACAAATTGGATAAAATCCGTAAAAATAATATGTTCTTGCTGACTTATTGTTCACTCACTGCAGTTAGATAATGAAGATCTACTGATAATGATAACGGGCACATCGTATGCATGTGGTCATCAACGATGGGGTTCTGGTTCTCGTTATAGTAGTTTTTATATTAACTTTGGGGGTAGATAGCTCATTGAATGCCCCGTTTGGAGCATCCACGTTAAGCTCATTGATTGCGGCTCACTCAGTCGTGAAGCGCTAAGAGAGAGCATGAATAATCGATACTAACAGTTATATAATTATATATGTAATAAATATAATAATAATAATAATAATAATAATAATAATAATAATAGTGATAATTATTATTATTATTAGCTTAGCAATTGACGGCAGGCTAGAGAAAATACTTTTCGCCTGAAAACTGAATCGTTTTTTTCGAGGCCCATGATTCGACATCTTGAACGAGCCGTTTGGGTCCACATGCAATTGCCCAGGACCCGCGCTCTTGGCCAGGGAGAATGAAATTTTCAATGCATTGGTCAAAGTTAGGTCTACCGTACGTGACGATTGTTTGAGACGGTGTAGACGGTCCTGGAGATTTTGGGTCCGACTGGAGATCGGGCGTTTCATCTTCACTGGGTGTAGGCGGTTCTAGATCATTGTCAGAGTCGAGCAGTTCATCGAACTCGATAGACTCTTCGGCAATGTCTTGAGAACTATTATTATTAAGATTAGTAAAGGCAGGGAAATTAAAACCACCCCCACTATCCAAAATATCGCTATAGGTGTTTGAGCTATTGTTCCCAGTAATAAATACATGTGCGTCTTTAATGTTAACAAGATCCAATGCTTTCAGGTCAGCTTTATCTCGAGTAATCCAAATAAGCCGGAAAGAGGTTCCTGCTGCCTCTAATTCGCGTACCAAAGGAGATGCAAACGAGAGCCCGGACCCACCAGCAAAAACTACTACTTTTCTAGCCCCCACGGATGTGTACTGAGGTCCATTGTCATTTGTGTGGTTCGCAGCGGATATTTCTTGATCAATAGTACTCGCATAAGGACCAGATATAGTATATAACGAGCCAGCATCAATAGTAAACTTTGTCTCTCTAATCAGCAAGCGTATATTACTCACATCCACTGATACTGATGCAATTGTATATGGATGGCTAGGTTGCAACCACGTCAATGGAGATAGCAGTGTCCCTTTATTAATTCGAATATGAGATCCGGGCGGGAAATAGTCCGGCATGATATCCCTTGGTAGCGTCACAGAGTATAGACTAGATGATATCGGATAGTTCTCGATTATATGGGTTGTACGAGATGTAAAGATTCGATACAATACTTGTCCAGCCAAGGTGAACCCTGACCATAGCGCGAGAACGCCCACCCCAGGGCGAGCATGGAAGCATCCAATGATTAAGAAAACCCACGCTAGTGGGTAATGAATCGCATAAAAGACGCGATAATATCTCGTACGAAGAGGACGTAAAGAAGTGACAAAAACTGTCAAAAACCCAATCAATAAAACCACACCTAATAGATTATCGAATTTTAGTAACTTCTTGGCAGTTCCATGTTTAATGAAATACGTTACATATAAGACGCCATGTAATAGTCCCACTAGAACCGCAGTTCGTGCGACCCATTTATGAAGTGACAATAGTTTCACATAATAAGTGTTTGGTAACGGAGAAGGTTTCAGGGACAGGAACAGAACTAATGGTATAATGCCAAACGTAATCCGACCCAACCGTTTGGCAAACCCGTTTAAAGTCGAGTTAGAACCACCAGCAAAGCATAGAAATATAACTGCTATCACCCAGAGAGGGGCGAGAACTAATCTCGGGGATGGTTTGGATAATGGATGATGGAATCTAAACTGCTTGAATGATAACTTCGACAACCGAGGCAATGTCAATTTTGAAAATCGCCCTAACTTTAGAGCCAAAGTGTTTGTAACACTAAGCCAGACCATCCCAAATACTGATATATACAGTAATACATATCCGTATCGAATATTGGCATAATGAGTTCCTTCATGGCCCGATCCTCCCGGCTGTACAATGGCGTCTACAGGTTCATCATGGCCGTCGTGCCTGGGTACCAAATGAATTCCTCTTATTAGTGAATCCATTTTGCTTTTAGAGTTTTTCTTGATCTTTTGTAATAAGACAAAAGCTAATATAGATTCAATAGGCCATGAGCAAAGTTTAAATGATGTTTCTATAACATAAGGATTTATCAGATTGTCCTCTCAGTCGTTATCTATAAGATCTACTACCAGTTGATGATCTAGCCGTGCCACTGGTATACGCGGCCCTATCACCTACCAAAATTTGACCATGTACTGCTTCAAACTGTATACTAGAAATAGCGAGAATAAGGTAGCATTGAGTCTGGATTGCGTCTCAGGGGGGAATATTTGGAATGAAAAGCTGTTATTACGGTGATTAAGATGGGAAGATACAACTGACGGTAGTAAGTTGGAAGGGGGAGGTGGAAATGGACGAGTAAGGGGTGAAATCAATCGCGAGGTTTTGGACTTGGAACGTTCCTAAGAACCTGCTCAGCCGTGGATCCCTTACAGAAGCCATAAGCCGAAGCGATGACAGCGCCTGCAGATCATGGCTCGTTTCGTTACTGTATGAACGGGGATGAATATTGGTATGAAAATCATAGATAGATTGTAATCATCGTAGGCGATAGTTGGTGCTCAGCTCTGACTGTATCGTATCTTTAGAAGTAGAGCTGATGGTATATCTTAGTTCACAACCTCAAAACCATAATGAACATGGGTACGGTGGCCGATCGCTCATGATTCTCAAGCCAACGGAATGTATTCTATTAGTTTCTTATACCTACGCTGAGTTAACACAAATCACTTCAATTCGGCTTGTCTGAATTGTCAACGGCATATCGTTAGGCAGCAAATGTCCAAAAGATTGTGACGACTGTTAAGGGCATAATAATTTTTACTTAAATCTTTTACCAAGTGAAACTTACAGATTAGGATAAACAAATTTCGAATATTATCACCCATTGAAAATAAAACGTGAGAAAATACACACATGCTACTACACTATACTACGAGTGACACCATCTAGATCCTTTCCTGCTGACAACCCAGGCTCGGCCCAGATCGATCGATTAATCTCCAGATAATGCTTGATTTTTTTATTTCATTAACTTTACAATAAGCCACCCCAATTTATCTATTCTTCAACAAGACCCAAACTCTCTACAGAGATTTTTTTCGCAACTGGGATTGGAAGATCTTCATCCCCTTGGTTCTTTCTACGGGATAATTCTTGAGCAATTCTAGCAGCACGGGCTTTCTGTCGATATATGTTAGTATATTAGTTTCTGGTAAAGGAGTGAATAACGTCTGCAGATTATATAATACGACCCCTCTCCGGCTCATACTATCACTTACCTCTTTACGGTGATGTAAACATTCAGCATAATCCGCAGTATATGGTTGACATTGATGGACGTCCGAAGTTCTCTTAGCACTGTAACATTCAACAAATCGCTGCCATTCTAAAGGAAAAAGTTAGCAATCTATAGTCAGAAAGAGGTTCAGATTCGTGGGACGACCCGTAAGACCGGTCTCTTTGCTCTTCATACATACCTGGAAAGCATCTGCTAATTCCACCGGAATATGATACACCAGACATTGTTTTGAGTTTATAGGTATTTTATGCGGGTTACGACAGACTGAAGCCGGTTTCAAGTTCGAGTTGGCTATCTGGTGATATCTATAGACACTTTGACTTCCAATATTAGAGACGAAAATTGTCGATGATGCGATTGGTTCGTGAACTGCAAAGGAGCTCCAAAACCAGAAAATGCCGTTCCTTGCCCAAAGAACCCTAACCCCCTTAATAAATTAATGAGAGCACTTAAGAGAGACGCCAAAGAAGTGCTAAGAATCGATGTAGTTGGTAAACGGATACGTCAAGATATGGAGATTATACTGACACTAATAGGGGCAGGTCTGATCAAAACTCCTCTACAAATGGCGTTCTCAGCAACGATATTGAGCATAAAGAAAAGATATATGTCACGTGAGAGAATCGCACGGCTGGGACTTACGGCGCAAGCGATTAAATTAAATTATAAGCTTCTTGAGCATTATAAAACCATCACGTCTGACAGTGAAAAGTGGGCCCGTGTGATATATAAATTCAGAGGTTCTACAAAAGATATGCTACTTCACAAGTCAGGTAAGTAATGAGAACACCTGGCGGGCGATATACTCACCAGTGGCTTCTGTCGGCATATAAAGCTAACACTACTAACACCAACACAGGTTCGGGTACCAATAATGTTCCATTAGGAGGTAAAAGAAGAGCAGACGATGATGGCGATGTGGACAGTAGGAGTGCAAGTCGAAGTATGGCCCTTGCAACTGTAGGGTCATACAATAGCAGTGGTGGTAGTGGTATGGGTATAACGCGTGGACGCCAGCCAACAAGAATAAGACAAGCGAAATTGCACCGATGGGGAAATGAAGGGGATGCGAATCCAATAGCGGCATTGGTTGGATTGAATACATGCCTAACAGGAATCTTAACACCCGAGCAAATCGAATCGTATGTTGCTCATTACAGAATTGAAGAGATCACGCAAAGACTTCGTACGAATGATGTGATTCCTCCAGAGAAGGATCGGTCACCTTCTCCTCCTCCACAGTATGATGCTCAAGGTATACGTGTAAATACACGAGACGTGAGATACAGGAATAAGCTTGAAAAAGAAAGGCATGGGTTGATTGAAAAAGCGATGAAATTCATTCCTTTATACAAACCACCAAATAACTATAAGCGACCTCAGAGAACGCAGGAAAAGATCTATATTCCTAGAAATGACTACCCAGAAGTCAATTTTGTGGGTTTGCTTTTAGGACCTCGAGGAAAGACTTTGAAAGAAATGGAGGCTAAATCAGGGGCTGTTATCAATATTCGTGGTAAGGGATCAGTCAAGGAAGGTAAACGAAGTAGAACAGACATCCCGTTTCAAGAGACAATGGACGATGAATTACATTGTCTAGTTACAGGAGACACAGAAGAAAAGATTCAAAAGGCCATTGATTTGATTAACGAGATTGTTGCTACTGCTGCATCGACTCCAGAATATGAGAATTCCCATAAACGAGAACAATTACGGTCATTGGCAGCTTTGAATGGTACATTACGAGACTTCTCTACCCAGCCATGTTCCAATTGTGGAGAACTAGGTCATAAGCGTTTTGACTGCCCAAATAAAAAGTCATATGCCTCAACACTGGTTTGCCGTAATTGTGGAGGAGTTGGTCATTTTGCTAGAGATTGTAAGGAGAAGAAGGGAGCCTCGAACAGTGCACCGAAATCAGCAGCCGATCAAGAATATGAACAGCTAATGATGGAACTGGGATCTGGCGGATCAAGAAGTAGGGGTAATGGAGGAGAGCCTGTTTCTCGTATTGGGTATTATGGAGGATATTCTGGAGATGCCCCTCGAGGGCCGTCATCGGGAGGCCGTGAAAGAGAGCGCGACCGCGACCGTGACCGCGAAAGAGACAGAGAAAGAGATAGAAGACCAGATCCCCGTCGCAGAGATGATAGGCGAGATCGTGGTGGTGAGAACTACTCACGTGATAGTTACGCACGGGATGGTGGTCGTGCTGAATATGAGCCAGAGCCAAGAAATGAGAACATCCACATTCCGTTTACACCTCCAAGTGGGATGTCAACTATTCCTGGCATTCCTTTTGTCCCCGGTAGTATTCCTGGACCCCCACCTGCGCAATCCACCAGATTCCCTCCTGGCAGTACGTCTATCGCATATGGACCACCAGGAGTTCCTGGTATTGGCGGACCCCCTGGTATTTCCGGCCCACCTGGCATTGGCGGTCCACCTGGCATTTCCGGCCCACCTGGAATTGGCGGTCCACCTGGAATTGGTGCCCCTCCAGCCCCTTTAACCAACAGAGCACCTCCACCTCCTCCTAGTGCAAGACCAGCTTCCCTACCTTCTTCGCGTCTACCGCCACCTCCTCCACCTTCCAACAGGTGATGTAGTGATTTACTAGCCAAGGCTTGACTTGACATTTGTAGATACCTATATCAGAAGTGATATACTGTAGATGTGTGCCTTTTGGAAAGTAATGATAGTTATTTATATTTAATGATGGTTGCCTTCTGTCTGTTCTGCGTTGTCTCGACTGCCTTTTTGGTGACTGGGCTATGTCCAGTCGCCAATAGCATGACAGTTCAGAATGGCTAATAAATAATATATTATACATACTAAAGAATAACTTCCTCTTCCACCTGCTTAAGCAGCGGAAAATAAAATCACTAACAATCTATTACTAAGAAGTCCCAGAACTAGCAGCAGCTTGCTTTTCTTTGAATCTACGAGCGGCCTCAAGAAGTTTAGACATGCTGTTATCTTCATCAGTGGGGAAAACATAGTCGAAATATTCTTCAAAGGAGTCATCGGGTAACCGCCGTCTCTTCCTAACCATCGATGGTGCTTGATTCTTGATCTTTTCTAGCGATTCGGCTGTTCCATAGTTTTCTTCGAATTCAATCCATGTATTATTGAGTATAACTCGATCTTCTTTTTGATTGGTTTCTTTGAACTTGTCCCATGCCCTTTGAAATATTTTTCGTGCTCTCTCTTTGGCTTCTTCAGTAACAATAACCTCTTTCTCGTCATCCTCATCATCACTATCATCTACCTCTTCCTCTTCATCATCGGGAACAGAAATCTCAAAAATCGCATACGAACACCACACCTTGACATGACCAGTCTTTTCAATTAGAGTCTCAAAAAGTTGTCTGGCTCGCGCATACTGGTGGATTTCAGTTTCGAATTCGATATACCGCTTCCACACTAATTCTGGCATCTCCATTTCTGGCTGCTCAACAGCCAATTCATATATGGCTCGTGCTCTCTCATCATCCCCTAGTTGTTGCTCTAAGGTGGCATACTCAATCCATCCAAGAGGCAAATCGGGGTAATTCTCTAGAAATTTCTCATACAAGGTTCGACATCTGTCAAACTCTTTTAATTGCTTTTCTAGTTCGATATAACCTTTGTAAATCTTCGGCTTACCAGATAATCCTAGTCCTTGACCGAGGATCTTTCTTGCCTTTTGAAGATTTCCTTGCCGGATTTCGAATTTTGCATACAAGAGCCATATTTTATCAAATGAAAACTTCTTATGAGGGATTATCTTGATACATTGACTATAAATCTCCCTAGTACGGTCAATATCTTTGGTTGTCAATTCCTCATATATCGCATATCGAATCCATAGAAAAATATACCGTCTCCAATGCTTTTTTTGTTGTTGCTCTGGGATTTTGGCAATCGCACGCTCATAAATGTCTCTTACGTTACTGACATCATCGCCGCTAGTCTCCTCCAGCAACGTAATATACGAGAACCAAGCATCGTAGTTATACGGGTCTTCAGTCACCTCATCTTCATATCCAGTTCGTCGCTTTGATAAAATCACATCATCAATACCATCCTTGTCTCCATATTGTTTCTCAAAAGCTGTATACGAATTGTATAGCTTTTGACTCTTGCTTTTCGACAGCCTTTCCAAGCCAAACTTATAAATAGCTCTTGCTCTCTCCCATTCTCGCTGACGGGCTTCCCATTTGGCCCAATTGGTTAACAGCTTTTCATCCAAATATTCTTCACCACCAACAGAGAGAATTGTATCTACTGCCAGAGTATATACATCACGAACATTGTCTTGACTACCATTCTCCTCTTCGAACCTGGCCCATTTAGTCCAATTATCAGACTGAGGGTATACGGCGGTGAATCTTTGGAATATATCTCGAGCTCGATCATATTCCCCATACCGCTTTTCCAAATTGATGTAGGCGTTCCAGGCGGGAGCACTGGGTTTCCAGCTCATCCAGCGCTCAAACACCTGTCTACAACCAGGAATGTTGGATAACATCTCTTCAACAGAAACGTAGTTGAACCATAGCTTATCAACTCTGGGCAGAATTGTCACTGCCCTGTCTAGTAAGTTCCTGGCATGGTTGATATTTCTTTCTTTCAATTCGCATTGAATGTATCGAATCCATAGTGGAACGTTCGTTGAATCAACATCGAGTGCTCTTTCAAACACTGATCGGGCACGATCCATCTCTCTCTGCTCGATTTCCCATTGTGCGTATCTCATCCATTGACCAAAGTTTAGTCGGTTTCTTCGTAAGGCTTCTTCATATTCTTTTCGTTTCCTGCCTTGAAATTCCTGCAGTTCTTGCGAATCAGTAATCTTCTGGCCTGGCACGGACTGTCCGTCATCTTTCCTCTCGAATGCTTCCAACAGGATCTGCTCAGCGGTGATCTGTAGAGGAGCCACAGCTTTATTTTTCACCCTCGCTGTCCTCTCACTCATCTTTCTATATATGCTATTTTTTATTAATTTGGCTGTAAGCTGGGTTAAGAGCTGGTTTCATTTTCCACCATGAAATCGTGAATATAAACCCGTGAAGTAAAAACGTCCTTTAAAAGAATATTTAGTTAAAGTTGATTCCGCACCACACAATAAGGTCTTCTTCCATCATAGCTCGCTCGAGGCTCGTCAGCCATCATTTATAAAGACGTTACAGGTTATATATAGTAAACTTCAATTTATTCATTTATTTCTATCTCTTCAATTCATGCGCTTATGCCGATCCTCCACGAAGTGCCAGGACGAGATGGAGCTGTGATCCAGGCTCGAGCTTATAAAAGCTAGCAGGCTGCTCATCGTTCCTAGGCGCATGTTAGCAATTATTCAATAATGTTAATGAAGCTCCCAAAAAGGTGTATACTCACATTTGCTTTCCTCCGAAAATGAGTCTCTGTTGAGCAGGTGGGATTCCTTCTCTTTCTTCTACACGCTCCTTGATACGAGACACCTGATATTTGTTAGATATATATGGGGGGCTGGATCACATAAGCTCTACGGTAGATATAAATTGAAGCTATTAACTTGTGCATTCCATACTTACTCTATCAGAAGGCTCGATATCCAGTTCAATCTAAACGTTAGTAAGATATTGCAAGCACGGTGGCATAATCGGAACACTCACTTCCTTTCCAGTCAAAGTCTATACAGTTAGTTGTTAGATACCTATTTTAAACAAGTACAATATCAATTGCCATGAGTGTATGGAATGAATTCCAATTTTGGAGCAACCGCTAACTTTGTCCCGACATCTCATCCTCCATCACATCTTCCTATCTGATCCTCCACTACTTACCTTTACTTTTATCAGCATCTTGGATTTTTGGGTCTGTTTCAATAAATCACAAATTACGCGCTCCTCGCGTTTCGTTCCGTTCGCTTTCTATCTTGAAATGATAAACTGGACAAAAGGCCAGATAAAGTGTGGTGATGATCGTGCGAGATAAAGTGGTGGTGATCGTGGGAGCCCGAGTGACAGTGAGAGAGGATCAATGTGCCGTGCCGCGCCCGCGCTAGTCAAAGCGCAGACTACTAGCAGTGGGCCCAGCCAGATCTTGATCTAGACTATTAAATTAATACCTCGACGATTTAACTCCCTGATTATTCCTTTCCACGTCTTATGTTGCCAACTCCTACTACTAATTCTGTAGACTATGATTTGGTCTATGAACCAGCAGAAGATTCGTTCTTATTGCTCGATCTGCTAGAATTAGAGAAAGATTTTCTGTGCTCGCGATTCCTCTATGGAACCAAAGAGACCCCTCTAGTACTGGAAATAGGAACGGGCTCAGGTATAGTTACGACATTTATGCATAATAATGTCCTTAAAGAAGGTCTATTCCTTACTACTGATTTAAATATTCATGCTTGTGAATCGTCTTTGACGACGAGCAAGGAGAACGGCGGAACCACGTACATCGATAGCATAAGAGCGAGCTTAGCCAGCCCGCTTAGAGAGGGCCTGGTAGATGTGCTAATATTCAATCCTCCTTACGTACCTAACGAAGCTGTTCCTACGATACCAGTGGACGACAATGCTGAATCATGGCTGGATCTGGCTCTAGAAGGAGGAAAAGATGGCATGGAAGTAACAAGTATTCTTTTGTCAAGATTGAATACAATTTTGAGTGCCAGAGGCGTTGCATATATTTTATTTTGCAAGAGAAATAAACCCGAGGAGATCGCATCTTCAATGAGAGAGAGTGGATGGCATGCGACTTGTGTAGGAGAACGTAGAGCCGGCTGGGAGGTTCTAAGTGTATGGAAATTCTCAAGAAACCGTTAAGGTGGGCTTTTTAGAGTACATCTCTTTAGTGCAAAATATTTATTTATATATATGATGTGAATGTGAATAGCGTCACGATTATTGGAAGATTTCTCGGAGAATTTCCTGTTTGCAGTTTGCGATATCTGGATCTGCCAGAGAGTAAAGTCCTTCATACGCGAACATACTCAATTGATCAAAAAACGGTCTCAGGTCAGTCAGTGATTTAACAGACCGACCGTTCAAGAGAGGGATGACACCCTTGGAGAAATTAATATCGAATTTCTATAAGAAGGGGTGTTAGTATTCGACTAAAAAAAAATTCAAGGAGGGGGAAACATACAGTTTGAGCAGGAGGAACAATTTTAGACGCAGAAATACGGTCTATGATCCCCGAGGAGTCTCTATCTTCGTTACGGAAAATCGCGTCCATAGAATCACAGATAAACAGCCATTCATATCTTGCATTGTGTTAGTAATTGAGTAAAGTTAAAGTGTCATTAGCAGTTACTTACGATTGGAAATCTTCTGGATTAAGGATCAAAGTCGTATCAAGAAGTTTACAAGCAGACACCAATGTCTCGAGATCAACAGATGCCTCCTGATTCAGAAAATCCCGGAAAGTGCTTGACAGTTGGGAATAGAGGAATGTCCACACAGGTGCAAGATGACTCGGGTCTACAGACAGAATGATAGCTCGAAGACACAGATAAACATGTTGGATATTTGGACCAACACAAAGCAATTCGAATCTATCCATAAGATCTTTGAAACTTATCGCGAAGCCGTCACCATTACCACATATAAATAAGTAAGCTAACCGGTCGAGATTCTGACTTTGAATAGCAGATTCTTGATCCGACCACCCGAAAAGAACATTTGAATTTGCTCTATACGAGCTGATTCGTAAAATATAATCTTTTATTCTCTCTTTATCGAACTGACTCCACCTAGAAATGATGGGTTGCCATTGTTCTCGTGCTTGGCTTTCGGTGATGCCAAGAAACCTAGCATCAAGGAAAACATCTCCAACCATCCCTTTCCACGCCTTTAAACTGGACGGGATTTGAGTAATGGTCTTCAGTAATGTGATTAGATAGATGGGCACATTATTGTAGCTCTTTTGACGGAGTGCTGGGGTTATAAGACTTGTTGTGATACTGGAAATAGCAGTAAGTGTTTTATCTTGGTCATTAATGATAATTCGTAAAAAGGGAACTATCGTGTCGATTGCTTTAGCCAAATCTTCCTGGTTTAGAGACCCCCCTGACGGAACAGAATATGCTGTAGACGGAATTGGCAATGAAGCAGTGGAGTCCGACATTACAGGAGTAGTTGTATTCCCTGCATCATCAACCTCCTCGGCATCTTTTTCATTGAAGGAGCTGATAGTAGTGGTGTTTCTGTCAGTTCGCGCCAATCGAGTATTCAAAGCGTAATGAAGTAGTTTCAAAAACAAATCAGACAGATCTTTGCGTACCTTTCTCTGGTCTCCGAACCGTACAGCATCAATCTTTTCGGCCATTTTAGACATAAAACCAAGTACACTTGGCATAATATGACGATACAAGCTCTGGTTATTATATGCCTCACGTACGAATCCCATACATTCATACCATACTTCTTCGATTGTATCATTTTCCAAAGAGTCTAAGTAACTAGTCAGGAACTGGATAATTTCAATATCGCTAAGATCGGTAGTGAGAGTGGATTTTTCTGATGCCTCTAAAGACGAAGGGTTGGCACGACTGATGAGAGCATTGAAGAGATACGGAATGGTAAGTTTGGGTCTAGAACCGTCTAGAACATGAACCACCTTGAAAATATCCCCATCACAAGTTCTGGAAATTTCAATAAAACATTCCAACATCTCCAACGTCTCTAAACTGTACAGTTTGGCGAGAAGCTTTCTTGTTCTGGATTTAATGGGAGATAGGATAAACACTACCGAATCAGTAGGGTTCTGGGATGGCCGACAGGCTGTTTCAACCCATTTCCAGATATTATAGCATGTACGGACAGCATCTTGGAAACAGAGAAGTACAGTTAACCGGTCGTTTGCAGCCGCTGGCCGGGAAATCGGAGATTCCACGGCAAACACCCCGCTTATGACATTGCCAAAGAAACTTGGGTCCGCAGAGGTACTTTTAGAAGTCGACGAACGTGAATCTTGGGAATCCAGTTTTTCATTTGCAGTTATTAACAGATGTTGTAACGCGTCCATATATGGATAGAACATAGATGGATCAGTAGAGTTGTTTGTTTGTCCTTGATCTTCTGCCAACAAAGATATTCTTGTATCTTCGAACGTTGAACTGACGGCTTTACAAAGACATTCTACCAGCGGAATACTCACTTGAATAATTCCTTGACCAAACAGAGGTAGAATATCCGACAGGAAATTTGCCCAAGCACGGACAACATATTCGTTTTTCGATGTAGACAAACCATTAATCAAACATTGAAAGAGTGTTTTCGGGAGCGATTTCGTTGGCCCTTCCTCGCCCTTGTTATCCAATTGATCTGCTCCAAACAGATCATTCGAATATATTTGTTTCCAAATTGGCGATATCTCGTCCAGCTGGATTAGAGTCCTCGATAAAAGACCGAGAATGCGCACTTGAGGAAGTGAAATTAGATCTTTAGATCCATAATAGAACCCTAGAACACTAAGTAAGAGCATACAAAGGTCTAAAAGATCATTTTCTTGTTTCGACCCGTTTAGTTCAAGAAGATCTAAACAGCTGTTCAGTGCCGCTTGGATTTCGTTTGATCCTTGATCGGTACTAACTTGATACATGATATTCTCAACAGTCTCCATGACTACAGTGGAGTATGTTTTCCCTAGATTCATTTCTTCTCTGAAAAATGTAGTCTGTAAAGCTGGTTTGCATTTCAGAACCTGAACAAGTATGTTGAGGAAATATATTATCGACTGAATATCATCCTTTCCCTTGATATCAGTTAATGGGCAGACTATAAGCTGCAGTAATAGTTTAGAAGTCCCCCCTGCTAAAACACATTGTAACCAATGTTGAACCAATGTGATCGAGTCAGGAGTGTCAGATAGCAAGTCCAATACTAGAAACAAACATCTTTCGAGAATTGCCTCACAATTAGTACGGTTCGTCGAATGTTGCCATAATGCAGAAAACACTCGAATCTTCATCTGTGAATCGTGGCTCACGTCAGTGAAAAGAGTCGAAAGGGCACTTTCTACTCGGTGATCGTCTAGTTTCTCTTGTAATGACCAGATAGCTTGAACGATTTCGACTTGGTGATTGTTTGAACTGGTGGCTAAATGATCGAACAGGAACCTAAATATGGAAAATAAAAAGTCATCGACTTCATCATCGTTGAATGATTCATAAATTGTAATAAATAGTGTTATTGCTCCCGACAAAGAAGAGTAATCGATGGGCTCTTTAAGGCCAATGAGGGAATTTACGAGATCGGGATTCCTCCACAGCTTTTGCTCAGGAATCTTATCTAACAGGTCTGACAGTAGAGTGGTTAAACCACCTACATTGGAGACGTGGGTGTTTTCAAGTGCTCTATGTGTCAAGTGAGCGAGCTGGTCTAGAAGCAAAAGCGACATTGTAGCAGGAGTAAACGGTAAACTCATTGTATCGTTACTAGTTGATTCATAATATTGTTTAATTTTGTCTAGAGGGATGGGGGTGGTGCCATCGTCAGCACCATTAACGTTGTCCGCGTGATGGATTGGTAAGAAGGCTCGTTCCGGGATAAGGTCCAATACCGAAAAGCATACCTTGAACCAATCCTTGGTCTTATCGTCGTCTCCTTTGTACAATAATGCAAGTAAGATCATTGGTAAGTGATTAACAATCATTTCTTCATCGCGAACGTTGAAGACTTCTAATATAAAAAGGATCAATTCCATATTTTCATCGCCACCTTCTAAAATCAAACTTAAAATATCACTCCAGATATTGATGGCTTCGACGCCGTCGAAAAATGCACCTGCGCTTCGAATGACCTCGTCGTAATCCAAATCCGAGAGTTTGAACTGACCATATCTTTGAACACTTTTGATGACCGGTAGTAAAATACGGGGGACCACTGAACTGCCGATCTCCCATCTATCCAAAATACTGAGACAGATTTTATAGGGCCGCGTCCGTTCAGCAGGAATAATTGGGTCACTGTTAATCATCTCAAGTAGTCCGGTTGTAAGTGGATCTAACGCGTACTTGGCGAAATATTGCGCTCTTGAGACGTGCACTACATTGGTCGACGGTTCGTTTGTTGGCTCTGGACCTGACAACCAAATCCATAATCTTCTATTTAAGGACATATCTCTGCGGAGAACAGTCGAGCAGGCACTTACAAGCAACAACTGTAGATCGTCTTTGGAGGCTATTACTTGCAAAACGGGAGATTGCAACTCTAGATTCTTCACCAAGAGTTCTAGAAACCCTCGTTGCACCAGCAAATGTTCGTCGTGAAGTCCCTTGGCAAACGCTCTGATTAATAGACCTATTTCAGGCGTAGCAGCCATCTGGGCATCATAACTCAAAGCCTGATAAGCGGAAGGAATGTCGCCTATTAAGGTGTCAATATCGACCGAACTGGCAGTAGCAGCAAATGATGGAAACTTCTTGTTAGCCCATACTAATGCTCCGGACCGCCTGTCCTTTGAAGAGATCATCACCAAAAACAAACATTGCCAGAAATGGCTGTCATCGTTCACCTTCAGCTTGATATCTTCAATCAATCGTAGGACCTGGTCAAACGATTCACTTGATTCATCGTCTATACCTGGCAAGAACGATAATAAGAGCGGCTTTAAAACACTTCTCAATGACGGCAACGGCAGGATATGATGTTCGAACAATGCAATCAATGGAGGCTTCACATTAATACTCGCATAAGACATCAAAGGCAACAGCCCTGGTAACCACAGATGGATCTGATAATGCAGCTCTTGACCGTTCAAGATCTCAAACACAGAATTATAAACCTCGAGCGTCTTCTGATGAACCCCAGAGGGCAAACTTGGATCCAAGCACCGCGCAAGCCGGAACGCCACTAAATTGGCAGACGGGATCTTGGTGAATTCGTGTCCAACTGCCTGCTTTAGGGCTCTATGAAGCTTGCCCAGAAACGAAATATAGTCGGCCCATTCTTGAACGCTCTCCCATGTAGTCAACGCTCTATCGACGGCGGTGCTGAACTGCTTCCATTTGGGATCTGTCCGGGTTGTTAGGACCCGGGTTTGTTTGTTGTGTCTCCGACGGCTGGGCTCTGCCCAGACCCGTGGCTCCGCTTCGCGGAGTGGCTGGGATCGTGGGGGGCTCTCAACTTACCTACGTCTGCTCCGCGATTCTTGAACGGCACTGGCGAAATCGACTTCAGCAATGACGGCGTGCTGGAATTCGACGGCATTGTGTCGTCAATTGACCTGGTTCGTCGGTTCTATTGGGTTTACTATTGTTAGGCTATTGATTTCTATTGCTACTCGTACTTCCCATACTTCACCATCCAATGCTACTACTACTCATTGCTACCTCTCCACACGTACTAGAAACACTCGCAATGGAAATATACCCCAACCCTAGATCGGTATTGACACGGATTGGTTTTACAGTGGGACCTCGATATTCCAGTGGTTATTAGGAGTATTTTTCACAACCAGCTCTCTGCTCGACCTACGACTATGCTATTATCTGTTAACAATAACACGAATCTGGCGTCAAAGTGCCAATGTCTGGCATTCATATAATGGCAGTATAACAGGAACATTTTGATCAGCAAGGATTCTCCCAACCCCTATCTGGCAGTGGGCTACTGGAAGAAACAGATCTAATGTGAGTCAATGATAGTCAGCTCATCCAGTATGGATGGATCTCCACTGAATTTTTCACAAATGTTCATCGGTAGATATTCAGCTGAGGATATACAGATTGACCAGCTGAAAGACCAGAGATTGTCCAGTTAAAGGATGATCTTTTTAACAGCCATAGAACGGTCTCTATATAATAATAATAACATAACTGTATCTAATGGAGCAGCAGCGTCTAATGGCTGATTGTATCTATTACAGTAATATTGAACATAATACTATAGAAATACAATAATATCCAACGGAATAGCGTTTAGAACGTCGATTCCGCGTAAACCGCGTACACCACCTCTACCAGCTATACCACCTCTACCAGCTATACCACCTCTACCAGCTATACCACCTCTACCAGCTATACCGCCGATACCACCTCTACCAGCTATACCACCTCTACCACCTCTACCACCTCTACCACCTCTACCACCTCTACCACCAACGTCTATAACGCTAGACATAATATCGACCCTCTACGCGGTGTAAATCCAACGGCTATTAGCAATCCCTGCAAAGACAATGGGTCCAGGCATAGCCCATGTTACTTTTTACGGAGAAGACCTGCTCTGGCGGGTCGATCAGGGGTACATTGTCTATTCATGTAGACTTACGTCAGTAGCGTTCGAATATGGCCGGTCAGAGCCGTGGGAGAATCTTCAAGATGCCAAAATGACGTAATGATGTGACCATCTATGTCCGGTAAACTAACTGATCATTGACTTTCCAGTTAGAAACAATCGGGGAGGTGATCGTTGGATCAAAAGCTCTTGGCGGTACTTCAAAACGCTTATCTGGCCGGATTCAATCCGTGACTGGAATGTACATTGAGAGAACGTAAAACGAACGAACTGTAAAACTTATATTTAGCTGTATTTCAAAAGCGGTTGAGAGAACTCGATTTAAGATGATTGAGAATTATCGATTAAAAAAGCGTCACCATCCGCAATACCCATCTCCTTATTACGTTGAGTATTTTATATTTTTTTCCTCCCGATCTGTGCCTGCCTATATTGTTGGTATATAATCTTGGTCATTTCGTCACTTGGTAAACCAGTGACGTCATGACGGAGGGCGAACAACTGTTAGTCAATTATTGACCATTTGATGGTATCTTGCATAATCTTAGTAGGAGATGGGCAAGGGCGGGAGGCGGTGGCTGGGGCCAACTTGAACAAGTTTATTTTTCAGTCGCGTAGTTAATTGATGCCATCGGGGTGGCGGGCAAGGGTTGTCGGCGAAGGGAACGCCGTATGTGCTAACAGAATAGAAGACCGAACATGCAGCAGACATCAGAACAAATCCGAGGATAGAGAAGTAGCAAGGGAAGGTCGCAATAAAGTTACCACCAATGGACCTTTATAGACAGCTTTTTTTTTGTCGCAACTGCCTAGAACCGCGGCCAAAGAGAAAAACTCCTTCGTTTCCGCCCCCCCCTCTCAATTAGCCACGAGGGCATACCAGACAAGTTAGACGACCAACATTAGAGTTTGAGACGTACTCAGCACTGTAGTCAGAAAGTATAATTATGAGACAGGATTGACAGCATAGTTGATATCGTATAGGCCCATGAAAGATAGACAAGGATCGAGGTGAGGGGAAATAACAACAAACAAACAAACAAATAAGAGAACAAAGAACTGTCATTGTTTCTATCTATCTACCCCCCAAAGCTAGACATGGGTCTGCACCGACCGAGGAGGTCAATAGTAGGGAATACGTCTGTTCCAAAGTTTGTAGAGGACTATGTCCGTTCCAAGTCTGGTAGAGGCGGCCCATAGTAAGGAATACATTTGGCCCATAGTAAAGAATACGTTTGTTCCCAATCTTGTAGTGCGGCCCATATAGTAAGGAATACATTTGGCCCATAGTAAAGAATACGTTTGTTCCCAATCTTGTAGTGCGGCCCATATAGTAAGGAATACATTTGGCCCATAGTAAAGAATACGTTTGTTCCCAATCTTGTAGTGCGGCCCATATAGTAAGGAATACATTTGGCCCATAGTAAAGAATATGTTTGTTCCCAATCTTGTAGTGCGGCCCATAGTAAAGAATACGTTTGTTCCCAATCTTGTAGTGCGGCCCATATAGTAAAGGAATACGCCTGGTCCAAGTTCTTGTCCACCGTCTACATCTACGCCATTACATCGCAGTCCGTGCGTGGTCCACGGAAAAAAGAACTGCCGAAGAAGACCCGAGCCAACGCAAACGCCGTCACGCTGCCCTGCCCTACCCTTGTCGGCGCGGGCGACTAACCCATTTAGCCTCACGCCCATTTTTTTCGTTCTAAAAAAAAAATTAAGATTTCCTTTGACACAGACAGAGCGTGCAGGGTAGGGGTCGTTCATCATAGGCATCATCATTTACTGCACCTGTCTCAAACTTGGCAGGCAGGCGATTTCCTACTAGCTCGTTTTCAGCCGTCTCCGATTGAACTCTATCTACCAAAAGGCAACAGGTGTGACATAATGATCATTTTTGTTGTATATTATTATGAAGATCATTAGAATCACATAGAAATGTACAAACTATAGGGATCGCGCATGTGATAAATTTTATATAAAGAGAGACAAGTGGAATTGATTAGAGGGGACTTTTTTTTATTTCCTGAGAAGGTTGTGAGATTTTCGACAAGTCAAGACAGCTCGGAAATAATTACTACTACAAATTGAGTACAATTGAATAGCTAGTGTGACAAGTATTTGGACAATTGACTTGACCAAAGAATATAACCATTGAATTCACTTTTAACAACTTTATACACTTCAGAAAAAAATATCAGTAAGTACAAACAAAAATCTCCAGTCGTGTCGATACTCCCACCGGTGTGCCTGACGATCGCGGTCGGTGCTTGTAGTGCTCTCTGTATACGCACTCTCGACCGCTGCATAACCGAGATTGTATTCTCACACCTACGCAGCACAGCCTTATACTCTCACAAGTGTCTTGGTCCAATAGGAAGCAAGAACCATATAGCGAAGAATCGCTAGGAAGCAAGAACCAGATAGCGAAGAATCGCTAGGAAACAAGAACCACATTGCGAAGAATCGCTAGGACTCACTGTAAGTATTATCACATCACTACGGCCAGTGCGGAGAAACTGGATTTGGCTGCATTTTAGTCTGTTGGTTTTGAAAAAGCCAATATTATAAGGTTGGGTCTGGTGAGTCCGTCAAGTCGGTAAGAAATCAATCAAGTCAAAACTCAAACTCAAAACTCAAACTCAAAACCAATTAAATACCACTATCATTACCAAAAAAAAAAAAAATACCCTCTCCAGCGGATCTTGCGGTGGATGCGGCTTCGAACAAGAGAAATCCCAGACGAACCCCGCATATCAGTTGCCTGTTTAGGCAGGAAGCAATGGTCCTCTCAAAAGCTTAAAAGTCTGGCAGGGACGGACGAAAATGTAACAAAGGCACCGTTTTAAAAACGTTCAGCCGCCCCGGCCTCCCAAGTCTAAGCTGTTGGAAGAATCTCGTCAAGAGATGGGCTGCTATTGTTATAAATTCGAGTTAAAGTATTAAAATCTGCCTCATTCGGCCCAGCCATTGTTTGCTATCAGCACCACGTTGGACCGCTTCGTGCCGTCTTTCATATGTCAACTGTCACCATCTGACATATATCTGGCATATGCAACGTTTAATCCACTCCCTGCAGGTTTGTTGAGACTCCTCTTTTGCTACATACCGCGGCCTGTGTTTATTGTCCATGGCGGCCACCGTATTCGTGTTTTTGTCGAGATTACTGCTGATGCCAAGGTTAAGAACGTTCCCTGGTTGCCCGATCGATCGATGAGAGTTCATTGCTGAGGGTTGTGCGGTTGCTTGAACGAAAGCTGGGTGTGATGTCGCACGTGGTTGGTTTGTCCGTTCTGTCTCCTCTCTGTCTCCTTCTCCTTCTCCTTCTCCTTCTCCTTCTCCTCTCTTCTCTCTCCTCTCTTCTCTCTCTCCTCTCTTCTCTCTCTCTCCTCCCAACGCGTATCTCTCTCTCCTCCCAAGCCACCTCCTTACCCAGCTGCCTGGCGCCGATGTCAAAATAACCTCCGGAATGAACCACTTGAAAAAGAAATTCCCCCGACAAGAAAAATAATCTCTTGAGGCTAGTGGTTAGATACCGATTTGCGACGGCCTGTCGTAAACCCGGCACAAGTAATAATCTACGGTGGTTAGTTACCGACTACACCTGCTCCAACTCTATCGCTTATGCTAGGGCCGCTTCTGCTTGGTCCCTTTTACTACTAGTACGTCTAAGTCTGCTTACCCCCATTTTGAGTCTGCTTGAAAGGTTAATAAATTCATAGACCGAATTCTCGATTCCAATTCCTTTTTGTTTTTGTTTTGTTATCTTTCCTTTGAATCGAACAACATTCCCCCGACTTATATCCCATGAAACATTAATCTCACTACTGGAACTTATCCTTTTCCTTTAAGTTTTAGCCTCGATCAACTACAACTAAAGCCGCTTACACCTCACACGCTATTCCGACCACGCCTTTGATCTATTTCATTGTAACAATTTGGTGGTTCGTTGTTCCACGAGATTTAAATTTTTTTCCTTCTCTGGTTTTAATTTTGGGGTTTTTTTTTTTGACTTTTAATTTCGTGTCTTGAGTTTGTTTTTTTTGCGTTTGCATTTTGATTTGGTCTTAATTTTGGGTCTTATTTTCGGTCCTATTTTTTTTGACTTGGTGATTTCATCTACTACTCTACCTTGTAGCCTACTTTTTTTTTTGGTTTAATTTGATTTCTTGATAAGACTCAAAACAAAACAAAACAAAAACAAAAAATCCATCTCTAGGCTATTAAGATTAGGACTCCTTTTTTTTTTTTTTTTGTCCCTGTCAAGTGTGACTTCTGACTTCTGACTTTTGACTTTGATTTCTCCGATTAACGACTTTCCACTATACCCTATACCCCATTGATCGTTACTAACTTCCACAGATCAAAAAAATTAATTTCCTTTACCTTATAAAAAACATTCTTCCCACATACCCTCGCATCAATTTCAATCTCCCGACTCCATCACCATGACACCCGCTCCAACAAAGTCTCCAGTATCAGTGGCTTCAAGTCGTCAGTCCACCTCTCAGTCGCCGGCCACTAATATCCATTCCATGTCTTCCAGTCCACATTCACAAGTACATTCACATCTTTCTCACCAATCGCCATCTACTCAGTATAACGACCGTCTAAAGGCTGTTTTTGATCGAGACTCTACCAAATCGTCCGATTTCGTATATGCGGTCAAGCAATCAAACACCTATTGCAGACCCGATTGCGAGGTCACGAATATAATAGAGGCCGGTCAATCGCCATCGTCTGTTCTGTTTTTCGATTCATCTAAAGTGGCTACTAAAAATGGCTTCAAACCTTGCAATTACTGTAAACCTGATCTGGAAATGAAGGTCGACAACCGTGTTATCGACTCAACCGTCAACGCCGTCAATGCCAGTCTAGGACTCGATCTAGGTCATTCGGGCAACAAGCCAGACAACCAAGGTCTCGTTTCGTCTACTTCCACTTCTATCTCTATTCCCAACAATAACAATAATATCTCCATTACGACCACCATTCCTTTATCTCTCGACTCCGAGCACTCGCCATCAATGGCTTCTCTCCTTAATGACCGACCAATGTCGCAGCACATCTCATACGTTCTGCCATCTGATAACTCTCCTATCACTCCTCCTGACTTCTCGCCTGGAAACGGCTCTCGTCACTTCCGGTCGTTTTCTTCTGTACGAAACCAGGACTTTATTCCTCCTACTGTAAGCAACGAAGAAGGCTGGAGACCTCGTCGTGCTTCTATTGCTTCGGGTCATATCCCAGCTGTCTTGGCAGCGGTTACTGAAATGACAAAAACAGGTGGCACGATTGATGGAACCAACATCATTCTTCCAAATTCTTCTCTAAGTACCGCTACGACCGGCCAGCCTACTCCTCACCCAGGTCGTCGAAGAGATAGGTCAGAAGGCGAACGCGATCATCACCGACTCGTTGATGAAGCCTGTAGACACATCGCTGCCGCCGCGGCTGCTAGTGCTGCTGCTGCCGCTGCCGCTGCTGCTGCCAACTCAGAAGACGAAACAATCACTTCAACTTCTCGGTCTCGATCCCGGAAAGGAAGAGCTCTAAGTGGTGGTCGAACTGGATCCAACTCCATCTCTGGAGCGTCTACCCAGTCCATTCGTCTTCAGCGTAAGAAACGTAGAGGAGGCATTCTTGGATTCAAGGAATTAGCAGCTAAAGCTGGTCTTAGTCCATGGCATTTCCATCGTGTCTTTAGATCCGTCACTGGTTTGACCCCTAAAGCCTATGGAGAAGCTTGTTGGAACGCTGTTACTGCCAATCCAACTGTGCCTGCTGAAATCGTAGCCAATGCCAATAAACCTACCAATGACGCTAGTAAGCAATCTATTGCTGTGACTGAAAACTCTCGCTCTCAATCATTTAATCAACCGTTCCCAATTGATGACCATGCAATAATCCACTCTACCAACTCTGACCCTGGAGATATCCAATCAGTACATGGTACAACCCCCAATTTCGTGGGATTCGATCTTATTAATGGTCAAGACATTCATGACAATCACAACAACTATGATCAAATGGACGCCCTGGACCCTCTTCACTCTTTTGGCGGCCAGCAGTCAGCCAGTACCAATGGACTACCGCGCCAATTCGTGGTCCCATCTACCGGTAGTAACAATGGACCAGTTTACACCGTAGCTGGCAATGATCCTACCCCTCTTGTCACGTCTACAAGTTGGGAAGGTATGATGCCTATGGGATATGCTCAAGATAGCCCCAGTGTCAGTTCTACAGGACCAGTGTCTAGTGCGCCATCTACAGTTCATTCAATGAATAGTACACCACATAATACATTCCTACAACAGGCACCCCAACAGCACCATCAGGACCGCCATCCACAACCACATCAGCACTACCAGCAACAAAGGCAATTATTCAGCTTCCAACAACAGGTTCCTATCAGTTGGCTTGAAGAAGACCCACTTCATAAAAGTTTCGATCCGTCAATATCTTCGCATCCAGTAGTGACTGCCAATGACCAGGCCACTTGGGCCGCTTCACTCCTTTCAAGCCCACCTCCTGCTTTAGGTCTTGGTAATTCATTCAGTGATCTTTCCATGAGCGACTTATATACTGCCATGGAATCTCCACCTTCTATTCTTGCTAGCAATGTTGGGCTTATGGATCCTCAATTCTCCATGGCTGCCTCGACCACTATGGATCTCGACTCCATGCCATCACTTAATTCTGATACCACATGGACTGTCGACACGCCGAACTTTTTTGGTGAAAGCGAGGATGCCGCGCTAAAAAAAAATTCAATGGAAGTTAGAAATTCAAATCTGACCCGCCCGCGATAATCAAAATGACCACAAAGAAAAAAAAAAAGGATTTATAGACGGCCTTATTTCTGGGTGACGATTTTGTAAATTTTTTTTTACACCACTTATTATTTATATTATTCTATTTATTTGTTTACTTCCCATCTCTGATCTCTGGATCCTCGCTTTTCGCCTTTTGGGCTGGGCTTTGCCCATTGTTTCGCTTTGTTCACTGCGTAGTCTATAACTGATTTTTTATTTGTTTTTATAATGGCATGTCTAAAATAAACTAGGATTCAACATGCCAGATATATACCATTTCATCCCAGCCGGTTGTGGCCACCCACCCAGGCTGTCCCCACATACTCCAGTCCGAGTCAATGACGAACTCAGAATGGGCATTAAATACCTTTTGTTGACCCTTGATTTGGCTTAAGCGAGGATTGTATGGCACCTCGTTTGGCATCACACTGCTATCTTTCCACACTCGGGCCGTCATATCATAAGACGTAGAAAGAAGAGTGTCTCCAGAGTGAGGTGACCATGAAACAGACCGAACTGCATACTCATGACCACGAAGATCATTGATGGGGGATCGAACGTTCCTGGTATCCCAAATTTTAATCGCTTTGTCGACCCCACACGTCGCTATCACGGTGTGGCGGTATTTGTTCCAATCAAGAGACAGGCAGTCTCCACCAAGATGAGCCTGTAGCATGTTTAGTACTGGCTGGCCAGTGGCTGCCGATTGCCGAGTGTCCCACAGTTTGAACGACGAATCGGAATGAGTAGATGCAATGATGGTTGGTTCGTGAGGCGAGAACTTTGCACTATATACACAGTTTGCATTAGTCTTTCGTTGATTTTGCTGCTGGGTCTGTTGTTGAATAGGTCCTACTCTTTCAGATTGGATGAGCGGTATTGTCGAATTGTCTACCATGGCTCCTGTAGACGGTGCAGCAGAGGCATCAAAAGTCATAATCGATCCAGCCGAGTGGCTAGGAGACCACATCTTAATGGTACCATCCCAAGACCCCGAACAAAATAAAGAAGTATCGCGCATATTCCAATTCACGGAAAACACTTCTCGGGAATGTTCATGAAACACTTGTAGAGGAAATTGTTTGTTTGTAGTAATATCAAATAACTTGATACTGCCATCTCCATTGGCAGTTATAATATGATTTTCATGGCCCTCGGACCATGCCAGTCCAAATAATCCATCCTGGGTGTCGAATTGGGCCTGAGGACGAATGATACCATCGGCTCCAATATCCAGTACAAACAGCCGGCCATTGCCCACCAATCCGAAGTTGGCAGCAGTAGCGACAGCGATTTTCGAATCAAAGAATGGAGAGTACGCGACCGAGTAGCCACTAAAGCCGCCAGTCCTGAACTTGAGCATGTTTAATATTATAACTCTTGTAATGCAATTGAATCAATCAAATGTCCTCGGATGACTACCATGCCAACGAATCGCTTCTGGTGAGGACGATACTCGAGGGTATCCTGTAGAATCAGATCTCGATTCTTATTAGTACAAACAAGAACCCCGAAAAAAGCTCTACCGTCGTTAATAACTACTCTTAGGGTTCGAGAGATGTACTTTTGGAGAATCAGTTGTTTGTTATCCATTAATCCGTTAGATGATTATTACTTTGAGATGAGGTCGGTGTGCTTGTGTCGGCAATTGTAGATGGAATAAACTTGAAATAAACCGTTTAGCCGTGCAACGTCGGGCCGAGGCGATGATGTGATGATCTGAGAAGCGAGATTGAGAAAAACAGCACCCGAGTTTATTGTACCTCGAACCCCCGTCACTCAACGGCATTATTTCGTGTTGAATGTTTTCATTAAAGTCTGAGTCTTCTTTTTGCTGGCTTTTTGAAACGAACAGCGGACGGCATGGGCGAGTCCCAGCAACATCGCAACATTCCGAAATCCAACTATATCCAATAATTAGCCTGAATCCGGGCCAACATCTGAACAGTCCTCCTTAGAGATAGATAAGTCATGGAAATTTATTTGTATAATTTATGTGTAGTATAGGACTTTAATCAAGATATATTCATTCATTCATGGGCGAGTCGTCACGTCAATGTGGCTCTTACCCTCCTCCCGCCGAGCCGCCAGCTGGGCCCATGCCTGAAGTTCTTCCACCAGCGCAAGGCTGGCTGGGTTTACCCGGGCATCGTAGCGGGTAAATTACCCCAGATTATAAGGGTCCATGAAAGGCTAAATGGGTGGTGCATGGATTGCCTGTGGCTTGCGACGAGGCCCACTACGGTAAGTGAGCTAGAACAAATGTGAGAAAGAGATTTGCAGGCTTTAAAAAAACTTTTCACTGGCGCTCAGAGCCGGGTTTCCATAGTGGTGAATATATAAGTGGTTTGGATATCTATAGTAGTTGCAAAACAAAAAAACGGAAGAATTGGTATGAAGAGTGCCGGGGAAAAAAAAAAAAGCAAAGTGGACGAACCTAAATTGCGTTCATCAAGAGCTTTACCCCTCTCGATCGTCACAACCAGCAGTAGTTTTCATCTATGAATTTTTCACTCTATGGCGGTAGCTGTAGGTGGTGTAGGTGGTGTTGGGGGTTTGTGTCGTATTTTGACTGGAGATGTTACAGCAGGTGGTTACCACTGTAGGAGGTGCTGCTAGAATGGATTTTATGTATAGCTAGAATATATCTGTATTGATATCTGTATTTCATCTTCTGTAATATGCCATCTTATAGAATAGCAGTTAGAAAAAGTGTAACAGACGGAAACTAGAAAACTAAAATGACCACTTGAGATCTTGGCTTGAATGACCCCCACAGCAGCTCACTTGCCCACTTCTACATTGCGTTCCGGTTGCATTTTACAGATTTACAAATGTGTCTCGTCATGTCTCGCCCAAGGTCGAATCTCAAGCCGAGCCTGGTCATGGGATTGATCTACCTCTACCATGCAAGGCCTTTAGACAAAACTATTGGCAAGCTAATGCTGTAACATGAAAATCTGGAGCTAGACGAAGCTAACCTTTAAAATTGGGTGGGCTTTAACTATAGAACTGCTAGTATTTCGTTGGTCTGGAAAGAGCCAGACACCGGAAGCGTTGAGTGAAAAGTATGCCTTTAATTCTGACCTTTTGCAGTGTGTGAAAAGTATGTCTGTATATGAGAATGAGTATGAGTCTGTATATGAGTATGAGTATGAGTCTGTATATGAGAATTAGAATGAGTTTGTATATGAGTCTGTATATGAGTCTGTATATGAGAATTAGAATGAGTCTGTATATGAGTCTGTATATGAGTCTGTATACGAGAATTAGAATGAGTCTGTATATGAGTCTATATACGAGAATTAGAATGAGTCTGTATATGAGTATGTCCGCGGTCTACCTCTACCTCTCTATTCTGCTACCGCCCATCCTTCAGCTTTGTTTAGCCGTCCTTTATCCGTCAACATCCAAGTCTATTCCTCCCTGTCCATGCTCAAACCTGCGTGACCTTGCCTGGATTTTTCCGCACCCAACCTCCTCCTCTGTATGCTCACTTTTCTTTCCCAACTCAGCTCCAAGTGACCTGATGTTTGCCCAGACATACATAATCTGCCCTGACCAACGCCGCCTTGACCAAATCCTACCGCTTTGTTCTCTATGTTTGTATATGGTTATTCCCACTGCAGTGCGGCATGACCCTTCCTTCCAGCCATACTGGGAACTAGGTACCAACCACCTCATTCTGAATGGACGAAAATACCTTTTCCGGTAAATAAAGAGAACACTTTTTTCTTTAGCCAATTCCTCACTCACTATACAGCCATTGAGAATATCTTTTTCTCTCGCAACCCACCTCTATCTCTGTCTGTCTCTTTGCTCGTCTCATTGACTTCCCTTACCTCTCTCCGTCTTCCCCGCAGCACACCGCACTCCTCCTACCTATTCTGTGTGCAGCCTTCTGTATACTGACTGCTTGTTCGGGCGCCATCTACTTTATAACGTGCTTTGCGTGCAAGCGGTTATAAAGACTGTATTAGGACGGACCAGTAGAAGAGACTGGTGTTTTTTCATACAACTTTTTTTTTCCTCCCTGATCGCTCACTTCTTCTTATTCTTGTTCTTGTTCGATTCTTACTTCGACCTGTAAAACATCTGCCTAGGACAAATATCAATATCAAGGCCCTTTTTGCTCTCACAATCGTAGCAGACAAATACAAGAACCCGACTTAGCATCTGTCTCAGTTGCCGTTATAACTCGCTCTTGTCGGTAAAATCACCCGACACATTTTATCCGGCCAGTCAGGCAATTGGACGATTTCATAAATTTTTTTTTTGACGAAAACCCTCAACCCAGTTCAATTCAAGCAATATTTCGAGAAGTTCAGATTGTTCATCTCTCTGTCTACACTCTTTAAAGCTACCTAATCCGTCTACTCTCAATCATGCCTAGAGACGTCAAGAATCATTTCCTTTTCGAAATTGCTACCGAAGTCGCAAACAGAGTCGGCGGTATCTACTCGGTCCTCAAATCAAAGGCCCCTGTAACCACTAAAGAATACCGCAATCGGTACTGTCTTATCGGACCCTTGAATAGAAAGTCTGCCGCTACTGAAGTAGAAGAACTGATTCCTACAAATGTCCATCTTAAAGATACTCTCGATGCTATGAAGGCTCGTGGCATCCGCTATTTATATGGTAGATGGTTGATTGAAGGTGCTCCCCGAGTTCTACTGTTTGATACCTCTTCTGCTTATGGGTATTTGGACGAATGGAAGGCCGACTTGTGGTCAATTGCTGGAATCCCCGCCCCTCCCTCGGATTCAGAAACAAACGAAGCAATTGTATTCGGCTACCTGGTTGCTTGGTTCCTTGGTGAATATGTTGCAAAGGATGTTGAACACGCAGTAATTGCTCACTTCCATGAATGGCTCGCCGGCGTCGCTCTTCCATTGTGTAGAAAGCGTCGTTTAGATGTCACTACCATCTTTACCACCCATGCCACGCTACTCGGCCGTTACCTGTGTGCGGGCTCTGTAGACTTCTACAACAACTTACAATGGTTTGACGTCGATGCTGAGGCTGGCAAGAGAGGCATTTACCACCGATATTGTATTGAACGATCAGCCACTCATAGTTGCGATGTCTTCACCACCGTATCCCATATTACTGCCTACGAAAGTGAGCATTTACTCAAGCGTAAACCCGATGGAGTTCTCCCCAATGGTTTAAACGTTGTCAAGTTCTCGGCTGTTCACGAGTTCCAAAATTTGCACGCCATTACAAAGGAGAAATTGAACGATTTCGTGCGCGGCCATTTCTACGGCCATTACGACTTTGATTTAGATAATACTCTTTATTTCTTCATTTCAGGACGTTACGAATATCGTAATAAGGGTGTCGACATGTATATTGAAGCACTGGCAAGATTGAATTACAGATTGAAGACCGAGAACTCAAACAAGACCGTCGTAGCATTTATCATCATGCCGGCGACTACCAACTCCTATACTGTTGAGACTTTGAAGGGACAAGCGGTCATCCGAGCCCTTGACAATACTGTCAAGGAAATCCAACAATTGATTGGTAGAAGGCTCTTTGAACACTGTGCCCGTGCCAGTGAGCATGGCAAAGAGGTACCGGAACTGGACGAATTATTGACTGGCTCGGACCGAGTTCTACTCAAACGCAGAGTTTTCGCTCTCAAGAGAAACTCCTTACCACCAATTGTAACTCATAACATGGCTGACGATGCCAATGATCCGATCTTGAACCAAATCCGCCGGGTACAGTTGTTTAACCACCCATCAGACAGAGTCAAGATCATTTTCCACCCCGAGTTCCTTAACTCCAACAACCCCATTTTACCTCTTGATTATGACGATTTCGTGCGTGGATGCCACTTGGGTATTTTCCCATCCTATTACGAGCCTTGGGGATATACTCCTGCTGAATGTACTGTCATGGGCGTTCCATCCATCACCACCAATCTGTCTGGTTTCGGTTGCTATATGGAAGACTTGATTGAGAACTCTAGTGATTACGGTATTTACATTGTGGATCGTAGATCAAAGGGCATTGATGATTCTATTAATCAACTCAGCGATCATATGTTCGACTTCACGCTTAAATCAAGACGTCAACGTATCAACCAGCGTAACCGTACAGAGCGGTTATCGGATCTGCTTGACTGGAAGAGAATGGGATTAGAGTACATTAAAGCCCGTCAACTGGCTCTTCGTCGCGCCTATCCTGATTCCTTCTCTGATGGAGATGATGAGAATCCTTTCTCCGCTACTTCACACAAGCTCACCCGCCCATTGTCTGTTCCTGGGTCTCCTTTGGATCGGGCTAGTGTAATGACTCCTGGTGATCTCGGATCACTTCAAGAGGTCACTCAATCCTTAAATACTGAAGACTACGTTGGATTCAAGCTTCCTGAGGAAGAAGAGGAAGAGCACGAGTACGATTCCTATCCCTTGACTTTGAGGTCTGCTTAATCTCCACTATTCCCATTCAAAAACCAATCCTCACTTGTTATTAACTATTATAAATATATTGCTTCATTACTTTCCGTGTGATATGCCTCCGGCGGCCGGGCGCTGCCCGGACCCGTTGTGCTCGCTTCACGAGCCTGTTAGATACGTCTAATTCTATCTTCCTTCCATCGCTCTAGTTGCTCGTTTCGAAGATGATAGAGCTTGCGCTCTTTCCGATAACTTCGGATAAACTCTGCAACGTTGTCATATCCTCCATCAGGAGTTAGGGTGGTCGCCCCTTCAAGGAAGCTCGCAGAAAGCGTCTCTGAAAGGGACTCTGCTTCGGAAACCGCATACTCCAATCGAGATCGCAGCGCGGGCATGCTAAATGGTTGCAGTGCTCGATACATTTCCGTTTCTACTTGTACCCACTGTTGCTCTAGTTCTTGTGCTTTTGATAATGACTCTTTGGCCATGCCTCGTAGCGTATTTAGCGACTCGACTTTATCAATTAGCTCTCGAGCTCGTGTTAGGTTGCCATGTGCTTTTGTCTGCTGATTGCTGAATATCTGCTCTCCTTGATCACTGGTTTCATAAATCCCTTTGATGGCTTCTGGACTGTCTGCCAATTCCTTCAGAACCTGTATCCTGCAATTGTTAGTTTCTGCATTGGCTCCTCTATCACGATTGAGTTCAGAAGACGCAATCCTCTTTCTTACCTTTTATCTATCAAATCAGCTGGCAATTGGACATCGGCTACATGGACATAAGCGTTTCTCTGATTGTTTTCTGCTGCCGCTGCAGCAGCTGTTCCTTCTCGACTGGAACCATACTCGTCATTTGGGGTAGATATCCCACTTTTATCCGGTAGTGGAGGTGGTGTTTGAGTATAATTCATGACTGGTATTTGTGATTGTGCTAGTGGAGGTCGTTGTGCACATTATATGGAGATCCACCGCGATTGAATAACAGCCACATTTTGATCCGCCAGCCAAATCATACGGTGGTGAATAAGTGAAGAGATAAAGAGAGCTCCTGAACATGAACATCTACAATTCGCAATTGCAATGTAAACATACAGGGAGAATAGGCATATTATAGTAGTACTTTTGATCGGTGCCCTTCCATGCACTAAATACAGATCATTCCCCCCCATTATATATATTATATATATTATATATATGTGCTTTTCGTCATTATGAGTCTGAAAAAGGCTGGTGAGTTACAAGAAGTGTAATCGGGGTCCTCCGGGAAGCCTAGGATCATGGTGTCCCTCATGTGCGCCCTCGATTCTGAAACAAACGGTTGTGGACGGGCTACAACAGAATTGCCTTAAGCGAAAGGCAGAGCGAGTGCGGAAACGTGCCAAACAATACCCCACCGACGAGAACCTCATAGAGCGACAGAGACCGAATACCCAGTAGTACCAAGAGGCGATGGAGACGGCCAGGTCAACGACGTGGAATAACTGGTCAAGCAAACAGATCATACTAAGGTATGGGACGCCCTAAAATACGTGAAGAGTAGGACACCGGTATCACACATGCCTGCGTTATGCATAAACGATGATGAGTATGCGCAAACAGATGAGTTCTATCGGAGGCTATTCCCATATGTCGAACCCTCCAAGCAAAACGCTAAAAAGATTAATCCAACTGGAAGCTGAAATGTTGTGAAATCCAGGCAACAATTCGGGACCAAAGCCCCGGCGATTGATGGCGTTCAAACCAAAGCCATCAAGGAAGCATGGAAGATCAAATCCTTCAGAATTTAAGAATGAATGATTACATCTTGATTAAAGTCCTATAATAAAAAAATACAAATCCATCAGGAAAATGTTACTGCATGTTTTCTCGTATTGTCTCCGGGTGTGTTATCGAAAGACGGCCGAATCAATTGTCATTTATGTTAGTATTTTAAAACCCTGCTGAGGCTCCGTAGACCTTTCTAGGACCTCATAGACGGTAGTTTGTTGTAGGGTTAGGGCAGTTTGATGTTGTGGGAGAACACCCGGTCCCAGCTCATGTGCTGCCCTACAGAGATCCGGATATCAATTTCCGACTTCGTGGCCAAGCTGGTTAAGGCGTGCGACTGTTAATCGCAAGATCGAGAGTTCAATCCTCTCCGAGGTCGAATATTTTTGTTTCGCCGAGCTAACGAAACCTATGAAGCAGTTTTTAAGTACGCATGATCTATGGGCTCTCTGATAATGAAGTTATATTGAAACCGGGCACCGTCTATAGTTGCTCAGCAGTATATGCAATTGGGCTTCCAGTTGTGAAATAGACTGCCAATATAACATTCATTCCAATATATTATCTATAGAGTGATCAATTGTTACTGCTAACAGTATTGCCGCCTCGCAGCCACTTGGGGGCATATTTCGGGTCGTATGTTAATACTGGTTCGTACAGTTCAATAAACTGTTACAATATTGTTAGCTTTTGTGCCTTTTAGTATCGTTAAGTTTACTCACCTCCAAATCAGCATCACCTTTTCCACCAGCAAACTTGCTATACTCATCGAAGATAGCTGCCAAAGACCACCCTAGTAGCATCTTTCGCATAATGCCGACCAAGACACCGACTCGATGCTTTCCCTTGTTAGAGTGGACCAAAACTGGCGCATTCCGGGTATCCAATAGGACCTTTAACCCTTCAGTGATGGCCTGCTCATTGTTTTGAACAAATGGCTCCTTGACACTTTTAAAGTGAAAGCGAATGAGATTGATATTCTGCGATTTAGCCCACTGGCTATACTCGACACTTTCCTCCTCGGGTCTGTCACCAAAGTAAAGAATGGTCTTTAATTTCAGGTTCTCCAAAAACGGATAGCTAATCTCCAATGGATGACCACTTCTGTACACTCCTTCTGCTACGGGAGCAAAGTTTAAAGGAGGAACCAATAATGGAGCCTTTTTATTATTATTATTCGCCCGTTGCATCGCATTTGGCACTGGACAATATGGATAGTCAATTGATAATGAATGAGGTTTGGTTTGAAGAATGAAACTGGCTTTAGTTGGAGTGAGGTTAGGGTAGACCGGGCCCGGGCCCGGGGTGTTGCTGTAGAGCACTCGTTAGTTAGATGGTAGTTGCGGTGGATATAAATGAAGGTAGATGAGTAGGTATATTTGATTGGTTATCTCGGCAATATTGTGATAATAACGGCTATTGGTTTGGAGTTTACAAAAGAATAAGTCTATGGTTCTTGTAAGTGGAACAGACTACTTCTCCAGCATGTATGTATGTAAATAAATATGTATTGACATGGCATGACTCGCTCGGTAGCAGGACAAGATTGTTTCTAGCTCTTTCATTACCCTGTATCAAGATTTTTTTGAAAATGATTTATACTTATCTGACTACCGTATCTCTTTTTTAACTATCTATCTATCTATATGGTCTACCTCTCCGATCTTCACCCATAGAGGAAACCCCTTCCCTTATCGATCTGGTTTTTTTTGTGCTGGTCAGATAGTGAATGAGCTTTGAGCCGACAGAGGGCAGGAGTAGATTACTGGGTCCATGGCAATGGCAGTTTGCAATCGAGTAAAGGTGAGCATGTTCGAGCTATGGCAATCTGCTAGGTCGGTCTGTTATGCAGGAAGGCTCAACAGCAGAATCAAGAGGTGAGGGTTGAAATCAGACCAGATATGGGAGTCAGATAAGAACAGACCAAACCGACAAGAGCTAATAGACATCATCGAAATCGGGGATGCAAAGACAGTTCGAGGTCTAGTTCAATTGAACTGTCCAACTCCCCCATAGTATTCTTTCTGTCTGAAGAATGGCCTTTTATCGTCTCGACCCCACTTCATTATCTACATTAATTGACTTAACTGCCAGAACAACCCAGCTCATCCATCGCTTTACCAAACCAACCGTACCCTACCCAATTCTACCTGCCCATCAGTTTAAGTTTTTGGTAGGTAACCCCCAAATGTAGCTTTCTCTCCCTGCGATATTGGCTATGCATCTTTTGTTGTGTTCCTGATGAAACCAGTTGTTGAGTAGATATTTGATCAAACCTCAACGATCTGGCCTAGCCGCGCGTTCTCTTTAAGCCCAACTCCCAACTGACGACCCCCAATTTACCTATCAGATTATCGCTGACTGCGTGGTCAATGCAGTCAATCTGAGGCAAGGCCGAAGAAAAGATAGCATTTCCACCCAGAGGGCGGCCGTAAAACCGAGAGGGGTCGGGGGGTGTCAGACCAAAGTGCAGATTGGATTGTACAAGATAAGCCCGTTATGTACGGTTACGGGTATTGTACGACCGATAAAATGCCAGTTATCGTGACTGATTTTTGAATTTTTTTTCATCTTTGATTGTTTTTCCACTTCCTTTACAAAGTTCTCGTTAATAGAAATAGAAGTTCTTAATAGATCTATCAAGAATCTACACAAAGATTCTGAAAATAATAAAACAAAACAATCTCCCAGTCTCGGATTATCATCGTCCTCAGTACATATAGATCCCCCCCACGTCACTTAATTATTCTCTTAATACTAGTCGCCAAAGTCAATTGACCGCTTCTACTCATACTCGTCATTAATACTCTTCTCACAATGTCTCCTGCTCCTAGTCTCTCTCCCGGTCTGGAAAAAAAACCCGTCAACTTCTCCAATATCCTCCTTGGAGCAGGCCTGAATATGTTCGAGGTAACTACCCTTGGACAGCCTCTTGAGGTAATCAAGACTACAATGGCCGCAAATAGAAGTGATACTTTCCCTACTGCCATTAAAAGAATCGCCGGTAGAGGCGGCGTGTTCGGGTTCTACCAAGGCCTTATCCCATGGGCATGGATCGAAGCATCCACTAAAGGAGCAGTTCTTTTGTTTGTGTCGACAGAAATCGAATATCATGCCAAGAGAAGTTTCGGACTCGGCAATTTCGGTTCTGGCATTCTCGGAGGCATGGCTGGTGGTGTTGCTCAAGCATATCTCGCAGTCGGGTTCTGTACTTGTATGAAAACGGTTGAAATCACCCGTATCAAGAATGTCGAGCCTGGTGTTAAGGTCCCCAGCACTTTCCAAGTGTTTGCTGATATCTACCGCAAAGAAGGAATTCGAGGAATCAATAAAGGCGTCAATGCAATTGCCATTCGTCAATGTACCAATTGGGGCTCCCGATTCGGTCTGTCTCGTTTGGCTGAAGATACCATTAGGAAACTGACTGGCAAGACCGATAAATCCGACAAATTGAACGCTTACGAAAAGATCCTCGCATCCGCGGTTGGTGGAGGTCTATCCACCTGGAATCAACCCATCGAGGTTTGTAGAATCGAGATGCAATCAAAGACCGTGGACCCGAACCGTCCCAAGAACCTCACCACCTGGACCACTCTCAAATATATTTATTCTCAAAGCGGCGCCAAGGGCCTCTATCGCGGTGTGACTCCACGTATCTGTCTCGGGATCTGGCAGACCGTGTGTATGGTCGGTCTCGGTGACATGGCCAAAGAGGCGGTTGCTAAGCTTACTGGAGAGACTCCGGTTGGCAAGGGTCATTAATACATGTTTGATTTTTGTAGTGTTTTGTTTGTATTTGCTGTGTGCTGCCTCCGGCGACTGGGCTCTGCCCAGACCCGTGGCTCCGCTTCGCGGAGAAGTGGTCGGTCGGTTGGTACGGACTGGAAGCAAAAAAAAATAAATAGTATTATGGCGTTATCAAATTTACCTAGGCAGAACGGTAGTCTTGGACTCATAGTTTTTACTTTTGTCTCCGCCACACCGATCATAGAGATATAGACCTAGAAATGTAAGAAGAATCCCCCACCCTTGCGTTCCAGTGACGGTCTGACCAAACCAAAGAATGGCCACTGTTATGACCACGATCCGCTTTATGAGACTGGCCACTGAGTATGTCACCGGGCTCACCATGCCGAGAACTTGGAATGCCAGCAAGTTTTGCGCAAAATGAACAAACCCATTTGTCAAAAACGCCAGTAAAAGACCGGTGGTAGAGGTGATTCCAGTGGTCGGTGCGGCATCGGCGCCAAAAAAGTTCCCGCTTGACCGCGAATAATCACTGACAAGACCAATGCCTTCAGAGAAAAACCACAGTGGGAAAGTGAAGAGAAATGCTAATGAAGAACAGTAACAAAGAATGTTAAGCTTGTCTAGTTTGGTCGACTCGTCACCTCCAGTATTGCCGGATGTAAGAAGCTTTTTGGAAAACATGTTTTGAGATACAAAAATCAACGCCGCTACTAACGCGTAGACGATGCCCATAAAATGACTGCTGAATTCCACCGAGCACGTCATAATCACCCCAAACGTAAGAGGGATTAACGACAGATAAGTGGATCGTTTGTAAGAGACCCCGAACAAAAGACGGTATGCGGCCACCGTAAACAGCGGCGATAATGCTTTAATGGTATGCACTAATGATACAGGTATTAACGACGTAGACATATGGGACAGGATATGGCCCGAAAGCTGGAACATTCCCATTGGTGCCGTAGCCATGAGAATGGTTCTCGTGGGCTGTCGAAGCCCGATTCCACTTGGAGAAATCATGCCCTTGGGTAGCGCATGAGCTATATTCGGAGATATCTGAGCGAGCTTGATAGTGGAGATTCCAAATGAGGCGGCCAATGTGAATTGGACCATTGACAGACTCACGGGGTATGGGAATGCCGTAAGAATGGATTTGTTTAGAGTATTGGACATGGCAGACATGCCATACCATGCTATACAGGTAAGGACGAGGGGTAACGAGATAGGAGGCGCCAGTTGGCGAATAGCTTCTTGGCTTGTTTCGGTGACTGTTTCCGAGAATGATTTGGACCGGTTACGCCGTGACGCGTTGGTGGATATGGGCGATAATCCAGTGAATAGTTTCGGGTTATGAAGATGATGAAGTTGTTGATTGGAATTGTAGCTTGGTATGAATGAGGAGGATAAGCCGGCGCTGGTCTTACCAATGCCAGACCCAGACACAGCAGCTTCTTCAGCAGGCCCAATGATAGTACCATCACCGCCAATAGAGACATTTGTAGAGCCATTAGCATTTGCACCTGCTTGAGGGTGAGGGCTCGCAAACCCAGGCGAGCCTGGAAATGGTCCAGCACTATGAAGACTATCCCGGTGCCTTATATGATGAGCATGTCCATTAGTAGCAGTATGGTCGGAAGCACTTTTGGCAGTACTACCAGAACTACCGGGAATTCCAGCAGTGATAGAGCTGATAGAACTCGTACTCAGTGGAGAATTCGAACTATCATCCGATGGATAATAATAACTATCAGACAAATTCGTCTTGATATGTGACGGTCTTGGTGGTCCGCTATTAGTTCTTGTTCGAGTGGTACTACCAGATCCAGACCCGGATCCGTCTCCACGAATGGAGAATGTAGAAGTCGAAGAGGATGGTGGAGAGTCTGTATTTGTAGTGGTAGTAGTGGTACTGGAAGTGGACGACGATATACGACTTACTCCTCCACCGCCGGAACCACCTCCTCCTCTTCCTCCAGACATATTTACACTGGAACTCGAATTGGATAAAAGCAGCGCCAGGTTGAAACTCACTGGATCGCCTAACGAATGGTCAGTAGAATGGCGCCTACAATTAGTTTCCGAGTCGAAACTGAAAGATCTACTTCGTCTAAGAATATGCCCAGTCCGAGAAGAGCAAGTTAGATTTTCCGAAGATGATAACACCGGAGAACCAGGGGAATGCAGACGCGGTGGATCAAACTTTGACAATAGCGAGAGGTCGTCAGGATTTAGTGAAGGATTTGCTTGGGAGGAATCACGTTTTATGTTTGTAGCGAGTTGAGGCACGTGGAGAATAGAAAGTGTTGACATTTGTGCGGCGCCGAATGATATTTAGAGATAAGGCGGTAAAGCGGTTTGGGTGAAATGATGAATGATGAAACGACGGTTGTTGAAAGAGACGAAGTAGCGTCGAGAGAGATGTTGTAGTCGAGTCGCCAATGCTAGAGTAGTGAATGGAGAGGGATTGACATATAAGAAATAAATAAAGTTGAGTAGATCGGAGTTTAGGTGAACAAAGGTAAGATATGGACTGAGTTTATCCGATACGCTGAAGAGGATAAGAGATAGCTTGGTATGGTATAGCTTTGGGTTCGATGTTGTCGTTGTCGTTGTCGTTACAGTTACAGTTATAGTTATTGCTATAATGTTTGTCTTTATAATGGTCGTTGGTCTCGTCTTGCTCTCAATTTACCTTACAATATTACTCAAACCTCACTTACAGTCTTCCTCGAAATGCACCTAAAAATTTCAACCCTTGCTTGCGGACTGCTGAAAAACGAATGACAAGTCTCGAAATATATAGCTTTATTTATTACTCATGAACAAGAGAATCGCTCCATTTCACTTTTGACATTACGTTCTGCCTGCTCTTATGAGTTGGCTAGGTTACCTTCAGACCGGGCGGTCACAACTAGCTAATCTATATATATATATATATATAACTATCTTGCTGAGCCCTAGATGGTTGCTTTATACACTACTATTATATTCGCCCAGCTAGACCAAGGTTAATTTTAGTCGTCCCGTACTAGTCCGCCTAAGTCCTGGCTAGGCTGATTGTGAGCTGCGACGCCCTGCCACTGGGATAAATGGGCAAACCGTTACAGCGATATGAGCGAGATGAGCGAGATGGGAGAGAGTTGAGAGTAGAGCGAAGAGGCTTATAGCAAGTTTACTAGCAGGTATGCCTAGCTGGTCGGTCCTTTCTTAGGGACGGTTAGTTACCTCTAGGCAGACTCTAACTCCAGTCAGGCCCAACAAGTGTATGAATGAGGAAGGACAATAATATCACGGTTATGTGAACGCAATATTCCATGCGTATATGAATGTACACTTCATCTTCCAATTAACTCTGACCTACCACTCACACAGACAACACTAAATGGATCATTCATTATATAAATTACATCTCATTTACTATAGACAAATCAAAAGACAGGCAAGGTCTCGTTTCTTAGCCACTCAAGGGCCAATTCACCCTCCTTAAAGTACGGACGGACCGTTTTATACACACTGGCATGGTATTCATTAATCCATTGCTTTTCTTCCGTATCCAAAATGGACAGGTCCAAGAGATTCTGACAAAGAGGCACCTGAGTAATGGTCTGAAACCCAAAGAACCTGGTGTCTCCGAAATTATTAGGAGTGTTGATTTCCTTGACCACCACCACACTTTCAATCCGAATGCCATATTTACCATCCTCGTAGTATCCAGGTTCGTTGGAAATGACATTACCAACTTGAAGAGGTGCGCTCTGATAAGCGGTTCGGAAACCGATGCCCATAGGACCCTCATGAACATTGAGGAAACTACCAATGCCATGGCCAGTTCCATGACGGTAATCGAGGCCATATTTCCACAGATACTGACGAGCAAACGTATCCAACATGTAACCGTTTGACCCTTCAGGGAAAACAGCTCTAGCAAGAGCGATATGGCCCTTTAGAACCAGAGTGTAAGAACGCTTTTCATCCTCCGAGGGAACACCAAAATGAACGGTTCGCGTAGTATCGGTAGTACCTTCTAAATACTGACCACCACTATCCAAAAGATAGATCTGATCTAATTTTACAATCTCCTTACTATCCTTGGCAGGTGAATAGTGGATGACTGCTGCTTTAGGACCCGACGACGAGATTGTTTCGAAACTGAGACCTTGGAAATGCTCCATTTCACATCGGAATTCAAGACACTTCTGTGCCACTTCGTAGTCGCTCATGACAACCTTGTCGACTTTAAGAGCCTTCTCCAGCCATGCCAAGTACCGGATAACAGCTACACCATCTTTAGTATGGGCGATTTTAGCTCCCTCAACCTCGACGTCGTTCTTAACGCTCTTTGCCAACGTGACAGGCGATTCAGTCATTTCTACATTATCGGGACCACCAAGAGCTTCAACCAAAGCCCAAGATGCGGCATTGGGGATAATCAGTTTCTTCTTTTCCACACTGCCGGTGAACAGGAGTTTATTATTAACTCTGACCAAATCAGCGCCTAATTGTGCAGCATCTTGAAACGCCCTCTCATAAGGATGAATAGAAACATTGCCGGATTTTAAGTACTCGTTGACCTTTTCGGACACCTTGTCTGCGTCGATGTAAAGATTGGCTCTGCCGTCCGCAGTAACAATTGCATAGGCAAAGAACACTGGATTATATGGGATATCCTCACCACGCAAGTTGAACAACCAGGCAACATCATCCAAAGCACTCAGAACAAACGCAGTACCGTTCTTTCTAATGATTTCGTCCTTTAATTGTTTGAGCTTCTCTTGGAATGATTTGCCGGTATATTCATTGTGAAGGATCTTAACAGGAGACAATGGTCTAGTCGGACGACCACTGCCCCAAACCTTATCGACCAGGTTATCATGCAAGCCAATTAACTGAGCTCTATCGCCTTTGGACGCCAATAAGCTTCTAAGACTCTTGACTTCGGAATAACTGATGAGTTTAGGATCAACGGCAATGTTGGTACCAGACTTACTAGCTTCTGTGGCTACCCACTCTTGCCAAGTAGGAACGCCCTTGACTCCTTGTTTCAGTAATTCCCAATTGGAGTCCAATTGCGAAGCAGCCTGAAGAAAGTATCTTCCATCGGTCGCTAACACGGCCTTTGAATGGCCAATTACAGCAGTACCAGCCGACCCGTCGAACCCAGAAATGAATTCTCTACGGTTATCAGCGTCACTAGTATATTCGCTCTGATGTTCATCCTGAGTCAGAACGATATAATAACCGACATCGGACTTGGATAATTGGCTTCTTAACGCAGTCAAGCGTGAAGCAGAATCGGTCATATTGGTCGTAAGATTACGAGATCCACTTAGACGACAAGATGATTTGTTTGCTAAAATTGTTTGTAGATTAAAATGCCAGGGCCTTAGACGATAGCTCATTCGGACAATGAGACGAACGAACCAACGAAAGTGGAGAAACAGGAGGAAATGGAGACGAACGAAAGGACAATGCCAGATCCAAATGGACAATATATATCGGACGAGTATCACTGTTAGAGCCGCACGGTGCTCAGCAAATGGGACCGGTTATTGGGATTGTACACGAGGTTAGGAACTGTTTTGTCAACTACCAGATTAGGGGCACTCAGGGGTAATTGTTGAGTAGTAGGCTCGGTATTCTTTTTTTTTTTTTTTTTTCTTCAGAAAAGACATTTCAGTTTATAGCACCGGGGAGTAATACTACGTTGGTGTGTGTTTTTTTCTGAGAATCCACCCATAGTCTACTCCGCCAAACGGCCCAGCAGAGCTGTTTAAACCTTCACGTTAATCACATCACCAACACACAAATATATATATATAAAATTAATATAATTAAATAATTTGATACCCAACAAAGACATTTTATTCAACAAATGACACTCTAACTCCATCGGCTACACTGGCGGTAAGCTTCGTCCACTGTGGAAGATCGGAATAATCCGAACTGCCTTCGTACAAAACGTCCTTGAAGTTCTGGATTATACGAACCAGAGTAAACCCGGTCTCAGTAAGTGCAAACTGTTGGCCAATGCAGATTCGGGGGCCACCATTGAATGGCAAGAAGTCCCAAGTGTGAGACTTGCCCTCAGCCCATCTCTCAGGTCTGAATTCATTAGCATCCTCTCCCCAGAATTCCTTCAGTCTTTGTGTAGTGTACACCGTATATACAATCTTAGTTCCCTTAGGAACGAAAATTGGCTCGGACTTGTCAGGACCACCGCCGCGAGGGAGAATGGTATCCCGAATAGCGGTTCTAAAATTAATGGGGACAATGGGGTGAAGACGAAGCACTTCATTGATGACATGATTGAGATAACTGCATCTCTTAAGAGACTCAAAGGTGATGCTATCAACAGAAGTTCCGAATTCTTCCAAGACGGATTCCCTTAGAGCGTTCCAGACGCGCTTATCACGAGCGAGATAAAACATAATGAATGATAATAATGAAGCAGTAGTGTCACGCCCAGCAAGTAGGATGTTGAAAGCTTGATCACGAATGACCACGGGATCTCTTGTTTCTTTTGTGAGTTCGTTAATGAAAACGTATCTACCTTTTGTTTCAGTTCCCTTTTCAAGAGGATGTTCAAGAGCTTTGTTAACAAAGTAAGTGACAAAGTTGTGACAGATGGAGATACTTCTTCTGAACGCAAACGAATCAGCAAGCCAGTAAAGAGGACCAATATGGGTACGAAGAGCCAATTTGTCAAGAGCAGAAGCGAAATGTTCAGCGAAATCCGAAGCAGAGACCAGACGAGTAGGTCCCTGGACCTTTTTGTTGGAGTCAGACAACGAGTCGGTACTCACACCAAAAAGGAACTCAGTAGCAGTATCCATAGTCAAACAATGGAATTGTACCTGAGCATCGAAAAATTCTTTTCCATTTTTTGACTTGGCTTTAAAGTTATCCAGCAATATACTCACATGGGCTCTCAATGTATCGATTTGCGACACTTGTTCACGAGAGAATTGAGGACGCAACATGGCACGAGAGTGCTTCCAGCCTTCACCACTCAAAGTAAAGATACCGTTTCCCAGAAGTGGGAACAATTGGCTATAACGAACGCCTAGAGAGTAATCTTTGAAATTGGTTGCCAAAATGCACTTAATATTGTCGGGGTGCACAGTGATGATATTCATATCAAAAGTATTCTGGAAACGAGCAGTGGTGATCATATCAGCCTCTACAGTCTCCTTGAAGAATTGGCATGTTCGGTTATTTGCTTGGGCGTTTCGTAGACTAATGACCGATGGGAATCCAAAAGGGCGATCGATCATAGTCACTGGCAGCGCAGTGCCGTGACGTTTTGATTTTTGCTTATAGTCGTATTCGACATAAAATTCTCGGATGAACAGAAGTACCACAAACGCAGTAATGCCTACAGCGATATTGATAAGGACCGACGACATGATAAGTTTTTGTTTATTTACTTTGTGATATATAAGTGGTTGAGCTCAATAATCGATAAAATAAAAAAAGTCCACGATACCACAGTATATAACCTTCTTTTCATTGAAGGACTTATTCCCCGCTTTATATACTCTTCTAATTTCAGATCTCTGTGTTAGATCTACAACCGATGCTACCTTAAAACGCCGCCCTGATAGTTTCCTTCTTGTGTTCTCCATACAAAGTTCGCCTATTTAATTAAACTTGAGAGCCCCGCGGTTCCCCACTTTGAACACATTAATTAGTCCTCTGTTCTGACCCTCGGATCGGGCCGGACACAAAGGGGCAAACTCAGGAGTCGGGGTATTCAGACGATCTGCCGAACGGACTGAGGCATTTGCTTGTGAATTGATCTTGCTCAGTAAGATCCATTTTTTTTTTGATGGAACTGGGGACTCCTAGGCCCCTATCACCAAATAATAGAACGCTCTGCTCCGATTTAGGAAGTCACTGCTTTATTAGATGAAACCCTGGCGCGCAGCGATATGAGCGCCAGCCGAGGACTATACCTGCTCGGTGCATGTGATAAGCCCTGCCCAGGTCTGAGATAGAGATAGAGATAGAGAGCGAGAGCAAGACAAGCATTTGCGAACGGCTAACGGGACTGTCTTATAGCTGTGCTAGTATTGTACGGCACAGATAGAATGGCTTCATATGGGTTGGTATGAGACTATGGGCTTATGAGAATGTGTGGGTTTGTGAGAGCATAAGGGTCTGTAAGAAGAATACGGGTCTGTAAGAAGAATACGGGTCTGTAAGAAGAATACGGGTCTATATAGTATATTGGTTTATACTGTAGTGTACTCGATATCATTATGTACTTTATCAGTGTGTACTCTATCAGTGTGTACTCTATCAGTGTGTACTCTATCAATGGATACTCTATCAATGGATACTCTAGATCAACATACATCCTCTAGATCACTATATTTCAATTACACCGCCAATTGTTAACCGACTTCTTGCCTTGCTACACGCTTTACCTCAAACAACTCACCACTTCCAATCGAAAAGTATAGGGAATGCTTCAACCATCTAACAATGGCGTGATAAGCCCATTACTCCAACAGGCCAGGGACATGTTGACATGTTGACATTTTGACATGTTGGTCGAGCCCGTCCCGCCTGGACCGCACTTCCACTCTTCACTGTTTACTCTGCTCCCACTTTTACATGCTATTATTCCATCTCATGAGACATTTCACATGTCCGCTGCATACAACTCAAGGGGAATCGCTCAATCTATCTCATCGGCCCCGCACTCGGAGGTTCAGGGCCCTCGGCAACTGACATGTGCCGCCCCTTTCGATTACAATTTCACGACGACATTTCCGAGTAGTGTCATTAGTAGAGCTCAACAAGAAACGCCTTAGCGATTTGTTGAATAGCAAGGATCGCCATAGCTGATTATTAATAGTGTTACGTTGGTATGGGGTTTGGCGAGAATGGTCTGTAGCAGTAGACGTGGAGGAGGCCATGACGCTCAATATGCAGGGGGAAGTTAGGTACATAGATAAGATAAGCAGCCTCACTGGGCCAACGCGGGTCCTCTCTGCTCTTCACATTCCGCAACGAAAGGTACAACTGCTGCTATTTCCCGTTGAAAACGTATTGCAATGGTAAACCTACAGTAGGACCTCACTCTTAAACCCCCCGTCCGACTCGCGAAGCGAGTCACACCGGGTCTGGGCCGAGCCCAGCCGCCGGAGGCTCATCACCCGCGCCCCGCGGGCCGCACGAGCCAATCTTCACGAGATATCCTAATCGAGTCGCCAATAGCGTCTTTATCACCGAGACGTTTATCGTTAATACCCATTTCAAATGGAAAGTCCTGATATTGCTCGGACAATTGAGGTAAGCGGGATCGAGTCACACAGTGCCTATTCAGTGCCGGTAGCCAACTAACCTTATAAGCTCGTAGAAACCCTCTATAAGCCCAATACTGACCCTCAAGTCATAAGAAGCGCGCAGTTTAAGCTCCAGAGAATCCAGAAATCGGCCAATGGGTGGGAGCTGGCAAATAAGTTGCTGGAGACTGCGTCTCCGAACTGCCAGTTCTTTGGGGCCCTGACATTTACGGTCAAGTTGAATGGAATCAATGTTGATGACCCGGACATCGACCCCGATCAGATCATCTACCAGCTTGGATATTGGCTGGCCGATGTGAAACGACGGCAGTTTAAAGCGTTTGTCGTGTCGAGATTATTGTCGACGCTGTCAAATTTTTTAATCAAATTCCCTAACCACTGGAAATCCTGTCTGCTGTCAGTAATTGCAATCATAGCTACTGGAGAGTCAGTGGTGAGTTTTGACAAGAGTACTGAAAACTTGCATGATACATGCTCTCAGCTTGTGTCGCGCTTGTCAGCTCAAGACTTACATTTGGTGCTGAAGTTCTGTAAGATTTTGATTGATGATTGCCGATCGACCCAGGTGCCGGATATACGGGCTTCCGAAATACAGGCTGTGCTATTAGACAACCTGAGATACTTCACCCACTTAGCGAACAGGTCGTTTCAGGGATTGGCTGCTACTGCTACTGCTGGTAATGGCATTAGCTCTGCCGAGCCGTCTGTCGTGGACCTTCTGACGCAGACATTAGAAACGACCGGTAGTTGGATCAACCATTTCAACAAGCATGCAACTGCCGAGCAGGAATTAAAGCAATTTGTGCCTTTTTTCCTTGACTATGTAGAAACTTTCTCCGAAACTGAAGATGAATCTATCATTATATTGACGGTGGATCTAGTCACGGAAATGTTCAAGTATGATAAAAATGTCTGGGAGAGATCCACGCGAGAAAGGCTGTACCGATTCGTGCTGAGCACAGGTTCATTAATAGTTACCCATCTTCCACAAGGCGTATCGGATAGCGATGAAAGTCATGATGGACTCGATGACCGAACTATTTCTTACTGTCGTTTATTAATCACATTTGCAGAACACCTAACTCTGGCATATCTCGAAGACCCGGAGTCAGAGTCCTCCTCTTCATTTAAATCTCTTCTACACCAAATCACAGCCTTTTCGAACCTTTCGGCCATTCCTATAGTAGAAGACACCATGTCAATGGAGATTCTTGAATTCTGGAATAATTTTGTGGAAGAAATCGTCGGTGGTGGCACATTATCATCCGATCAGCCCCAGACCGCATATGTTGCAAAAGTCATTGATATTTATTGGCACAGAATTATGCTGCCACGAGAAGAAATAACACAATCGTGGTCAAAGGACTCTTGGCAAGAATTTCTGACGTTTCGACGAGACTTTTGCGATTTCTTAGAACTAGCATATCCCATTGTCAGTGGTGCTTTATTTAACCTGTTAGTGAATAGCGTCATGGAAAATATAAGGGCTTCGAATGCTGAACCGCATCGCGATCCCGCTAGCATGAATTGGAGACAGATTGAATGCTCATTATACTGCTTGAACGGCCTTTCAGAAATGATCGGTTCTTCTGGAGACGAATATACTGCTGTTCAATCAGTATTCAATTCCTCACTCTGGGAGGACCTTTCGTCTTGTAATATTCTTCGAGTTCGACAAACGGCAGTTAGCCTTATTGGTTCGTTTGACAGCTTTTTTGAAAGACCAGAGGGTCAACCTTACTTAACACCGACGTTGAGTTATTTATTTAAATCATTGACTATTCCGAGCTTGTCATTAACTGCTTCAAGGTCGATTCAAAAGTTATGTACTTCCAGTAGAAGGTATCTGGTTTCATTGCTACCGTCCTTTGTTGATCTGTACGTGAGCCAGCGATACTTTTCTACGACTGGAACCACTGCCCACGAACGGACTGTCAATGCTATTGCTTGTGTAATACAAGGACTAGATAGCTTGGAGGACAAGGCTCAATATATTGATAGATTGGTGTCTATTATAGTTGAACAGCTTTATATTGTTATACAAGAGAATGGCGACAACCTGACTGATCCAGACATCATGACAGTGACTGTATCGTTTCTTAAATGTATAGCTAATATTGGTAGAGGACTAAGAGCTCCCGAAGAGGCCACTAATATCCCCCATGATCAATTAGAATCTACTTCATTATTCTGGAAAAATTATGCATTATCTACCAGACAGAAGATTCTACAAATCATTCAAGTGTTCTGTATCGATCAAGCACCATTTAACAGCGATTCCCAGATTTGTGAAGTATGCTGTGACATATTCAAGTCCGGGTTTTCGGAAATCATCGTGAATCCATTTGTGTTTGAACCCGATACCATTCTCACATTTATCTCTGGCAAACATAGATTTGGACCGGCTACGTGCTATTCAGGGTTAATAGGACTTGCATCCTGTCTTGTTACCTCGACGTCGGTCGGCCATGACCCATATCTTGCATCGCAATATATCTCTGCAATGCTTGAAATATTTTTCACGTCAACCGAACTCCAGCAATCAAGCGAATATGAGCCAGATATCCAGGTAGGGAATTTGCAACTTTTGACACAAATCTACCTTCACCACCCGGATACCTTTTTATCAAACCCACTGGCTTTGTCATTTGTGATTGCATTTGCTAGCGAGATGCTTGGATCGCAAGACAGATTTGTTATTCGGGCAACATCGAAATTTTGGACCACTTTCATCAGCAAGGACCACGGTAAGGAAGAGAGTTCAAGATCCAGGAGATCAGAGTGTCTTCGTTCCTGCGGACCGTCAATCGTTGATAAGGTTATATACAAAATATCTGGCGATGCAATCCGAAGTGACCTTGAATACTTTATTGACATCATCAAAAAGTTAGTCAGTAAATATCCCATGGAATGCAGGCCGTGGTTTGTTGAGTCTGTGGTTACATCCCCTCGTGGTACTCTTTCAAAACGTAATGGAAATATGCGCAGTCGGTTTGTCACCAAGATATTTAATGTCCGAGGTGGCCGCGAGACAAAGGATATTGTGCACAATTTTTGGAGCGATTGCAAGGGGATAGCAAACTATATGTGATAAGCATCCGGCGGCCGAAAGTGAACCTGAGTACGAATATATTATTATTATATAATGACTATTTAAATATTAAGTTCCTTGAGAATAAGACTCGCTTCATTAGAGAAATTTATAGGCGTAGCAGACACGATCTGGTAACGAACACCCACTTGCTCATTGTAGGTGTCTTGACGGGCACGACATCGTAAGACATACTCTTGGTATAGAGCATCGGTGAGAAGTTGGCTAAAAGCAGCCTCATCTTCAATATGAATTTTTTCCATTTCATTGGCCGTCTTGCCAAGTATTAGTTTACCAACACTATCGAAACTTGATAACCAGATATTACCAGTATGGTCGCTGAAGCTCGTATTCAAAATATACCGATACTCTGGTTCTGCGATACTTAGATTACACTTCTCACATCGCCATTCCGAACTAGTGTCTTGTATCACTTTTTTATTACAGCCATCTTGAGTACAAGCAGGGTAGGACAGATTTTCTTTCTTGATAAACGACAAGGTCGCCTTGATATTGAAATAGTCGGGAGCATCAGACATTCCTAGGCGTTCGGAAAGAACATCTTCAATAGATTTTCTGGTTGTATCACGAGTGCCAGAGCCGCCAGCTCCAGCAGGAGGCTGTAGTTGTTCAAAAGTTTCGTTTCGGCCTTTACCGTCATACCATCCTTTGAGCGAATGAGCTTCGGAAATATCCGGGTCCACTGAAACAGTAGTCGAGTTAAGAACAGATACATTGCGGCCCTTGAAATCCGATATTTTGACTCCTTTAAGGGCAATTACGCTTTCGAGGGGGATTTTAAAGTCGGTTGCCGATTTGCCCCAGAAAGTGGCCTTGATAGAGTAATTACTATCGTCAACAAGAGTGACCTCTCTTTTATCGAATGGGCGGCTGGTGGTCTTGGAGGTGATTTGTTCAGTAGGACCGATTGATTTTAAAACAGCAATCAAATCAACCGAAGCACCATTTTCAGATGAAGACATGTCACCGATAGTAGTGAAATCACACCGAATCTGCGGAACATCGATGTCTTCTTGACAGAGCTCGACTTGAGTGTCTCTATCAAAGACAAGTTCAAAGTCATTATTTAAATTGGAGTACTTCTTGTTGGCGATCTGAACTCGGCATTTCGAGATATAAAAGGCCTGTCCATCCTCTAACAAATCGTAATACTTATCAACTTGTTCGCCAAATCCAGTGGCGCGGATTTCACCAGTCTCGTCAACAAGGTTAACGCTGAACAGCTTACCTTCGCCTCTTTGATTTGTCCAATGGCGGATCTCTGATTTACTACTGACTCTAGCACGAATAGCCCAGTTATTGTGATACGGAGAAAGAGATTCGATGGGCATGATCGCTGCGAATCCAGGAGCTTGAGGTCGGCCAGCGGGTTTCTTTGGTTTGGAATCAACAGGTGGAGCGGGAGTGGGAGTGGGGGCTGGAGCGGGAGCAGGAGCGGCAGTGGGAATAGCAGCAGCAGCAGCGACACCGCCTTCCATACCACTTGGATGGCCAACCGTGCCCTCAACTCCAACATTCTTCCAAACATGTAATACGAATACGATTTTTCCATTTTGTAAGCGATGAGCATCAAACTTGGCTACTTCAAGGACCGCTCCAAGAGGAAACGAGTTCACATTCACGGTTCCATCAGTATCATTAAGATTAACAATTGCTTGAGCCAGACGGACTCCATCTGATGTAGATAATCTGATTCTACCTTGATTCGAGTCGGACCCAGCAATCTCCTTTGCCTTTAAGACCTGGACTCTAATCAAAGGGAATTTCCTAACCAAGTCACCCGGGTTCTCCACTTGATTGAATTCATCAAAACATGGTGTTAAGGATGACATTTTTGTAATATTGTTTTTGTTGTTTTGCTTGTTGTTTTGCTTGTTGTTTTGCTTGCTGTTTTGCTTGCTGTTTTGCTTGTTGTTTTGCTTGTTGGTTTCCTTGTTCTTTTGCTTGTTGGTTTCCTTGCCAATCGTTAATAGTTTGTTAAATGTCGAAATGAAAGGAAGTACGAAAGACGCGTTCTGTGAGTCTCTCTTTTGTCTGGCGGAATAATAAATCTATATTACCAAACACGCGCCACTGACGCGTAACCGCCGCATGCGCCGCCGGCGCCGCACCGAGCAATTAAGGTCTGTCGTTCCCACTCTACGCAGTTCTGCCCAGTCGGTTCCACTTTGCTAAGAACAAGCATGCAAGGTTAAATTACTTTCAAGGCCCGTTCAAGAGCAGGAAGAATGTACACATATCGGAGCTCTTTATCCATTCAATTGCATTCCTGACAGACCGAAGTCAAATTTTTTTTTAGGGGGAATATACTTTGATATTTCTGGCAAGTGAAATAAAATAATAATAAATGCGACCCAGACAGGGACAAACCCACTTGAAAAGGTTAAAAAATAGAGTATGGAGGGGGGTGGTGGTGGTGGTGGTGGTCAGAGAAAACTGTCGTATAAATAACTACTGTGACTTGTAGTTTCACTATGTAGTATGAGTATATAGTTGTGCTTTAGACCACGAGCGGCGAGTTGATGAAGAAGGAAGAACCACCAGCGCGGCAAATAGACTCCTTCTAGCGGGTTAGATTTTGTGTTAAGATCATCAAAAGATATAGATAAGAATATGAGATACGTGCATGAAATAATATTCTAAGATTGAGGTTTTTTTAGAGAGTTTCTGCTTGAATTGTGCGTTGCACGTCAATGACCCATAATAATATCGGGTTGCTGATTGGATTGTGGAGCCCAGCATCGAGTAGAAGAAATCTTAATTGACACTAATAATAGGATCGATCGAGAAGAACTTTCCAAAGCGGAAAAGCCGAGTAGCGTTACAATGGCATCAGACCAGGCACCAGGTTTGGCTACGAAGCACCGGTGGATGAAGTAACGACAGCAAGGGAGAACCAGGGTAAGTAAGTAAGCATGATATATTTGCCATGGAAGCTTCAAAACGCCTACTCGAAACGCGTACGGATCTGGCGTCGATGCATGATTTTTTCAGCTGTTCGGTTATTGAGAGGAGATGAAAACATACGCATCACGCCTGGAAGCACCAGCAGTTATTTTTATTTTTATTTTTATGCTTGTGCAACAGCCTGCCAAGGCCGGGCTAAACTGACGAAAGACAGCAGGAGACGGCAGGAGACGACAGGTGGTAGAGACCGGCAAGTAAACGGTAGACTCTGACGTCCAGAACAGCCCAGCCCAGACCACAGAACAGACAAACCACAACCGACACACAGACACCCCCCCACACGCCCTAATACACCGATGTCCGACACGCCGACCCGGACACCCATCAGATCATAAATGACCGCTGTATTATTCCGTGCTTTCCGAACATAGCCATCAGTAAACAATGGTGCTGAATCTGAATATGAAACAAATTAGACATCGCCTACAGCACGCAACCTGTCTACATACCGGGAGTAGAAGATACAAGGTTGGAAATATATGTGGTAAAGAGTATATAGCAGACACTGTTTGAAAGCGTAGGGATATTGTGTTATTTTGTAAGTCACAATTGGACAGCGTAGAGGTGTCGTGCTAGTTGCAAGTCACAATTGGACAGCGTAGAGGTGTCGTGCTACTTGCAATTGTCCAGCAATTTTATTTCAGCTGTTCTGCTGCCGTTTATTCCATCTGCCATCCGTCTTCTCCGTCTTGGTCTTCTTCCTCTATTACCACTCTGTCGGCCTGCCTCGTCCCATCTACCCATCTACCCATCTACTCAGCCTCGTCTTACCCCTAGATTCAAACACGCAACTGCCAAATGTGGCCCTCATTGTCGCACCGAATCGACGCGCTTTCTCACGTTGGAGCTAGCCAGGTACTTCTGTTTTTAGCACAGAGCCACGCATACCCACTGCGCTCCTCGCATGCACGCACTAATTCCCAACTTTGTCCTTTCAAGCCTCCTCCCTCTCGCGCCGTAATTAACCATCCAGGGCAAGGGCTCTGTAGTTTAAAATGGAAAATAAACCCTCGTCCATCTACCACTCTATCTGTATCTGTAAATCTCACATCCTCTTTCTTTCTCTCGAGTCTCTCTATCTCTCTATTTGACCATCTTCCATTTCTACTTATTCATTAAAAAAAAAAAAAAAAATTATTTATTACTTACGTCAAGTTCGTGTGTATATTTTTTTTTTTGCGAGCAGCCAAAGCAACTGAAAATTAAAAGTAAACACATCCGCTAACGAGAAAATATTAAAAGATAACCAACGACTACAAACTGTCAGAAAAGTTCACTGGTTGGACATTGCTTGATATTTTGGATATTTTTTTTGGTTAACTTGTCTTTGAATTTTTTGTTTTGGCACTGTTTATTTGGAAATTCAAGGCATCCAATCAGTTCATTGACAATTCGACAGTGAGATATCTGTCTGATCTTTGGCTAATTACTGACTGTCCAACTGACTCTGGTTATCTGATTATCTAGTGAGTTAGTGAGTTAGTTAACTTGTACGGTACGTTTCACGTTTTACGTTGTACCTTGTACGATCTCCGTTATACACTGTAGTGGTTTGTCTTTTTTCATTCAAACGCTCTCTGTCATCCTGTCTGCATTGAACCTTTTGTCGTTTCCCTTTTAGTTCACCTTGGGCCTGGTTATACAGCCTGTCATTCGTTGCCTTTGCATTTAATATATGAACCGGTGCTTTTGTTAGCTTCGTATCATGGATTACCCAAATTCACAGCCAAGTGGCCGTCCTCAACCACATGCACAATCACAATCACAATCGCAACCATCGTCTGGTAACCACTATAATGGCATGCCAAGATCCCGCCAGCAACAGCAATTCGAAGATATGCTGATTTCTCCTAATAGCAGCGACCTTCATATGGATGAAATGATTCCTCGTCCTGGATCTATTTCCAGCCCCGGTGGCCTGCCAAACCCCGGAACGCCCCGGGCCAGTAGTGCCATGTCGTTCAGTAGGAGAGTCTCCACTTCGTCCATGGCTTCTGGACGAGGCAGTGGGGCTGCTTCTAATGCCGGGTTTTTCGGATGGGGCAAGAAGAAGTTCTCCAGCCAGGATGATATCGACGATGATGAAGACGGCGGCAGTGGTGGTATGGGCATGAATGGTGGACATGAGAATGTCCCCGACATTTCAATGAACGAACTAACTGCTCTTCGTGATCGTGATAGGTACCCTACCTTTGCCGGGGCTCCAACCCCTGGTGGTTCAAGCAGTCCAAGCATGAATAACGGTAGAACAATGTCTATTTCAAGCACCATGAGTGGTGGTGCGTTCGACACCACGCCTGTTATTCCTACACTAAGAATGAATAGTGCAGGAGGTGGTAGTCAACAAAACGGCCAATATAGAAAAAACCTCACCAATTCTCTAAAACAAGCGATTCGAACTTCGGACGGAAGATTGTATGGACCTTTACCCGGTCAAGGTGGTCCTGGTGGTCCTGGTGGCCCTGGTCAATTTCAAAATGGATACCCAATGCCACAGCAACAACAAAGAGCATACCCTCAAGGTCCTCCTCATCACCATCAAAGACCCCCCTCGTTCCAAAATAGACAAGGGTCAGATCCAAGACTTCGTTCAATGACTGGTCCGGCTCCTCATCTGGACTATAACATGAGTGGCAGTGGTCCACCACCTCATACTGCCCCAAATCAAAGAGCAATGTCAATGAGCGGAGGAATGGGATACTATGGACCACCTGGTTCTCCTCCTACAAATGGTGGTGGTCGCCCTCCACAGCGGATCTCAAGGCCTCCGTCTCGTCTTTCTCACCAGCATTCTGCAATGGTGACTACATCGACAATGACTGAGCCAATGCAATTGTCAGAGTCTCCAGAGTTATCGAGAGAACACCACCATAATAATGTTAATAATGGAAGCAATTCCAGCACAAACAGTTCAGATAGTATCACCGATGGTACCATCACCACTGCGACTACTGTATCATCATCGATTTCCGGAAGCCCAATCAAAACCGCCACTATTCTACCATCGGCAAGTTCTTCTGATATAACCGAGTTACGTACTGTCAACAAATCATTACTGGATGAAATTCGTCTCGTCACGAGCGAGCTTGCCGATTCTATTCGTCGTGAACTGGGCCTCACGTCATCTTCCGATGACGATATATCCATCGATTCGCTCTGCACTAATGGCGATTCCGAAACTATAGAGTCCAGACAGCGGGCACAAAAGCTAGTCATTCTTGAGCGAGAACTAGAGCTTGAACGCCGGAAACGAATGATTGCTCAACAAAAGCATGAAGGAGACGAAGCGCATACTTTATTAACAGCAAGTCAATTCAAACTCACTGATTTGGAGAAAACTCTGGCCGAGAAGGACCGTCTGTATACAAACGAAAAGCGAGAAACTCAAGTGCTTCGAGAAAACATTTCCACAATAACCAGCCAGTACGAAGAATTGCAGTTGGAGACCAATCAGTTGAAGAATGGAATCTTACCCGAACTCAAGTCTCACGTTGCTGACTTGGAATTGCTGACGGCAGCAGGCAATCCCATTGAGCTTCTTAAGCAGATCGAGGAACTCAAGGTGGAAAACAAAAAGCTTCAAAATCTCGTTGAAGAAAACTCAATGAGAGGCCCACTAGGAGAAAAAATCAAGGCGGTCGAGAACCAACGGGACGCGTTGCGCGAAGCTCTGCGGTCATTAAAAGAGCGTAACGACCACGAAATAAGACAGTCAACTGAACGCGTTCGCCAACTCGAAGGTCGGCTTGAAAAGGAGAAAGTCATTTCTAATCAAATGCAACGGAAACTCGTGCAAACAAGGTCGACGTCAAGCTATCTCCCTCCTAGTGCAACCGGTTCGCAGTTCGATACCATATCTCCATCTACAAACAAGCACCACACGTTATCCACTTCGTCGTCGTCTGGCTCATTGAACAGCAATCTGAATGGCGCTCTGAACGGCTCTCTTAATGGCAGCCTCCATGGAGCCTCTGAAAATGATCTAAACATTCCTAAAAGACGGGGCATTGGCGCGCTTCCCGGGATCATTCCACCGGCTGTGACGTTCAATGGCGACTCTAGACCCGTGTCACCGTCGCCTGTCAACTTCGAGATCTCTCAAGAGCCCGCTTGGATGGATTACGTAAACCCGTCGAAACTGCCCGTCAGTCAAGCCCACGCTAGACAGTTTTCCGGCGCCAGCTACTCGTCCCAAATATCCAACATCAGCCCTACCTCTGAAGCGTCTCTATTTAAACCGCTGACTACTTCCTACAAGTCGGGTGCCGCCGCTACCACCAACACCAGCCCATCAACTGCTGTCCACCCATCGCTCTCCAGTAACTCCCTGTCGTTACCCAACGGCAGAACTGAGCAGCTCCCATTATCCCTTGCTGCTACCGCTACCACCTCCACATAGCGCGCTCCTCTCACCTATCACTTAATGATGAATGATACCATTGTCTCCTGTCTACCTATATAAGATTTATAGAACTGCATTTTTTTATTATAATTTCCCTCGATGGGTGTGCTCCTCGGTGGGAGTGCTGGTCTTCAGTGGCTGGGCGGATCCGTCCGTCCTCCCAGGCCTGGTTTTCCGCTTCCTGGAGAGCTTGGGTGGTTTGGCTGCAGCCACTGGTCACTCGGTAGCCGCCGCCGCGCCCAGATATACATATATATATATATATATTACACCTGTTGTGTGCAGTTGAAAAGTTAGATCAGGGACTACAATCCATCCGACGTTGATCAATCCGGTTGTACTTCTTCCCTACAAATAGCCCTCACTTCTGATAGAATCCAAACTGCACCGACCCACAAATGTCAGACGCCGATGATATCAATGCTATCGGCGCCTTTGCGTCGTCAGTCCGAGCAGCACCAGAGAATTTCAAAAACAGAGGTAACCCGCGTCGGTTCTCCACTGCTCTGTCGAGAGTCATGATTTCGACTGGCGCAACTAAAGACTCCCATTTAGAACCAGATGCTCCTCTGTCTTCGCATGTCTCTTTCTTGGCCCTGAGAGTTATCCTGCAAATCTTCTATTTCTCATATTCTTCCTACCAGTGGATGCTCTACTATTACCATCGGTTGAGGCTCCGAATGAGCAGCGTAGCTGTCTACCATAACCGGACTCCTCAGTTGATCCGTAGCGATGTTGTGTCTTTGGAAAAGATCCCTGGCCATGTGGCAGTGGTGCTTGATCTGAAACATGAAAGCGAAGAAGGTGGTGGCATTGATGGCTTGCTCTATCAAACTGGAGAAATCGCTGCTTGGTGTATTGGAGCAGGCATGTCTGTACTCACTGTTTATGAAAAAAGAGGCATTTTAAAATCAATGCCCATTCACGATGTTAATAGAGCCATATCTCATAAACTGGAGAATTATTTCGGCGTTGCCAACCGGCCCAATTTCCGACTCGTCATTCCTCAAGCTCATATCCAGCAACCGGAACATGAAGAAGATCCTGGCGACGGTTCGAATGACCATAATGCATTAATTATTAATCTCATTTCGTTAAGCGATGGCCGAGGTGCTATTGTCGAACTATCTAAAACCTTGGCTGAGTTGGCAGTTGATCATAAAATCACATCCGATGATCTTTCCCTCGCGCTCATCGACCGCCATCTTCGTGATACCCTGGAAGAGCCTGATCTTGTTATTTTATTCACCCCTACCATTGACCTACAAGGATTCCCACCCTGGCAGATCCGACTATCGGAGATTTTCTATTTGCCCGATAATGATGAAGTGTCATATGTTGTTTTCCTCAAGGCCCTACAAAAGTATGCCACCTGTAAAATCAATGTAGGCAGATAGTTGTCTACAATTGCTATTTATATTTTATGTAGCTAGTTTTTTATTTATATATTCATTTACTGCTTTTTTTATATATCCTTCTTTGCTGCTCTCTCGCCTACCAAATATCTGCCAACTGATGCTACCACCGCTGCCTTGACCTGCCTTATAAAACAGTAATTACTTCTTCGTTATATTATATGCTACATACATTCTGATAAAAGATGATAAGAATAACTAAGTAGCGATTGCCGCAGGGTCGACCTTAAATACCCATGTACCAGTCTCATTATCCCAGGATACAAACTTAGTATGCTGGAGATTCTTCAATCGGTTAATGTGCTTGTTATAAAGAGGGTGATTGGGGTCCTTGACAGGTTCTCGAGTGTCTTTAGTGTTAATCCAGACCCCGCTAATGGAAATTGTCGCCCTGACATTAAATCCAGAACCTGGTGCTGGCTTACTTGATGTATCGGGATAGATCACACATGACTTTTTACCAAACACAACAGTACGACCAGGGACCTGCTTATACACGTTCGAGTATTGAGTGAGATCAATAGGTTCGTCGAAACGAACAGATCCATACCCTTTGCGTCCAATGGTAAAATGCTTTACGCTTTCCAATTGTTTCAATGACATATGAGAGAGTTTTTCTTGAGAAGGCGATATCCAATACCCGTTCTCGTCGACAATTTCATCATCCTTCAATACAATTGGTTGTGGTTTCTTGGAAATAACGGTGCCAGAATCACTAGTGCCTCCATTCACTTTTTCAGGAGAACTAGATGGTCTTAGAATACCATTGGGTGAAGGTGTACCTGGAAGAACAGTCTCATCCAAGTCAAGACTGGCAATATTAGCAGGCAAAACAGACGCAGAGCCAGTGACAGGAGGACTGAGAAGTTGCGAAGAATCCTCAATACTAGACCGTCCGTCTGCCAAAAGAAGGCTACTGTTCGGTGTGCGCCTTCTATCAATAATGAGTCTACGGACATTGGATCCATGAGGTGAGCTGAACGCATCCGATGATAAGATGGCTTCATCAGCGTGAATACTATATACACTACTTGCGACACTTCCACTTGGACTGCTGGAGCCAGTTCGACGGGATTTAATTAACGACTTGCTATCGTCAATATTGATTGTACTCTCATCTCCGTTACCAGGACCGGTGATGGAGCGGTTTCCTGGCGAGCCAGAACTGAGATGTCTTGGTCTAGGGGAGAATAATGGTTTCGGAGCAAGCTTATAAGCAGATACAATGCCTTGCTTCTTTCTAGCCGATGCCGGGGTGGTGGACAACGGGGTTGCAACTGGACCCGGAGAACTGCCTTGTTGGGTTTGTTGCTGTCCATTTACACTGCTGAAAAGAGGGTTGTTTCCGTATGGATTCTGATCGACTGACGCAAGAAATTGGCTGTTATTGAATTGATTAGATCCATTAGACATACCAAGAGATAAACCATTATTAACAGCCGTTGGTTGAGAAAACAACGAGGTCCCTTGTGGCTTCGCGGACTGGCCAAATAGTGAAGACGGCTGTTGTTGCTGTTGCAGTCCAGTCGTGCCGGTGCCAAGACTGAACTTAGAAGCACCTCCTAGAGAGGTTTGGCCGCCGAAGGGACTACTGGCATTCCCAGTGGACGTGCCACCGCCGAATAGACCTCCAGTAGCAGGCTTGGGTGCCGTAGTAGGAGTGGTTCCAAAGAGCGATGGCTTATTAGCAGTAGAAACAGCACCACCGAAGGCACCAGTATTTGTAGCTCCCGCACTGTTACCGAATAGTCCGCCAGTGGTGCCAGTATTCGCCGAACCGCCGAATAGACTACCAGCTGGCTTAGCAGCGTTGTTTCCAAATAATCCACCAGTGTTGTTTTGTTGATTATTGGTAGTAGGGCTGAACCCAAAGGGGCTGCCACCAGATTGGGTGGTATTATTAGCTGTATTGTTCTGACCAAACAGTCCACCACCAGTAGATGATGGTGTATTGTTATTTTGGCCAAATAATCCACCAGAAGCGTTATTATTCTGGTTGGTATTGCCAAATAGTCCAGTTGTAGTAGAGCCGCTGGGGTTGGCGGCGTTATTTTGACCAAACAAGCCTCCACCGATTCCGGTATTAGCAGGCTGACCAAATTGCGAGAGAGCGTTTGTATTAGTAGCACCACCGAAACCACCAAAACTCGGCTTGTTCTGTTGGGCAGCAGTACCACCGAATCCACCGAATGTGTTATTCGTACTTGTATTTGAATTAGTAGCGCCAAACGGAGACGTGGCATTGGTGTTGTTTGCCGTTGAGCCAAATAAACCGCTAGTGGTGTTTGAAGGACCGTTATTATTGGCTTGTCCAAAGAGACCACCGCCACTGTTAGTATTAGTAGCACCACCGAAAGGAGAAGTGTTCGTGGCGGTATTTGTATTGGACCCAAAGCTGCCAAAAGCAGGTTTGTTTGCTTGTTGCTGCTGTTGCCCAAACAGACCTCCAGAGGGGTTGGAGTTGGTGTTATTGGCAGCACCAAATGAAGACCCAAATGGAGAGGAACCAGCAACAGTGTTGTTAGTGTTAGCAGCACCAAAGGCACCAGTCGAACCAAAGGCACCGGTAGAAGGAGACCCCGAGCCAAAAGTGCTATTGGTAGTGGCAGTGTTTGAACCGAACAGCCCTCCTCCTGTAGTGGATGGCTTAGCACCGAACAACGATCCTTGGGCAGTATTGGAAGCTCCAAATGGACTGGTAGAGGTCGGGTTGTTAGGAGAACCAAACAGGCCGCCAGAACTGGTGTTGGGGTTTGCGTTTGTGGTTCCAAAGGGGCTTGTAGAGGCGCCAAAACTGGACCCAGCGTTATTATTGGTCTGGCCAAACGGTGATGTAGATGACATTGTAGAGCCGAAACCCGAAGTGGCATTTGTAGCATTTCCATTGCCGAAGCGTCGATTTTGCTGATAATCTTGAAATCTTAATTCCTAGAATGATAGTTAGCATCTTGTCATAAGGCATGTCAGCAGTGACTGGGCAACGCCCTGTCGTCAGAACAAATTAGATGATAATAAAAAAGACCTACCTCGAAAGAGAAATTTTGATATTGGGGCATGGAAGAAATGTTCTGATAGAGATTAGTGGTGTTTGGCTTGGTAGTGTCCTTTTCTGCAAACGGTTCGAAAGGAACAACAGCAGTTCCTTGATTCTGGGCGCTTGAAGCCGGAGTTCCAAAACCACTCGCAACAGGAGCAGCAGATTGGCCAAAGGGAGATGTGTTAGTAGCACCGGTCGAGCCGAAACCACCAAACCCAGCAGTGACAGCTGGCTTAGCAGGACCGAACAACCCTCCACCGGTCGAGCCGGCATTTGCACCGAATGGCGAAGTAGAGTTTGAGGGATTCGTAGAAGTGGTCGACCCAAACGCGCCACCAGCACCAGTAGCACCACCAAATACATTGGCAGTTTGGCCAGGAGTAGTCGACGACCCGAAAAGTCCGCCTCCTCCAGTCGTGTTACCAGTAGACTGACCGAACAGTCCAGAGTTCGCTGTGCTAGTACCGGCCGGTTGACCAAACATCGAGTTCGGCTGGTTTCCAGTCCCACTGGTACCACCACCACCAAAAGTGGTTCCAGTTCCACCAGCAGAACCAAATAACCCACCGCCAGCGCCAGAGTTATTGGCAGTAGTATTTGTACTGCCAAACGAGCCAAACCCGGGGCGGTTATTGCTACCAAACATGACGAGAACAAAACGTGTGGTTTTTTGAATCAAATGCAATTGATGATGGTTATAGGAGACGAAGATTTTGTATATCTGCTTTCAAGGAAGATAGCAGTTCTTGATCAATTCTTTCGAGTTACTTCTATCGCACTTCAAAAGGAGTGAATGTACGGACGTGGGGAAATGGAAATGGAAATCAAAATCCCAAGCCAACACTTTTGTGTCCTTTTCGTATACCAAGAAAATATGATCTAATGGGGATGGATGGCAGGTAGTCGAGATAGATACCGTGTAGTTATGTCGAAAGTTTATTATTTCCAAATAGTTTGAAGGTCGATAAAGCCGCATGTTACCCGGCGATGAAGGTGGTAACATAGGACGGTAGCAGGCCTGTCATCAGACGACTGGTTGACACGACGATTAAAAATGGTGTATATTATTATGTGGATATAGCTTTTAGGAGATATCTATTAGATGATGGGAGAGGTAATAGTCTGTTTGAATTGAGTAGAATTATATAAAGGTGAGGTAAGATGGTAGCTTGCTTGCCTAGTCTGCGCATGGGAAACCATTTGTCACGTGACTATGTATCTATGTAGATCTAGTTATGGTGAACAGAAAAGAAAAAAAATCATTTCGCCAGTTTGCAAGAGTGATTAGCCTAAATTGCCATATAAGCGAGTATATTATTATTAAGCGTACTGACCTGATTAGCATTTCACGGAGAAGAACAATGACGTGGGAGAGAATATCGCGGAAATGAACTCGGTACCACGGCCCTTCCTCTACTAACCCAACCCACACAGATAAGACGCGCGGACGCGCCAGTAGAACTAATTAAATCCGGCAGATCGCGTTACAAACGCGTTCAATGAACTTTTCACTCATAAGTCACATCCATAGTACGCAGCAGATCCAGGTTACTCTCCAACCTGGTCAATACAAACAAGATGGGAATCAAAGGTAAGATGAGGAATTTGAGTCGGATACTTAACACGCTACTAACAAACTCATTGCAGGACTATACAAAGTGATCTCAGACAATGCTCCACTAGCAGTTCGCAACGTGGAGTTCAAGAGTCTGAGTGGACGGAAAGTAGCCATTGATGCGTAAGTCTAGCAGTGGTCTCTTGAGTCTGTCATTTGTTGATACTTAGGCTCCTAAATAAAAGCGGGACAAACTGACGATCAGAACAGCCAACTAACAAACACTCAGATCCATGTCATTATATCAATTCTTGATCGCAGTTAGACAACAGGACGGACAACAATTGACAAACGAAAATGGAGAAACAACTAGCCATTTAATTGGAATACTTTATAGAACATTAAAAATCGTCGAGAATGGAGTGAAGCCGGTATACGTCTTCGACGGTAAACCGCCTGAAATGAAAGGAGGAGAGCTAGCCAAGCGGTTGATCAAACGGGAAGAGGCAGAGAAACAAGCACAAGAACTCAAAGAAACAGGCACAGCCGAAGAGATTTCTAAATTCGAAAGAAGAACAGTAAGAGTTACAAAAGAACAGAATGAAGAAGCGCAGAGATTATTAAAGCTTATGGGAATCCCGTTCGTTATAGCTCCGGGAGAGGCCGAAGCTCAATGTGCGACTCTCGCCAACGCTGATAGAGTCTTTGCATCTGCGTCCGAGGATATGGATACACTGACATTTGGCACGCCATTTTTACTGCGACATCTAACCGCTTCGGATCAGAAGAAGATGCCTATTGCTGAAGTCAATTTGAAGAAAGCATTAGAAGGATTACAGCTGAGTAAAGATGAGTTTGTTGATCTATGTATACTTTTAGGCTGTGATTACTGTGATCCCATTCGAGGCATAGGACCTACCACTGCGCTGAAGCTGATCCAAGAGCATCGGTCCATCGAAAACGTCAAGCAGGCCCTGGCCAAAAAGGAAGGTAGCAAGATCCAGATCCCCGATGATTGGCCATTTGAACAAGTCAGAAAGCTCTTCCACGCTCCCGATGTTCTTCCTGCCGCCGAGGTGGAGCTCAAATGGACCTTACCGGATGTCGACGGATTAGTTGAGTTCCTTGTTAAAGAAAAGGGCTTTTCAGAGGAGCGAGTGCGAGCAGCGGCCGTCAAGCTGACTAAAGGGGCTAAGACCACTCCCCAAGGGCGCCTAACTGATTTTTTCAAGCCCAAGCCAACGGATCCTTCTAAATTGGCTGAAGCTGCTAAACGGAAAAAGGCTGCCCTCGCGGCCGAAAAGGCCAAAAAGAAAATCAAACGATAGTCTGTTATATTAATTGTCTGCTTTTGTGCGTTTGGTTCGATATTATTGCTTCTGCCTCCGGCGGCTGGGCGCTGCCCAGACCCGTTGTGCTCGCTCCGCGAGCTTTGGACTGGTGTGGGTCCGGGCGACCCGCAGTTTATCCAACGCAGGGCTCGAAGATGATCCCCCTGAGCAGATCACATCGCGCCGATCCGCTCGTACCTCAGCCGTGTTCACTAATTGAACGCGACGAACCTCACACCAAGCAGCAGCGAGTCAACCATGTTCTGCTTTCATCGTCGCCTTGTTCGACTCATCAGCCCTAGTAGCACCATTAGAAGAATGACCAACGGCACTAACTACCTCGTAGGTGCACATGTGTCAACTTCAAACGGTAAGTCCTCATCTCAATCGTGCCCGCTAACCCCTCCGCGAAGCGGAGCTACAAGCTGGGGTACAGACCCCGACCCGCCGGAGGCTTAACCCACACCACCAATACTAATATCGCCAGGCGTTCACGAGTCGATTGCTAGAATAAAGAGAATAAAAGGAAATGCATTCGCATTGTTTCTGAAGAACCAGAAGAGGTGGGAATCAAAACCGTATGAAGAGCATGTTGTGACAGAGTTTATCAAGAACTGTAAAGACAACTCGTTTGACACAAGGCGATCGGTGCTACCTCATGGGTCCTATCTGATCAATCTGGCGAACCCGGATCCGGAAAAGCTCCAGAAGTCAAAGGACGCTCTGCTGGACGATTTGAGCAGATGCGAGCAACTGGGCGTGGGCCTTTATAACCTTCATCCGGGGTCTACGCTGGGGACGGATAAACCAACCGCTATAAAACAGATTGGCGAGTCCATTAATGAGATACATGCCAAGACAAAGTTTGTAAAGATTGTTTTAGAGAACATGACGGGCCAGGACAAGATAGTGGGGTCCAATATCGGCGATCTAAGAGATATTATAGGCCATGTTAAAGATAAAACAAGAGTAGGCGTTTGTATTGATACGTGCCATAGTTTCTGTGCCGGGTATGATTTGCGAACCGAAAAGGTTTTCAATGGGTTTTGGAGCTTGTTTGAAAAGACCGTCGGGTATGAGTATCTAAGTGGGATTCATTTGAATGACTCTAAGTTCCCGTATGATAGTAAACGGGATGTACATGCGAACATCGGAGTAGGGTTTTTGGGACTGGAACCGTTCCGGCTGATAATGAATAAAAAAGAATTGGAAGGGATTCCGTTGATATTGGAGACTCCCGTCGAGAACGGTGCGATTGCTGAAAAGGATGAGAATGGTGAGGATATCGACCCCAGAGCAGACGAAATCGAGCTATTAAGGTGGTTAATTGGCAGGAGTAAAGATGATGTGGAATTGATAGAAAAGGCTAGAGTGTTACAGAAAACGGGACAGTCGGTACGAGAAAAGAATCAATTAGCAGTAGATAACAAAAAGACTACAAAGGCTAAAAAAGCTACAAAGAATTCCACGATTTCGTTTGCAAAGCAGACAGCCGAGCAAATGAACGATCCAGACAACTACAAAGAGTCATCAACATCAACACCTCGGAAGCGAGGTTTAGATGACAAGAGTGCGTCACCAACATCATCGCCCCCAGGCAAGACAAACAAAAAAATAAATAAATAAATAAATAGTCTATATATGACATATAGAATTGTACATACAGAAATTATTAATATCCAGTGCAGTACGGAGAGCGATGTCCGACATGCAATCAAGTACGAGGAAACCGGAGATACACCGCAATTGACCGAGCAGTTAGACGGGAAACATTTGCATTTTGCCACGGAGGTTCATATTTACGGTTTGTACTGTCGCCGTATCGACATGGCCCGTTCGCAATCGACCATGCGGTTGAAAACGCTGACTCACTCGCAATACATACGCCCACCTAATATAATCTTATCAAAAGATAAAAAATATCTTAAACGCAAGGTAAACATCTATATTGGTCCGTGCTCATGCAGTAGTAGTACGTGCTCTTACAAATCACTCGCGAGTTTTGGAACATATCTACATCCCGGGTACGTGTAGAATGTGTCACAATGGCAGGCAGGGATGCTCGGGCTGATCGGTCTTCGCGTGCTCTTAACGTATATTGTACAGTGATTTAATTAAGACTACTGGACGCGTTACTCGTTAATAGCATGAACCTTAAACCCATCGGCTTGCTCATAGATGAAGCGAGTGGTGAACGAGACGGGATTCAAGCGGGGGAAAGGACCCTTGAGGATTACGTAAAATGGGCTGGTCCGGATTACCCTGACAAACCGAAAGTAACATGTTGATGGGTGTTTCTTCCGGTCATGAGCATCATGGACCACCACTGGAGATTTCCTCTATAGTATATAGTGCGGATTCTTCAACAGCCGGGCCTGTCTGTCTGGCGTGCCAACAAGGGAGGCTGTCGCTCTGACACGAGACTCAATCAGCTAGGACTAAACGATTCGCATTTTTTTTTTCCCTGGGCATTGTTACCACAATTAATTAACCGTCAGCACACACACCCACGCTACAAACGGTTACCAAACAATAGCCCTCAATTTCCATTCTGAGTCACTCCATCAATAACCATCCTCTACTTGCTTGAGATGTATCTCCATCGACAGATGCGGAAGCAGGCAGCGGATATCCCGTTACCTGGAGTGTTCTATCGCTTCTGCCAGTCTCAGTTAACCTTTTAGCTAATTGCTTTTTAGTTGGTTTGGTTCTTGGGTGAGTTTCTTTTTCTTCTTGCAATAAATAACAATTCAATGAATCATCCAAAGTAAATATCTTAACCTGACTAAATGGTTAATCTGCCATTTTTATATATATTCGTTTAGGTCAGTTGATTAGTTTAACGAGTGAAAACATCTAATAAATGTCCTTTTTCAACCGGTAATTTTTCACAATGACTTCTCCACAGTTCGATGAACAGCTGCCTGAGCCTCCTTCCCCTCCTTCGTATATTGAACCAATTACCTCACCAGTCAGCTCTCAGTTCCCATTCTCCGATGACCCGCTCTCTGCCGGTCAAGAACTTCCTCGTTATATCACTGGTACAACCTGTGAAGTTGCTTCCTGTAATTCGAAATCTATCTATGAGCCGGTAATTCATATCGACATCGACTCAAACCCTACAAGACCATCGAGTGTGTCTGTCGATGTTGGCGATGTGATAACCGGCAAAGTCGTCGTGACTCCGCAGAAAAATATGGAATTCTCGCTTCTTCTAGTCGATCTATTAGGTGAAGAAGTCTCTCTGCGCGATAGAGGATACGTTGAATCTCATTATAAGCGGTTATTCACGCTTGCAAGATATGAAATACCTCGTCAGACTTTCTCTGGCACTAGTCTGGAAAAGGGCTACAAATATTCCTTCACTTATTCTTTTGTAGTACCAGGCTCAATTCCTCATGATTTGTGCCCTTGTGGTGGTAGTCAACATGACCAACTACCTCCTTCATTTGGTAGACCATTGGAGCAAGTGATCCTTAGTGGAGAACCAGAAGCCCTCTCCGAACAATGTGCACGTGTATTATATAAAATCCGTGCTCGTTTGTATAAACCGGTCAATACCTGGGTTGATGACGAGCCCAAGCTCTGGGCCAATGGTCATAGGTCTCTTATTATTCGTCCAACCGTCTATTGTCCTCCGAATCTCGAAGAATTAAAAGATAAAGATGGAAATGCTCTCCGACTCCCAGTATACTCGTCTTCCAAAAACCTAACACAAGGACTAATAAGGAAATCCGATGTCGGTACCGTGGAATTAAAAACCAGTCAACCACTAAATATTTATTTGAATAATCCCAGTACTACTGTGTTGTCGCTGGACGTTATTTATACCCCTCCTCGCTCTAAAAATTCCTCGATAGTTCCTTTGGAAATCGATCATGTGTCATACAAAGTAAATGCCTTGACATTTGCATCCACCAAGGCAATGCTAGATATACCATCTCGAGCATCTTGTCCACCAGGCAAAAAGGCAACTATTCATTTGTCTATCGACAATCTTCTTCGACAAAACCTGACCATTTGTAAACCATTGTGGAGGTTGCATGATGATGATAGCAGCTATGCGACTACATTAGCATTACCATTTTCATTCCCGGTTTCGAATAAAAAGGTTGTCGGCACTTATTTTTCGTGTCTCACTTCTCGACAATATGAGTTGACAGTGTCAGTCAACTTTGGAGGGTCAATTGGATCCCATTGTATTACTGTTCCAGTCCTTGTATCGAACTATAGGGCCCGACAATCATCGATCTCTTCTGTCTTTGATAACGAATTCTCTCCCGTACGATCTAATGACTCTTCTTACTTTAATGCTTCCATTCCGACGTATCAAGAGTCAGTCGGCTCTTCAACTGCCAGCTCCAACAATAGCGTTGCCACTCCTACGGGGGGTCATAACTTTACATGGGGAGGAGGTGCCAGACGAATTGTGCGGACGTGTGAGCAGGCTGCTTCGATTATTGCGTCTATATGAGCATTTGATTTATTGTATTCTTTCAAGCTGCTGTGATTCTTCTGTATCTTTTTTTTTTACCAGCACTATAGGCTAGTTTTTTTATTGCATTAGATAGATAATATATAATATATAATTTTATTTTTTATTCCCATTTTATTTCAATTTTTATTTGAATATCTATTTTCACTCAGTTTTCATTTATTTACTTGGCCGATCTTATCCCACTTGACATGCTTATCGTAACGCAGGGTCTGAAGATTAGGACCCCCAGCAGTACGCATGAGGAAATTCATGGGGGTTAATCATACCGGCCCTCACCCCAGGACGTTGGTTAGCTAATATCCACCCAGTTTCGTGGTTGCTTCTCTCTGTTTAATTTGCTACTCAACTCCAGTACCTGTGCTTATGTGGCGATGATGCCGCTTCGATAGTGCTGCTTACAAAGAATACATAAAAGTGTCGGGTCGCGCATTCTTATGTTCTCTTTTTCAATTTACAAGCTTTTTTTCACCTCCAGATAAAAATGACCAGAACCGTTAATACTGATTCAATTACCCTCAATGATGGCAGTAAGATGCCGGTTGTCGGGTACGGCACGTATGCCGTCAATGACCAAACCAACGGATACGATGCTCTAATCGAAGCGTTGAAAGATGGGTATAGGCATCTTGATTCGGCATTCGGCTATGGTAATGAGGAAGTGGTTGGAAAAGCTGTTCGAGAATGTGGTATTCCTAGAGAAGAAATCTTTGTAGTGACAAAGCTGTCTGGCACAGACCATCGGAATCCTGCCGGCGCTCTTGATAGAAGTCTGAAACTGTTGGGACTGGATTATATTGACTTGTTTTTGATTCATTGGCCAGTGCCTATGAAGGATGATGGACAAGTCGATACTGAATGGAGCCATGTTAAAACTTGGGAATTGCTACAACAATTGCCTAAATCCAAGGTCAAGTCGATTGGAGTTTCCAATTACGATACTCAACTTCTGGAAGAAGTTCTCAATGCTCCTACTACCAAGGTTGTTCCGTCTGTTAATCAAGTGGAATTACATCCATATCTATGTCAAGACACACTTCGTGATTACTGTCAGAAGAAGAATATTGCTCTGGCCGCTTATTGTCCGCTTGGCTCGGGGGCCAAGTTACTGGAAGATCCAATGATCAAGAGCATGGCAGAGAGTTATAAAGTGACTCCTGCTCAGATTGCTCTTTCATGGGGCATTTCTCGTGGGTATATTGTTCTTACAAAGAGTTCCACACCTTCCAGAATCAAATCTAACATTCATACGATTGAACTATCTAAAGAGGACCAAGACAAGATAACTGGATTGTCGAAATCTGATCCTCGTCGTATCATTATCCCTAGTTGGGCTGTTGGTGCTACGTTTAGAGATGATGACTTTTGAGTGATAATATTCATATTCATATATATATGTATACTTTAAATTGATAATCTGTCCAAAGAAATATGGTCAAAAGAACGATGGCTTGATAACGGCTGTAGGCGATAATATCTCTCGCTGCCATCCGACAACTTGCCTCCAATCCACCACTTGTCTCCAGTTAAAGAGCAGGCGCTATTCCTTCGTTCGCTTGTGTTGTAGTCTGGAGTGAAAGATGCAGGAGGTGGTGAAGCTCCTAGAGATGGAAACTGCGGGCTGGTAGCGAGCACAGTTTCAAAAGGGCCGCTGGTACCAGGAGAGGAAGCAATGGTGTTTGTTTTAATGGGCGGGGTTGACGAGATATGGGATACATTGCGATTGTGTGTGTGAGTGTGCAGAGGGATGGGTCCAGTGATAGTTTGTGTAGAAGTGGTGGTGTTAGGATTAGTAGATGTGGATGTAGATGACGAGACAGAAGAAGAAGATGATGATGAGATGGTGGTAGAGGTTGTTGATGACGGGATAGAATTGGCGGTTACTGATTGACTGTTCGAATTAGATCCAGGACCGCGAACTGGGGTCTGACGATGACGTGAGTGATGCTGTTGGACATGCTTTTGTAATGCCACTGCTGAAGCGTGTCTACTTGGACCAGTAGGAGGAGAAGGTCCTGTAGTAGAAGATGCTAAACCTCCAAACAGGAATGATATGAACGGTCTAGTAGATGGCATAGTAATGGAAATATGACTGGCAGGAGATTATAGGTGGAAAGACAAAAAGATAAGAAAGGGCACAGTGTGAGATGATATGTCGCCAGATGCTTAGACTTTCCATTTACGCAGGCTAAAGTTCAATTCGTGGTCTCGACTGTGCTGTGGCTCCTTCGGGGGTCGTAGACTGGGTCTCATAAAGAGAACATTCTCTTAGACGTAGTGTGGAGTTTGATGAAGAATGGTACGATAGTGGTGAGATAGTGGTAGCGGACAAGCGGGCCACTAGACCGATAGATTAGATTTCGTAGGACAAGGCCGGGCCACTGGAGAGTGACTGATCAAACCAAGTGACGATTTATTATATGTTTGAGATGAGAGTATAAATAAATTGAGGTAGGAAAAACTGTCGCTGTAATAAAGTGCAATCAAAACTTAAGAAATAAAAAATAATTTTTTTTCTCTCTGTACTGCTTTCTTGTTTAAGATTAATGTCGCTTATTAGAATGGGCACGAGTAGTTAGAGACGATTTCGATTAACGGATAAAGGATGAAACTGATGCAAAGCAGCCAGCCATACAGCAAATGAGTAGAGAGTTATGTACGATAACGAGGGCATGCGAGGCCCAGACTGGGGACGGCTGTTATCGGGAGATTGATAAGGGTCGGGAGGTATGCAGGGCGTCAGTGTATTGAGAAAGGCAGTCTGAAGGTAAGAGAGAGTAAGAGGTAGAAGGGGTCGAGTAAGGGTGCGGATAAGGCGAGCAGGACAGCGGGCGAGCTTGAGAGAGAGGTGAGGATGTATTTAATTATCCATTGAGGGCTCGGAAACGAGCAAGACAATTGGAAAAAGGATAATCGTCTATCTACGCTTTTGACCGGAGAATGAACACACAAGTCCCATCCAATGAAACGTACTATTTATTACCCATACCCGTTCACGACCGCACTCTATCTACTCAAGAGGACCCTGACGTACCGGGGCCTGGGCCGACGTGATACTTGGGCTGGCTGGAGTACTGGATGCAACAATAGAGACAGAGAGCGCTACTGGTGGTGAGAGAACAGGTCAACAAACGTACGGCGCTATAGGCACAGTAATCTGTAGCAGGGTTAAACCAGGAGGGAAAGCCAGTTTAGGTGTAGTAGTAACGAACGAACTCAGGCCCCCTACAGGCCCCTGCTACTACTACAGTAAGTAGAGAATTCAAGCAGAGGTCGATAGAAAATGACCGACAACCCCGAAACCTCATCAGTCGTACCCGCTTGTAACGACAAAAATGCCACCATCAGTCACCCGAGTCCCATCTTCACGTCATTGGGAATGTTCATTGTCGATGAGATTCACTTCACGGACGCTCCCTCCGTATATAACATTATAGGCGGAGGGGGGACGTTTGGTGCAATTGGATCGCGGATATTCCTGCCATCCCCAAATGAATCTCGCAAAGTCGGATGGATTGTCGATATGGGCACGGATTTCCCACAGCCCGTAAAAGATGAAATCGACAGCTGGAACACCGGGGTGGTGCTTCGATCAGACCATGGCCGGCTCACGACACGAGGCTGGAACCAATATGCCGACAATGAGGAGCGATTGTTTAAATATCTAGCCCCCAAGCTAAGGATCGTTGCATCAGACATCATCGACAACCCACCATTGATAAAGTCCAAATCGTTTCATTTGATCTGTTCTCCAAGTCGATGTGAAGATTTGACAAAACAGCTCACTACCGCTGCTGGCTACGATACGAAAGAAGCCATTATCATCTGGGAACCGGTTCCCGACGAGTGCAAAGTCCAAACGTACGACGAGTGTATGGCGGTCCTAAAGGTGCCAGGGCTTGTAGGCATCTTTTCGCCCAACGCCAAAGAAGCAGCGCAATTCTTCGCACTGCCTGAGCCATTGACAAAGACTGACATCGAGGCAGTGGTACAATTGTTTCTCACGGATCTAAACACTGGCTATGTCCATGAACGAATGTGCAAGCTAATCGTTCTAAGATGTGGTTCGCTCGGATGTGTAGTAGCGTCCACCTCCTATATCTCCGCTGATGGCCCGTCCTATCAGTGGTTCCCTGCATATCACAACCCCTCCTTCAGTGACTTCAAGGTCATTGATCCCACTGGAGGCGGCAATTCCTTTGTTGGCGGGTTCGCTACTGGCTACGTTGTCTCCGGCGGAGATGTCACCCAAGCTGCCACCTACGGTAACGTAGCGGCTGGTCTTGTCATCGAGCAAGTAGGCCTTCCGTCCCTCAGCCGAACAGACGCTGGCGACGAAACATGGAACGGAGACACCGTCCAAAAAAGGATACAAACATATAGACAGCGCCTAGCGCTTTATAGACAATGAACGACCGAGCATTTTACTCCGCGAAGCGGAGCAACGGGTCTGGGCAAGCGCCCAGCCGCCGAAGGCAAGCAAATCAGACCGTTATCTTATCTTTTAGAGGTTAGGGTTGTGCTGGTTGTGTAGGAGTAGACGTCGGCGTGGAAAAGACGATAACAGGATTTAAATAGACGAGACACGATATTGGAGGCAATGAGCTACTTGAATTTGCCGAATCCGTGTTTGTCGGCGATATTGCTGACGGTGTCGACGCACAGTGGGCCACAGTTTGTGTTTAATTATCCTCCGGTCCCGTCGACAATTAATACTTCGCTGTTGAAAGATCGCGAATCGGAGCTGTTATCTGATTCTGAGAGTGACTCGGACTGGTCGTATGCTTCTGATGACGAGAAAGACTGGTCAGGAGCAGTGGCAGATGAGCAGGTCATTGAAGATAGCGATGGCGGTGGAGGCGATTATGCCGGGAACGAGCCCGAACCTCAGTATAGAGGCATGCCAGGGTCGCTGCTGGAAAGATTAGAGCGTCCGAGAGGTAGCAATGGCCGACGACGTCTTCATGGATCAGTTGAAGGACAAAGGAGAGGCAGTAATGGGAGTTTTGGAGCAAACTCCGGCAGTGCTGCCACTGGGTTGAAGAAAAATAGCACGAGTAGTGGAAATAGCACGGCAACTGCTGGAACGACGAGAGCCGGCACTGCTGGCAGTGTTCATGGAATGCCATCGTCTCAAGAGTCAGAAGAAGCCGATATAACCAAAGTGGCTGGATTCGATACGGACTTTTTAAGCGAGTTGCTATGTCCACAAAGAGCAATGTGCAATATGAAGTTCGAAATGTGTGTAGATGATACAGTGTTTTTGGGACTGCCCATTCACATCCAGGCGGACGGCCAGTGGAGAAAGAAGAAGACGACTAGAAAAGACCTATATTCTGTTCAGTCCACTGTGAAGGCGGCCCAAGCTAAAAGTGCACATCGAGTGGATAATAAAGAGGACGATGATGATGAAGATCTATATGCTGCTGCTAACGACGACGACGATGATGATGGTTATGACTATGATGAAGATGAAGATGGAGATGCTAATGATAACCGTCTATCGCTATCTCCGTCTATTTCTCCATCTTCTAGTGACAGGGATAACGCTGCTGCAAAACTGAAGACACTCAAGATTGAAGATATGACGGCGTCTATTTCGTCGATTCCAGAGTTCTCTGATCCCAAATCTCCCATGAGAATGTTCCATATTACGTTTGTCATGACCCCACCCGTAGCAGAATACAAGTTCCGGGTTGATCAAATGTACCATTTTGTTCTCACAAACTTTGTCAAGACACTGCGAACCGAACAGGCTAAGTCCAATTATATCTGGAATGAAGTCTTAACGATGCTGAAAGTCCGGGATAATGCCTTGTCTGGAGTTGTCGACAATGGTAACAGCGCCGAAAACAAAATCCAACGTGCATCTCCGTATGAGTTATGTGAGGAGATGATCCAAAAATCATCCTTGGCATTAGCAATAGCGCAACTTTACAATGCTATCGATAATAGCGATATTGCTAATCTGAGAATCAATAATAAACTGCGGTCGTTTCAGATTCCAATAGAGTACGAATTTTCGAGACTGCCGGCCATTACTGAGCCATATCTTAGTAGATCGTATCTTACGTCTATTTCTGATCTTGATAATAGCATGAACGAATTAGGAGGTAGCGGTGGTGGTTCGAATTCTACACAGTTCAATGTTCATTGCACTATATTGTTGCTTGATTCTCCCGAACGGATTATCAAAGACATAGGCGTTGATCCTTACTCGCCGCTGGCCAACTTCATCCGTGACATCAATCCAACAGTGACCCTTCAAACATTGGCTACCACTAGCGGAGTAGAAGTGAATCATATTATTGAACTTATGCGTAGTCTTGTATATTGGAGGAAAGCAAGACCAATAGCGCCATTACATCATCGAAATACCTACGTGGTGTCGCCATTGGCGTCTGTTAGTCAAATTTACAAGTATATTCCCCTGTTTAAAGAGCAATTCCCAGCGCTTCCATCACTACCGCGAATGCTGTCGATGCTATCAACGGGGAAGCCTCGATCTTATGCATTCCATATCCCGACTCGAGACCATCGAGACGTCTATCTGAATGCTTTAGGATGGCTTTTCAAATATGGGTTTGTAATGCAGTTGAGAACGTTTGTATGGCTTAGGGTGACAAAGAAAATCAAAATGGCTGTTAATAGAGATATTCAGAACGAAGAGCATTTGAAAGAAATAAACCGAGAAGTGGATTTGGTTGGTGCAGGAAATGAAGAGAATACTGGTGGTGAGTTTAAAAATACCGATACCAGTACTGATAATACGTCTAAACGGGATACAGCCGACCCGGGTACGAGCGGTATGTCTGACGGAATGCCCGGTATCACGATAGTCAATACATTTGCGATTCCATCTTCGCCTTCTCATGCTCTTAACCACCTGAGTTCGAATAGCGGTGGGCATTCCAATGCTATTGCAGGTAAATTCTCGTCGCCGTCCAGCCACTCGGATGTTAGTGATCTTTCCAACTATGCAGAAGACTGGAAACAGGATACCATTCTTCTTGATCCGACGACTTCGACGCTTCTCCAAAAGAGGTGGATAGCTAAAATCACAGACAACAAGCCACCAGATCTTGTTGCTCTGTTCAATCGTCTTGTCAAACATTTCAACGGCCATTCTGCTATGGAGAACGTCATTCTCGTTGAGAACCTGCCTCGTCAGGATCTCCGCAAGGTTCTTGCTGTGTTTGAAGAGTTTTTGATAGTTGTCCGTCATTGGTAGTAGTGCTGTGTTTGAAGTGTTCCACACTATACTTTTTTAGTTATGGATATATTTATTATGTTGTATATAAATAGAGAATCAGAGGATTGTAAGATAATCAGTAAAAAAAAAAAAGAAGAAGAATAATAATAAGAATAAAAATAATAATAAGAATAATAGAAAGTTATAAAACAACCCACCTTGGTCAACATGCCAACAATCCCCTTTGTATAAATAAGAGATGATGGTCATGCTAAACTTCCATCTGACCAGCAGCTTCATCGTCGTCGGAATCAAAAGAACCTACTGAACTCATTTCTGTATCACTGTCGGAATTATCTTCGACGCTATTCAGGCTATCCCCTGTAGCGTACAACTTGACGTACTCCTGTACCCGTTTCTCGTACGCCTTGGGCTCTCTCAGTAATAATGCAGATGCTTCGCCATTCAACGGATCGGTGGGGTTCGGATACCGCAACAGTTGGGGTAGGAACACCTCGAAAATATTCATCATGTCAAACATTGGGCTCCAAGTTTGATTAATCACATCCAGGCAGACCGATCCGCTCAGTTCGTCGATATTAGGATGAAAGATCTTGTTCACAAAGCCGATCGAAGGACTTTTATACGGGTACTGATCGGGCAATTCGACATGGATTTTCCATGCTCCTCCTTCAAAAGGGGTTTCAGTGGGTCCTTTGAACTTGACAAAGAACTCTTGCATGTTATCATTAACAAGAGTTACTTCATAATCACTCATGAGTCTATATAGTTTGTTAGCGGGTATGTTTGGAGCGACGATGCGATGAAGCGGTTCCTGACTGGGTTACTTACAATTTCATGACATCTGTTTCGATACGACGTTTAGGGGAACTGAGCAGTTGTTAGATATGAATCTGTCAGTGATGGGAATCTGGGGTCGTCGGCGACTTATGAATCAATCACCGACGGAACAACCTCCGTAGACACCGTTATACTCACCTCATGATGTGGGGGGCCGCTACCTGTGCGATTTCAAATCTCTCTGTTTCTTTATCTCACAAAGCAAATAAAACAACAACGAAGCCTCTAATCTAAAACAAAAGAATAAATACCCAAAACCGAACTTCGCTGCTTTCTTATATCAAAATCTTAAAATGCTTTACTGTGATTTGTTTGTAGCTGTTGGGTGTCGTGTTAGAAGAGCAGCAGGTGCTGATAACTGCCCTGCCTGGCGCTGTATAATATTGTCCATCCCGGCTGGCTAGGCTACCTTAGACATTTGGCTCATAGTTATTGCCGTGCTACTACTGTACCACATTTGGTTGAATGGGATTGCATTTTTATATAGTCCAACAGCCTATTATCAGATGATATCACTAGGTTACGGCGCATAATGGCATGTTATTTTGTATACAGAGCTCATTTCGGTAGGAGAAGTTAAAAGTTGGGCTTATGACTAGTAGTAGTACTCAGTTCAGTCAATTTGATGCCCAAGTAGACGACTTGAACAGCCGAGTCTGGTTTGTCCTTAGAATTATACACTCGCTGGATAATGGATCTGCTTTCACTGCTGTTTTAATTAGAATATCGCATCTACAGTTGTTATAAAGAAACCAAAAAGCCAAACTACAATGAACCCTAGTGGACCGCTGAAACCTCCGGTCATAAAAGGATTATATATGGGCATCATGAGCATAAGTGAGCCTGAGCAGTCAAGTGGAATAGACGAGCCGAGTGCCGGATCTGAGCAGCAGGCTTTGAGTGCCAAAAATGAAACCGAAATTGGCATCAGATCTCCGAGAAGACTGGATGAATCAAACATGTCGCAATTCCAACCAGAGCCAGAGCCACTGTCTGACGCTTCGGATCTGCCTTGGTCAAGAACCCCATCACCGAGTTTGTCAGGCTATTCACCCCCAAGCGTTGTGCCTAGCTATAGTGATGGTGCAGTTAGTGATTTTGGTGATGTCGAAGCGGCCCCCGGTTCATCCACCGACGGTCCTGGTACCGGCTCTAATGGCTCTCCTATTTTTACCACCACCGCCTCACTCACCCCTCCTCCGCCAACAACCTCTACCACCACTCGGAGACGACGCAAAAGTAGCTCGGTCAAATCGAATTCTCTAAAATCTACACATTCTAGAAATTCCTCTACATCATCAAACATGTCTCCTGAACCCGTATCACCATCCTCTCCTACGCAAATCTACCGAAATTTATTAATAATGGAAGAATCTTTCCGCCAGCAGTACATTGTTCTTCGTAAAAGCCGGAGGAAGAACACCATCTTCTTCTCGTTTCTCATGACGGCCGCTGTGTACTTTACATATTCTGTATTTGTGGATCCATCAATATACCGGGCCATCAATTTCTTCGATAAACTTATGTTTCTAGCGAGCGCTATATCAGTAGGTCTTTTCTACTTGACTGGATTATACACTCAAGCGTTTGTCTACACACCTAAATTCATTCACAACGCTAATAAAGGCATTCGAGCGTTCAATATAAAGATCGTCAAAGTGTCTCCTACGTGGAAAGAATACATCATCCAGCTTGTGTGGGACCCCGTGTATACCACTACGAAAGGCGGTCTCATTAAAGTAATTCTGTCATCGCGGGTCTTCACGACCGATACAATTGAAGCGTGGGAGCTATATCGAGAAGAGTATTGGGCCAAACAGAACGAGCGAGCTCGCAAAAGAGTGCTCCTATCTTCCACCTCGTGCACCACTACATCCACCACTACCGCCGCCGCTACCCAGCAGCCTCCACGAAAGAAAAAGTCTGTATCGTCAGACGACCAACCCCCGACCCGCAGACCTCGCCCACGGAACACTTCCAAAACTGCACTACAGCCCACAACGTCGCTCCCTCTGCCACCACCGCCGCCGTCCTCGTCGCCGCTGTCTGTTTAATAATGTATTATCAGAAATACTATACTTTGCATTTTCTCACCATCTCGTGCCCCCTCCCCTCCCCTGCGACTGGGCTCTGCCCGGACCCGTAGCTCCACTTCGTGGAGGACTGTTCCTGACCAGCCATACCAGCTACTTCCTTACTTCCTCATCCACTCCTGACCCTCCGCGAAGCGGAGCCACGGGTCTGGGCAGAGCCCAGCCGCCGGAGGCATCGCTCGAGTCCCCCTGCATTTTCATGTACGGCGTACCCGAAAATCTTCCCAATGTACGGACGGGCATTTTTATACTACGCTCTCGAAGAGCCAACTGAGAAGTAAGTATTTCGACAGCTCGGGTCCTTCCTTTGATATTTTTTTCTGTTCCAGGGCTGGAAAAGCGCCGTTTTAGTGTAAAAGTTGTGATTTTTTGTGGCAATTGATTCTGTTTCAGGTTCTCGACTCAATTGACCGACTTGGATCTTCGTCGATATTTTGTTTTCTGATCCGGTTCCCCGCGATTCTCTTGTAAACGTAGGTGGTGATTCGCAATTGACAGTGCAAATAGCATAGGTAATACGATCGTTCGGTTCTGAAATGTTGTCAGATGAGGTGCCTCCTCCCGACAGGTCCGGCGAGCGGTCTGCCCATACCACGCCGTCTTCGCTCTCGCCCGCTGCTCTAGCGAAACACGAGCAAAGAAAACAGCAGACATTGGATCGACAGGCTGAAAAAGCTCAGGTCCTCGCTAAAGTCACTTCGGCTCGTATTGGTATGTTTGTCATCGCGGCATGGATCGTTTTACTACAAGTATCCGGGTTGGCTATTTTCACAAAGGGGTTTCTATTGTCCCGGCCAGTCTTTGAAGACCATTCCGAATGTTCAGCTATTCCTGATAATGTGGTTGCTCCGCCATCTGGAAACGCGTGCTGGATGCCTCAGTCCTTTGATAAGGCTGTTCTAGTAGTCATTGATGCGTTAAGGTTTGACTTCGCTGTCCCAGCAGTAGGCAAGCAGACTCAGTATCACTACGAGAATAGGCTTCCGTTCCTGTATAACGAATTCGTTAAGAATCCCAAGAATTCCTTGCTACTAAAGTTTATGGCAGACCCTCCCACTACTACTCTACAGCGTTTAAAGGGCCTTACTACGGGCTCTTTACCGACATTTATTGATGCCGGCTCGAACTTTGCTGGAACTGATATCTTGGAAGATAACTGGCTGGCTCAGGCCACGAAACTAAATAAAACCATTGCTTTCACTGGCGATGACACTTGGACTGCTTTATTTCCCAATCAATTTCATCCCAATATCTCATTCCCATATGATTCGCTGAATGTTTGGGACCTTGACACCGTTGATAATGGTGTCATGGAGCATCTGTTCCCTATTATAAATGGCGATTATGGCCATTGGGATATAGCGATTGGCCATTTGCTTGGTGTTGATCATGCTGGTCATAAATATGGCCCGAATCATCCTGGCATGAGTACTAAGCTTGAGCAGATGAATCAATTCCTCGAGAAGCTGGTCGAGTCGGTAGACGAAAATACTTTGCTCATTGTTATGGGAGATCACGGAATGGATCTTAAGGGAGATCACGGTGGAGAAAGTGTGTTAGAACTAGAGTCGACTCTGTGGATGTATTCCAAAAAGTCGTTTTTCGGCCGTGAAGAGGCTGCTGAATATGATATTTCCAACGGCGGTAAGAACTATCGTTCTGTTGCTCAGATCGACTTTGTTCCTACTTTCTCTCTATTAATGGGCTTACCAGTTCCTTTTAATAATCTTGGATCTCCCATAACCGAGGCCTTTACAGGTCCTAAGAGTAATGATTATAGTCGATTATCTACTGCCGAGATATTGACAGCTAGTCAAATTCACAGATACACTGAAAAATCCAAATCAATCAGTGAACCATTGAACAAATTGTGGGCCAGCGTCTCCTCATCATCACCTGCTGGTGACATCATTAAGTCAACGGTCTCTTACCAGACAGCTGTCATCGAGCATTATCGCGAAAAGTGGATCAAGTTCCATCTGCCCGATATTACTAGGGGTATCATTCTTATTGCAGCCTCGTTAGCATCGATTATAATTGCTGCTCGTAATGTTACTGGTGATAATGCATTCCAAACTGCAAAAACTGTATCCATGTCTGCTGGAATCTTTTCACTTGGTGGGTTGGTTTATAAAATCTCCGATGATTGGATGTATAGCATTGCCGCTACCATGTCTGTTGGTATTGTTTTGGGCCTTGTGTCGGTCAAGGGTCCATCTGCTCCTCCACCACCTGCAGGTTCTAATACTACTACCATTTGGACAGCGCTAGCTATTAGCTTTACTATCATCCATTCTCTTCTCTTTACGTCAAACTCCTTTACCGTGTGGGAATCAAACATTTTGAATTACTTATTGTGTACCTTTGGAATTGTCGCCTTCATCTATGCACGAAGGATCGAGGACGAAGATATGGTTCGTAGGACCATTACCTCATGGCACTGTATTGCATTTATTGCCCTTACTAAAATATCGTCTCTTTCCGTTCTATGCAGAGAAGAACACGGCACCACATGCCAATCTACTTTCTATCAGAATGGCTCCTCTGTAGGTTCGCCATACGCTATCTTTGCACTTAGCATTGTCGGCCTGGCTCTTCCGAGAATAATCGTATCCTTCTATAAGACGTCAGAAAGCTATTATGGAGCAGCTCCGATTTGGATTTCCGTTGGCTTGCAGGCAATTATGACTCTTTCGGGTCTTTTTTGGTTCCTTGACGGTGCAGAGACTTATAGTTGGAAACTGGCCAAGTCCATTGATCACGATGTTTTACACACTGCCAAATTGTTACTTTCTAGAATTGGGCTTGGTGCGAGCTTGATTGCCGGAAACTATGCTTGGGTTAAAGGGTCTCTGTGTTGTCATTTAGATTTTCAAGGTAACAAGCCAGTTTTGAAAGGATATTTTAACATTTATGGATCATTCGCATTTCTGTTTGTACTGAATTATTTTGCTGCCTCTTTGATCGTTAGTAAACCAATGGGTGGCATTATACTGTCGGCTATGATCTACCATAGTCTTACATTGATGGAGATTCTTCACCTTCTTCGTATCAAGGACTCGATTATTGGACCAGTAGTATTTGGCCTGTTAGGATCCGCTTACTTCTTTTCCACTGGCCATCAAGCAACTATCCCGTCAATCCAATGGGATGCTGGGTTCATTGCTTCCAAAACTATTAGCTTCCCATTAACTCATTTGGCTATTTTATTAAATACTTTAGGACCGTTTATTATAACTGCTCTTATCACTCCAATTGTGCCATTATGGAAAAGTGGTCCACTTAAAAGTGGAGAATCTGCATTTACAAAATCAATTAGAGCAGTAATGGTTCTTATTGCATATCATACCGCTATAACACTATCTACTATTATCTGGGCAACTTACTTTAGACGCCATTTAATGGTATGGAAGATATTCGCACCTAGATTTATGCTTGCTGCTGTAACTTTGCCGGTGGTTGGTGTTTGTGTTGCATTAGGATTATTTGCAATTGGCCATACAGTTAGTCAAGTGTCTAGTATCTTTTAAGGCGGGCATGGCAATCTTGTTATATATGTGCTATAAGCTATTCAAAATTCCGACTCCTAGGGATTAGCTTTAAAATAAAAACAATTTCATTAGAGCAATATAAATAATCTATAGTTTTACGGTTCAGGCAGATTGCCTAATACGTCACCAAGGTCGGAATCATCGAAATTTGTACCTGCCATATAAATATCTTGATCAACCCCTTCACCCGCTGTAACGTCGTCAGATAGCCCCACCAGGTCATCATTGCCAAGAAGCATATCGGCTTCACCATCCAACGGCTGTTGTAAAGATAACAGATCTGGTTGGGATTGTGGTAATGATTCTGGCTCTGCAGAGGACGGTTCTGGATTGACTGAATCTGGAGCAGACGGTTCGGCAGAGCTGTTGTTGGAATCTACAGCATTGCCGCTATCATTCGAACTTGAGCCGTAACTGCCATAATTTTCGGTAGATTTGGGCTCGTCGGACGTGGCTCCAACTTCTTCAGAAACGCTTGGTGTGTTTAGACTATTGGTAACGTTTTGGGCATTCGCAACAGCAGGACCTGGACCTGATATATCATCAGCTTCATCAGCGGGAATACTAATTTCCATTGCAGCATCTGCAGCACTATCCGTGTTTTGATTTGTAAGTCCGTCTTCTTCTTCTTCCTCGTTTTCCTCTTCATCTTCTCCTTCTTCATCCTCCTCCTCCTCCTCCTCTTCCTCTTCCTCGTCATCCTCTTCTTCTTTACTATCGCTATTCTCTTCCATCTTGTCATCTCCTTGTGCCTCGGACAGTTTCAGCTTCTTCTCCTCGGTCGGAGATTCATCTTCTTCTGTTTCGATATCAACACCGACTCGTCTTAATCTCTTTTTATCGACAACATGAACTCCGAACTTTTCTTGCAGTTGGTTAACCAGCTTTTCGGAATAATTTTCATCCTGTGAAACGGTGCCAAAGGCTTCTCTCAGTTTGGCAACTCCAGCACGGTAAAACTCCGATTTTGAGACATCGTCGGATTTATCTTCCAACCCGCCTGAGGCTTGAGTCTCAAGTTCTTTAACCTCTTTTTCAATACTTTCAAGCTTGGCCCTGACCGACTCAGGGTCGCTAAATGACCACGGAGAACTATTGTCGGCGTCGATTGGCGTAAAGATCTTAGGGATTTGGATTTGGTGGGTTGGAATCGCAGTGCCAACCACCAATTCCAGCCATTCATGATGGCGAACATATCTAACAGCAGAGATATCTCTCAAAGAAATGACGTCTAATTCGTCGCCGATTCCACCGTTGGCATCATCCATTTTTGTTATACAGTATTTTTTGGACACTTGAGGGTGGGTGGGTTTCAATGGGCAAAGCGCGTTTAACGTGCAAGTCGTGAAGTGAAGTTCGTTGGAATTTTACCTTGAATTAGCCGTGCGGCTGGTCGGCTTGTCGGTATTTGCCAGTCTCTCTATATAGATGTACTACACGGCTCACAGGCGAGAAAGCTTGACAAGCTGGCATACCAGAATTATTGAGAGCTAAATTAATATATTTTTTTATGAAGTAGAATTATAATAAGAACATTAATAATAGTTGTTGTAGTCTCTCTTGCGGATATTAGAGTCGTTATAATTAGTGGTAGGTTGCGGCGAGCGTTCCCGATGTCTGGGTTCGTAGACGTCGTCATCTTGCCATCTTTCGTTGTAGGCTGGGTGTGAAGATGCAGCAGGGGGTCCTCCGCTATCATATCTACGGGTTGGGAATAGGTGGGTATTTGTAGTAAGAGGTTGTTGGCGAGAAAGAGGATGATCTCGATTAGCGTTGACACCAAGTCCAGTCTCATACATCGCTGTAGAACGAGAGTCGTAGTAGGCAGAGGAATTATCATCGTAGCCGTTATAGTCATTGACAGAACCGTCTTCGCCATATGTACCGGTACCATGAGTCATCATAGATGGTTTGGAATCATACCTTGGCCGTCTTGGCGCGGTGTTTGCTGGACCATTTGGGGCATTGGTAATAGCACCAGGTGCTGACCTCTGACCATGACGATTCCCATTGATGACTTTGCCTCCTCCATTATTGTCTTTTTTGTGGCCCAAAATTGCTGCCGTGCCATGTTCAATGTAATCCTCTTTGACTCGGCTCCTATCTATAATATCAAGCTCTCTTTCACGCAAAAATGTAGTCAATTCTTGAATAGCTTCATCCAATCCGATAATATGTTCTTGGCTATAGCTTAGGACTATCCTATGATATGGAGGGGCGGTCTCGTCGCCCCTTTTAGACTTGACTTCGTCAAATACTTCGACTTCAAACTGAAATGCAATTCGAAATGGTACAACAATCTTTGTATAGAAATCGCCGTCCTTTTCACTCACGAGACTTGTAAACTTGCTGGAGTAAGCGACGCGGAATTCATAATCAGAGGGTAATACGGTTTTAAGCAACTGGCCAGCTTCTTCAGACGAAGTTCCAAGACCGCGAATCTCAACTAGACCATTATGACGATGAGTCGAGTAGTTGGGTAATTGAACAACACAGTTTGTTTTAGCTTCAATTTGTCGGATAATTCCACAGTTTTCTTTGAAAAGAATTCTTCGGTGAGACCGGGAAATCTGAATAAAAGTATTCAAATGCTCAGAGACTCGTTCTGCGACCGATTCCATCAGTTCGTTCTTTGCTAGTAACATGCTTTTCGAGTTCTTGGCGGGACATCGGATAACAACGTTCGCAAGTTCGTTTAAAGCAATTGAATTAGGGTATAATTCGAGCGAGTTTCCAAACTTGACAAATACATTGTGTTTCCTCATAATCCCTTGTATTCCTGATCCACCAGCCCCAATAATTTCTTTATGGTAACTATCAGGGATATAGAAGGATATTTCCGATTGGTATTCATCTTCGAGGAGCTGGATTCCCGAATCGGATGAAGAATAGTCGTCAGCAGTCAGAACAACATAGAAGTTATATTCGTTGAAGGGGATGAATTTGATCCACACGTTGCAGTTGGACATGATGCGCAGCATTTTGCCGTACTTTTTACCAGCAATAAACGACTTGAGATCTAATGCTACTTCCAACCGATAGGCTATTTGGATCTTGTGGGAATTGCTGTCGTCATCATCCCATGAAGTCAGCGATTTCAGCATCGCAAGTGCACCTTTTGTTTCTGGGCCATATCCAATGATTTCATATGACGAGTTATTTTGACTGGTGATAATGCAGTTGTTGGAAGCGGCAACCTTTTGCAGAAGTTCAAGAGATTTTCTGCTTGGCGTGGTGGCTCCACCGATTCGTACAAGGGTTCCTTGTTCGTCGGATTTCCCAGTATGGATCCAGTAATCAGCTTCGTAAAAGTCTCCAGCCAGTTTCATCAATTCCTGAATCGAAGCTTCGACACTGGACGCCGTCGTGCCCATGACACGTACCAGTGACCGATTAGCGGAAAAGTATGGTAATTGAACAAAAGTACCCAGGCGATTCATTATATCGCGAATCTTGTTTCGATATCGACTGACAAGGAGGTCAAGTTTGGTATGAGACATGACGCAGTCTTTAAGAACTAGAGGACATTTCGCCCTGATTTCTTCAATCAGCGCCTTTGCGTGTGAAATATTTGCCGAGCTGGCGCCAACAAGATACATCTGATTATAGTTTCGAACCATCGTCTGATTATCCAACATTTCCTGGTTAAATGAAGAAAGCGACTCTGGCAAATTGTCCATGAGGTAGACATCAACCCCAGTCTGTTCTAGAATAGATCGTACGTTGAGGCCCTGAGGTCCAGCGATTAAAGTCTGTAAACTCAATTCCATTGGCACCGAGTCTACAATAACATCGTCAAATAGCATGCTTGCCAATATAACCCTAATGCGTGTATGAGCAAACCGGACAGAGTCTTGGTCTCCATATATCAGCAGATGATAGTTGTCTTCTTCGCCATCGGCGTAATACTCGAACTCGTGACCGGAATTCTGAATCACGCTCATACCATCTACTGAAAACAGCACTTTATCCAAGAAACTACACACAAATATCGTCACTCCACAGTACTCGGCGATTTCTTCCAAATGAAGGCATAATTTGGCATTTATCTCTCTCTTTGATCTCGTTCCTCTTGAGTTGGGATAAATCAGTCGCTTCGGAATGGTAATGTTCCATCGCTCGAGCTGGAAATATGCACTATTCAGTTTGGCTCTCTCCCTGTTGACCTGATCAATTGGGCCCTTTAAAATGACAATGACAATATTATCAAGCAACCGGTCCTCGCCCAGTTTCGCACTGACTTCGTTAGCTTCTTCGTTGATCTCGCCAATGACCTTTCTTAAAAATGGCAAGCAATCCACGAACTCATTGCCACCTAGAGACTTTACAAATTGGACATTGATATCATCATCGGTGGCATTTCTCCATAACGAACAGGATTTAGTCTCGTAAACGATTTGTCTTTGACGGTCTGTATCGTGACCACCATCATCCGACTTGTCCTCGACCGGCTTCACCAGATACGTATAACGTAGAGGAATACACAGAGTGATCCACGTCGAAGATAACTCTGAAGAATTATTTTGGACCATGGAGACCGCAGAAGAGATTCCATTTGATCCAATGCCGCTGTCGCCCGATTCGCGGTCTTCACCAGTCTCGTGGGCAGTACTGCCACTAGTGGTGCTATCACCGCTCATTCTTCTTTTTTTTGTTTTATTGTGAAACGAGCTGTCTACAAAGCCGGCGTTTTATTAAAAAAAAATTATTTATCGTTCATAAGATCGGTTTGTTGGAATCGTAGCAAGTGTTTTGTTTATATAGCCCGGTCCTCTGTGCCATAACTGTGCGCGGCTGTTAACATTCCACCTTCAACAGTAGCGCCGTATATTATGCGGTTTCGAGTCTGGGGTGCATGGTTCACATAATGAGTGAGGTTCGGTTGGTTATGGTTATAAAGTTAGCAATAGCGATTGAGGAGCTATTTGTTATCGTGTGAATATCTATATTATGTCTCGGATAGCTTCTAAGCTGTTTCTGTGACCTCTTTGGATTTGCTGACGTGGCAGTTTGAGTGCTAATCGTATGATTTCGTGCATAATAGAAATCAACCATAGCCAAGAACCTGAATATCAAAATCCAGACAAGCGTAACCGAAGATGCTGCCCTAATAATATCCTAATTATCAAACGTGTAGCCCAATACCTTTCGGACCCCATGATTCTGACGTGTTTGATACGTTCTCGCTATATGGTCTGGTTCCAATAACGGAAAATTCAGGGGTAACTTTCAAACACCAACCCTAACCTCACACTTCTCCCATGGGGGAGCAGTCACCACAGGTATATTCTTATTATTATTATTATTATTATTATTATTATTATCATATTACTTTAGTCATAATTCATTAAATATTCATAAATATTCTAATTGGCCATGCTTAATTCTCTAGAGGGGTCTCAGCTAATTGCCGGAGGATCATATATACATTGTGGAATCGATCTCGTGAGCCCTTGCGTGCCAGCTTACGTTCTAATCGATCAAACAGATCACATGAAGACGGTGCTAGACTTCTATAAGCGCGAAGGGCAGCGTGAGCCATATTGGTGGTACAAAAGTGCTGGTCATTGCAATCGGCCTGAAGGGTCTCATAATGACAGACTAGTTCAGTGACGTAGTTGAGTCGTTGTAAAGTCCATTCGTTAGCCATATTATGATGATGTAAACGGAATGCTTGGTAGATGGTGAAGAAAATGTGCCTATCAGGAAAATAGCCCCCTCGATCAGTCATGATTCGTAATATTTGTATGCTTTTCTTGAAATTTCCTGATGTCATGCAATAATAGTGGAAAAAGTTCCCGTATGTGTAATAATCTGGTACTAAAGGAACTGAATAGTAGTGATTGGGGTTAATGTTGTTCTTTCGAATTATGCTTAATAAATAGTCCATGATAATAACTTTATTACGAAGTTGAGATTGGATTCCATTGTATGACTTAGCGCCTAAAAGCTGGGACTTTAGTGGGCTAATCACTTGCTGTAGCAGCTTTTGAAACATGGTTTCTGCTTCATCAACGTATCCACACAATAGAAAGTACTTCATAATCAAGTTCAAACATGGCATATCAATGATATCTCCGGATTCTATAATGTTTCGATATTGAGTTCTGAGCTGTTTGCCGTCCCGTTTACGGCCATAGTATGAGACGAGAATAAGGCGCGTGAATCGATCAGACCCACCATTGAATTCCGTCAAGACTTTTTCAACCGCGCTGCTCGAGCGACCGGACTTTAAAGCTACTCCAAGTAACGCGTTGAGAGCAGTGAAATCCCCCGTATGACCAGCTGCTGCGCCAATGGTTCCCACACTCTTTAACCTTTCAACCTGCTTTTCTATGAGTGCTTGAGCATGGTGGGCCTTGGCTGGGTTGTTCAGTTGTTTGCCCAGAGCATTCAGGGCTACGCTGTTTTCCTGTGTCGAGATTGGCATTCCGCTTTCGACAATGTCGCCCAGTATCGTCAAGTACATGCTAGGGTCGTTGTTTAATGCGTGGCTCATGAACAGGCTGATGAGTGATTCTAAATGAACAGGATTGATCGATCTAGGAGGCGGGTATGGGAGCTTCTTATACGCTTGAAAGACGTAAAGCGGGTTCGGAGGCCCTCCGTCTCCAATCCAGTATAATTGTCTCAAAAAGTCGTTATACAGCGAAGCAGGGCAGATGGATCGTTTAACGTTCGCTCGTTTGGCGCGGACTTGGGAATAATTTAAGTTAATTTGGTTTGATGCGAGTTTAATAATGTTTGTCGGCGAAAGAGGTCGGTTGCTGCTGTTCGGCACCGAGGATGCAAAATGAGATCGAAATATCGTTATGTGTTCATTAATAATTGCGTGTAGGACATTGTCATATTGCTTGACTATGTCTATTTCAATTGGTAGTGGGGAAGAGGGTAGATCCGGTTCTCGTTGGAGGTTTTGCGACAGTTCGTCAGGTTTTGAATCGAGTTTTTGAGTTACTTCTGGTTCTAGTTCAGGCTTCAGTTCAGGCTCCAGTTCAGACTCTAATGCTATGCTTCTTTCCAGATAGACTCCTTTACCAATAGATTCGTCTAAACCGTTCCCAGTCAAATGAATAGATGACAGATCTGGATCTGAACCGCCGAGTGGAATAGGTCTAGAAAGCCTCCGCCTCGAATGGCTAGAAACCACTACAATGCTCCTGACTGGTTGATAATGCACAATTTGCTGACACCGAAAAGGATTCCCAGGCGGCCTTTTCCTCATCCATTGTGAATAATGGCGAAGAGATGTTGTCGGAGGACGCATCTTTTACTTCTTCATATTCACAAGCTGATATATGTGTCCTTGGTGAAAAAGGAAGTATGGGGCAAACTATAATTGCAGAGACATTAAAAAGAATATGAAATGAATTAAAAATTGCCAACTGTTTGGTTGAATGGAATTAATATGGATATTGTGTATATTGATAGTCGGTAAATCAATTTTGAAAAATGACATCCCCTTCTGGATGAACCCTTGACCGCACGAGGTGCCGCATGCGCCGCTAGAGCCGCATGGCCGTCTCTGGCTTCACCTAAGGTCGGGCACCGGCGCCATTGAACGCTTCTCAATCAGGTAAATCATAGAATAAATAATTAATTATTTCTTTTCAGATAAGAGGACCCTGGCCAGTCTCAATTTCATAGCCAAACTTGCGGCCAATGTCTGCAACCAGCTTATATAACCACTCAACTGCAACCTTCGCCAGGCCAGCACTCCGCCGTCTAGCCTTGGCAGCACCTGATTCATCTTCTTCATTGCTAGTAGACGAAGTATCATAACTAGTAGGAAGAACATTATCGCCAGCACTCAAACTAATAAATAAACAAAACGGAATCAACCAGACACAAATGCCAAAGAAAGACGCTACTTGAGCAAACGGAGGATGAGTGGGCCCGTTATAGTCTGGCCGCTCCAGCAGAATTATTGCTGGAGGAATAGACGGATCCGAGAAATGCCGGAACCATAGCCAGTGGTTCAACACCACTGCTACACAGCTTGTAATGAAGATTCCATTCGTCAACTCGATAAATGGGAATCTCTTCAGGTTCTGTAAATACAAAACGTGAGTGCCAATTGACGCACAAGTCAAGAAAAAAGGGAACCCATCAAACACTATTAACAACAAGTGGATCAGTATAATCGCGTAGATGGATCGGGTCAACAGCTTTCGAGTCCACACCGTATGCTCCTCGACCTGCTCTGATAGATAGTACAGTCCCGACGCCACGGCCATGGTCAAAAATACAAACGCTGACACCGTTCCCAGGTATGATAACAATGCCAATACAACCATCTTGATGCCTCTGGTATGTCCTCTGAAGTTTCTCTTGTCGCTGTTGCTTGTCAATCTGCCAATTCCTTGGATGCTCTAATAATGTACAGGTAAATCTACAGATTTGGTTTCGCGGTGAGTTTCTGGCGTGTTTTAAACCATCAGCGATGGTGCGGCGTGTGAGGCGTGTGCGGCGGTAGAGAAGCGGGTTGGCCTGGCTGCCCCCGGCGGCTGGGCTCTGCCCAGACCCGTTGTTCGAGCTTTGCTCGAGTTTATTGGCGGTATGCTGGTAGAAGGGGTTTTATATTTGTTTTTTTTTGTGCCGTTTGATAAGGACATCATGCGATTTGTATTTCTGATGCTGCTTGTATGAAGGCTGTATATGATATGTATATTCTGGGTTAATCTTTACCAGCTACAGAGCAAAAACGTCTGTGAAAAATATAATTCCAATGTAAAAACTGCGTATAAATTGAAACCATCAAAATTATGGTCGTTCGTACTCTTCTCACTCATGGCTTCTAACTTCTCATCTCCCTATATGTTCATGCAGCAGGCCCATTACAATCATCGCTCATCACCGGCTGATAAGATAAGGTTTTGGGTTCACTGCAGCCTGTCTCTCGAGGCCGACCAGCTTGGTCCGTGTCTTGATATCAGACATCCAAATCGCAATGGATAGACAGAATCAATTGAACAAATAAATAAATAAATAAATAAATAGAAAACGAAATAGATCTCTAGACTACGTCATCAGCACAACCAATCTTGTCTTCGATATCCTCAGATATAGTTAGTACCTCCCTGAGATCAGAGCTCTTTTTGTGGATTAAATCGACTTGTTCAGACAGTTGTAGCATGATCGAATCCAATTGCGGGTCAGAAAATGGTATAGAATTGTCTTTAACGTTCGCCGGCTCATAGTTAACATTGTCTACGCTATCAGCTATTCCCGGGTCTTGGTCGTATTTAGCCAGCAGGTCCAGCGCCTACGGAGTTTGGTCGGTTAGTATGAGAGGTTAATATGTCACGGATTCGCAATTTATACATACGCTTTTTATGGGCCTTGTTTTCGTTTGCTGATCTCTGGAGTTTCTTTTCATGCTCTTCAAGTAGTCCTTATCGGCGTTCAGTTTTCTAGATGAGTCAATGTTAGAAGTGATATACAAAGATACAGCATAGAGCAGTGCTTATATAAGCGACCAAACGTACCTTTCTTCATTGGTAATTTCTTGCTCGAGAAATGAGATTTGCTCTAAAAGGGGCATCAGACCCGTCTCCAACTGAACTCTCTGGTCTGTGAGCTGGTCATAATTGTAGTGAGAGTCCTTGGTGGTTGGAGGAACCGGGATTTTGGAAAGCTTTCGACTAATCTTCGAGTTAATCCGCACGAGATTCTGCTGAAGGTCAAGCCGTTTTTGTTCTCCATGAACAGACTGGATCGCAAGAGGAACACAGCTCTGCAGGAGCTTGATGACTTCCAATTGGCCCACTTCAGACAGCTTAGGCCAGTGGGAGTTCAATTTTTTCGATGAAATAGACCGAGAAATAACTCTCATGGACGTTGGCTTTTCCTTCTCTTCGTTCGTACGATTAGATTGAGCCATGGAGTCTGCCGATTCAGTCCTTCTATGGACCGACCTCTGTTTACCGCTGGAGGTGGATTTCTGAACTCGGCTCTGAAAAATTCTGTTAGTAATGTACACTACCAAACTCTAACTCTCGGACACCACAATCGCATCAGCTACTTACCATGGTATTTGTGGTACGTAAAATTGGTATCTTCCGAGCGCACTCGAAACGCGACCATGTTATCTTATCAGAGCCGCCCGAGCGCGACGACGTGAAATCCCAGCCGCATGGACATGCTCTCTCCTTCCATCGACAGAGCATGAGCTTCAACTTCGACCTCTCGAGCAGGCAAAAGCGAACAACCAGATTTTTTTTTTCCTTTCTGCAAACCTTCCCTCGTTGAATAAAATGTCATCTCCAGCTGCTAAAGTTGAAGTTCCTGCGTAAGTGGCGAGCAGTGTCTGACTACCCAATTGCCTACCAAACCAAACTAACGCTCTACCCAGTGCTGTGATCAAGAAGCTTATCTTCTTTACGGCCGCTATGATCCTGGCCCCCCTAACGACTTTCTTCGTGTGTCAGTCCGTTTTCAGCAATTCCATCTACTCGGGCGGTGCGGCCGCTCTAGTAGCGAATATTGTCTTAATAGGCTACGTGGTAGTGGCCTTCACCGAAGACCTGGGCCCACCGCCATCATCTGCTGATAGTAAAAAGACTCAATAAACGATTTACCTAACGCAACACGTCCCCCACTCGCTCGCGAAGCGAGCACAACGGGTCTGGGCAGAGCCCAGCCACCGGAGGTAGAACACGGGCCCCGTGGCCCTTACGTGTTTACAAGAACTATGCTATTTAGTAAATGCCAGGGATGATTCTAGATGGTACACGCTTTTTATACTCGATCCACGTCTCTTTATACTTTTCAGCACATTTGGCTTCGTCTCTCCTTTCTCTATGGATCAGCAGAGTAGCAAAGAAAAGAACAAAGTAATAAGGGATAGGCGTCGAAAAGCCGGTACAGAGCGAAAATGACCAGCCAATGATCCAGTCTCCAAAGTAGTTGATATGCCGAGCAGTGCCCCACCAGCCAGAAGTGATGAGTTTGCTGCCTGTAGGACTCACGATATACTTGAGGTGCTTAGTGGATGCGTCGCCTCTTCTGAAGGCGTTTTTTTGATTGTTTGCTAGACGGAACGTCAATACTCCGGCGAGGAAGACAGCTACTACACCACATACCCCGACAAGACCTAGGTCAACTGGGTGGTCAGCAAGAAACCTCGCAGGCATGGTATAAGTGAACGGGACAAGCGCCATGTCTCCGAAGATTAGCATGAACCCAAGTCCGTCGGTAGTGATGTCCATCATGGTCATCAACCCTTTTTCATAGAACGTTCCTTCAACGACGTAATATCCCTGGAAAAGGCACACCAGCACCATCGAGTCGCTGACATAGCCATACTTTTGATATTGGTGATGCGCCATTACAAGATTGAGAATAGCCCATAGCGGAAGCCCTGGGCGCATTTCCAGAAAAATCTTGATATCAAAGTTGCCAATGCGTGGATTCAGCTCTCTTCCAATAAACCAATCGAACATCGGGTTGCCCGTATTTCCTCCCTCGGCCAAAATAGGCTCTTCTTTATGAAGAAATGATGCAATATATACGTACAGCGCTATCACCACGGACACGGCGATGGCCACATTGATGAGTTCTAGAAGATGGCTATATACAAAGACAAACTCAGGCATCTGACCCTCGGTATATAGGTACCGTCCCACAATAATGCTACTAAGAATGATAATAACATAAGTACCATTGAATTTGTACTGGAGACGGGTTTTTTTGTCTCTCAGAAGAGTGCCCTGTGCAGTCTCTCCAGGAACGATCAATTCAAACACTACTAACATAAACATCCATGATAGATACCCATATAGAGCCTCTACGGAGAAGAAGGTAGCTCTGCTGACTTGGTCTAGGTATGGCTGCAATGAGCTGTAAGACACAGGGCATCCATTCTCGTTACATGAGAAGTACAGTAGATTGATAACAAAAGGCAGACCTAATGAGATGGCTATTGCGCCAGGCGTTCCGAAGAACTCTGGGTGGAGAGTTTTGGGGTTTAACTTGGACATCTTTGTTGAGGAAATGTTCGATGGGTAAGCAGCCACAAGTGATACCAGGCATGAATATTTATGTTTTGGAGCAGATGGGCCCAATGGAGTGCTCCTAGGTAATATACGATGCATACGACTCGGTCGTGTTTTCGTTTGCTGGACTAGTTCACGTGAAATATTCTGCATATCAAGTGAGCTACTCTTAAAACGAGGTATTCCCAGCCCTAGCTCAGGGGTAATTTGTACGCCGGCGAGGACAAGTCGTATGATTATAGAGGCTGGAAAATTCCTTTAATATATTTTAACATATTTTAATATATTATACCTACTTTTATATACTAGTGATTGACTCCATGTTCGAACTTTCCACCGATGAGCTTCTTGACTTCGTCTAAATGAAGGGTGAAGTTGTTGACGAGATTATCCCACATTCCTGTCTCATGGAAATGAATTTTATTACTCTTCCAAGCATAGTCAGTAATAGAAAACGGCCGTGCACTTTCAAACATGAATGCCATGCTTGCTAATGAGATTTGTTGAGTGGGTGGAGGATTCTCAGAGGCAGCTTTAAATTCTGGGTATGCAACTCCATGAGGTGTCATACCAGTCTCATAGGAAATAGACCCAGGGCGAAATGAATCGCTTCGACCCCCATAGTCTCCATAAATGAGCCCCATCAGTTCCGAGGCAACGTTACGATGATAATAAGGAGGTCGATACGTATGAGAAGCAACATCCCATCTAGGCATGAATACCATTACATCCGCCAACGAACCAAGTGGGTCTCTTGATCTGGCCGTCAAAATCGTGAATACAGAAGGATCAATATGATCGACACTAATAGATCCAATGTTAACAAACTTGGTCATATCATACTTATAAGGAACATAAGTTCCATGCCAAGCCACAATATCATAAGGAGTATGATCCTGAGTACTTTTAAAGAATGCCCCATTGAGTTTTGTAATAATTTCGAAATTCGAAACTGGCGCTAAATCATAGCTTGCTTGCGGGTAAAGGAAGTCTCTGGCGTTGGCCATACCGTATCCACCTACGGGACCCAATTCCGGTAGTTCAAATTGAGAGCCCCAAATTTCAAGAATGTACCCACGAGAAGGGCCGTCGGGCAGATTGACAGAAAATCGAACTCCTCTTTGAATAACGGTGAATTCACCAGGTTGAACATACAGCCAGCCGAACTCCGTTTGCACATCAAGGCGTCCTTGTTGAGGCATGATCAAGAATTCACCGTCTTGATTAACAAATGCTTGGTTTTTCATAGACTCATTAGCGGTGTAAACATGTGTCACCACACCTTCTCTCAAAGAAGGCTCTCCTGACCCAGCGACAGACTTGATTCCGTCTACAAAAGTAGTTTTCTCAGTCGGGATATCAAAAGGAGACCATGCTAATTGAGTAGGGGAAACATGAACTTTCGGATTGGAAGACAAAAAACTGGTTTCCATATCGGGCTTATTCGGTAGATCAGTATAACCCTTGTGAGCCACTGCTGGTCTCATTCTGTAAACCCAAGCAGACTTATGATCCTTTCTTGGAGTCACAAACCCAGAACCAGTCAATTGCTCAGCATAAAGACCAAATCTCACCCTTCTTGGGGAATTCTGACCTTGAGGGAGCGTTCCAGGAATTGCTTCGGAGGACTAATTGTTAGTATCTCTTTTACAATTAACGTATGCTTTTACTACTCACGTGGTAGTTGTTAAATCCAGTCAAATATTTATATGGATCATTAGATCTAGTATTAAAAGAAGGAACTCTTCCATCCTGCTGGGTCTCAGCCCAATGGAATGCTTCCTGATGCAATTGATCAACACTTTCAACAGACATTGTATATTTATCAGGTTGTAAGTAAAGTGAGTACTTTATTAATATATATCAACTAGAAAACAAAGGAATTCGATCTCCTATAAATGTTTGTGTGCGTGTGAACGGTCGGCTAATAAAAAAAAAAAAAGAACCCTCTGTATGGAGTAGAACCGCCAAAAGCGGGGACAGACTGCCTAACCCTGTCGGATAAATGTCATCCCTGATCGACATTCATCTCTACACTGCGGTCAATGATAATTGGCGAATTGGAAATTGTCAACAGCAATGAGATAATTGGAACGCGGACTCCATTTAGCCATGTGTAGGAAGGAATGAGGGTAAATGTGGAGCCAAAGATGGGGATGTCCGGGAGTCCGACGGTTAATGCGGAACAATATGGGCGGGGGGGGGGGGTTGAGGGAGAGCCACTGCTTACTAGCAAGAGGATTCGATAGAAACATGCATTCTTTTTTTCGCGATGTCAATATCTTCGATACATCTAAGCTTCAAGAACGTCACGTAAGCTTCACGGCTTCCCCCAGAGCTCCTAAATATCCGAGCCCCACATGCCGCACCAATATTTACGCCGCTTCACCATGTGAGCGCTCGAGATCTCAGGAGATCCAATGCTACCAACCGGACCATATACTAGGCGACAATGTTTCAACAACTATCATTGGTAGGATCTTTAAAAGACTCGGAGATCAAGATTACTTTACACACACTAGCAGCACTGTCAGGAATGAAGCCAACTCTGGTGTTTAACCATTGTTTGGTGTGGGTTCCTGCTCACCCATTTAATCCCATCCTGGCCGCTGGAGAAGTCAATCAGATTGAACAATATAGAATTACATGTGATACAAGTCTTATTGAAGGGAATTCATATCTCGAGACGGCTGGATTCAATGAAGATAAGGAGTTGCTGCGGAAACGATTGTGGAAATTAAGCATTTCCGAAGTGCCAGAAGCAGGTAAGCGACAAGTTACTTCACAATCTTTATTGGAGTCCACGATAGTAGAAGGAGATCCATTCGAGTTTATGGACAAGATGGGATATACGTTTTCTCATGAGTATTGGAACAAGGGCTATGAGTTTGTATTTGGCAATATTGTAGTGAGGCTATTTCGAATTTGCATAAAAGAGAGTAAACCCGACGAAGCACTTAATTCGAGTGCTGACATGAATACAAATGCTATGAGAACGGGCGAAGAGGGTGATGCGATGATTATTGATGACGACGAAGTAGCGGCGAATATTACAGCCGAGACTGCTCTGGCGGGCAACCGACCCACGTATCTTCCGATCAATCTCCTTGATCAATCTAGCCAATGGTCAATAAAAGCATTTATATCCGTCAAGCAATTGACTGACCTTGAAAGCATACTGTCAGCCACTGCGCAGCTTGAAAAGTTCCAGGTCGAAATGGCTGGGCTTTTCGAACTGAAAATGGCGGACCGAAATAGTTATGATACTCGTTTAAAAGCTAATAGATAATATTGCCTATATTACGGCTACCACGTAAGTTTGCTGTTTGTGAACTTTCAAGGGCCGAGCCCAATCATCACTGAAATAATGGTAGAGATAATTTTATTAAACAGTAAATACAATAAATGACGGAACTTGGCTTAGACGCTCTTGAGCTTGTTTTTAGTCTCTTCGATCTTTCTTCGCTTCTTTTTAAGCTCTTCTTCACGGGCTTGCTTTTTATCAATGCCATATTGCATCTTGTTGTAGAGCTTCTTTTGTTTGTTGCTCATCATGATTTTACGCAGATCCTTTTCTTCTTTCTCTTTATCGGCAGCAGTCTTCTTCTTTCTCTTCTTGGATTCTCCAGATGGTTGTTGCTCAGAGAACTTAACACCGGCAGCTTCTCTTTCGAGATCACGTTGGCGCTCAAGTGCTTCATCAGCTTCCTCATCAACTTCTTCTTCATCTTCATCAGGTAGTTCTTCTCCTTCAACAGTTTCTTCCTCTTCTTCCTCTTCAGAAGAAGATTCACCTTCACCGTCTTCCAAAGGAGCTTCTGGATCATAATTTGCAGCATCACCCCATGGACTTAAGTGAGGGGGAAGAGCCTCTCCAGGGGAATAGCTAGCAACAGGAACTAACTGGCCTTTATTGATTGAGTCAAACACCCACTGTGGTTGAACATATGTTCTACCGGGGAGTCTATTAGGAATGGTAGGTCTATCACAAATTTGATGAGTGACGGTGCTAAGATCGATCTTCTTGAGTGCTTCAGCAGCATCATTACTGGCTTCTTCATTTTCGTTATCAATGAGCTCATCGATGGCACTTTCGGAAATTACTTTACCATCAAATGCAATAATAAGGAACTCAATAATGTCCAACGACACTTCTCTACCAACAAAGAACGTAAAGTTTGTGAAAAGTTGACCCTCTCTTTCTGAATCGGGCGTGGGCTGAGCAAGAATATCACTAACAGCAGTCTCGGTAGCAGGGATAGCTTCAAATTTATCTAAAGCACCCTCATCAACATCCTCATCCTCCTCTTCTGCTTCGTCTTCAACGTCATTATCAGCCTGGGTGATTTTGTCCATTTTCAGCTTGCGAGAAACTCCATTGACGCTACTACCAGAAGAGCTAGCAGCATCATTTGCCAATACAGAAAGCCCAGTTTGACGACTTTCTAACAAATAAGCAGAAATACCGCCAACACCTTTCAGCTTAGAAGCATTGATCTGAGGAGGATATACCAGCTCACTTTCAGTATAAAGTCTGTACAACACGAATTGTAACAAAGTAGTATAGAATTCCAAAAACGTCAACATGATTCTGAAATCAATGTCATCAGGAATATTCTGAGGAAATTTAAATGGCACAAGCCACATAATATCCTGTCCCTTGACACGAGCTTGATAGTAGACACCTTTAATACTAACAAAGACCTTACGAAGGAGTCTTTCTCTGGCAACATAAGCCATCCATTGATTACACAATTTGTCTGCATCCTCGATGACCTTATAGTTGACGCTATTAGTAGCAGGCATGGCTGCGAATAGAAACAACATACAAAGAGGATCATCAAGATCTCTTAATGCATCATTAAAAGTGGGATATCTTTCCTTGATGATGTGGTCCAATTTGTATCTAGGACGGTTATCATCCAAACGTTTAGCATCTCCTACTTCACCTCTACCGAGAGCTTTTGATAATTTACGAGCAAAGATCTTATGTTCTCTGAACTTATCAACAACTGGTTCATGTAATAAATATTGAATATCCTTTGTATAATAAAAGGTAGTTGGTTTAGTGGATCCCTTATTAGCCTTCTTCTTATTACGCGGTTCACGAGGATAGATGCCTTTGAAAATACATAATCTTCTGAAATCAGCCAAAGACAGCTGAAGTTTCTTCACTGCCTGAGTTCTAGTGATGAAATTCTTAGCGGCTCCGGCCTGATGCTTCTTCTTGATCTTCATTCTGTATGAAATGCAACTATTTTTTATACTTTTGAAGCTTTCAAACAAAAAAGTTATCCAGTTGGTTAAATGCTCAGTATAAAAAATTAAATTTCCACTCTCTCAAAGTGCAACCTACAGTGTAAGTAGAGAGTGAAAAAAAAAAAAAATTCAGCGCCGATCCCTTCTTAGTATCGAAACTGTGCATATATTTTTTCCAGGGTAAGGTCCGTCTTACCGGTCCTGAGACCCTTACTTTTGAGCTGGCTCTGGGTTGAGCAGTAGTAAGCTTTGGTCGGACTCGCTGGTCTACAAACGGTTGCAAATAATGGTAGAGAAAAGAGTGATAGAGACGGCATACCCTAGTCGTGAAGCTCGCTCGCAAAACAACTGCAACGGAAACCTATGGACGAACCTGGGCAATCGCCAGTCGCTCCGGCTCACCCAACACATTCAATAAAGCTGATACATAATATTAATAATACTTATAAACGGTCACGCTCTGATTCTCAGGATGAAATTGACAATGACAGCCGCTAAAAGGAAGAAGCAGAGCATGGTGGGGCCGAATCTGTCGTCATAAGGACCGGATCCACGACGGCGGATGGCAGCGGCACGCCAGTGATAAGTCACAAGGGCGTACGCCATAGTGCTCATAGCTACCAAAGTGAAGATACCGGCGGAAATACGGCCAATGTGATCTCCGAAATTAAGCAATCCTACAGCAAGACCGCCGAGAATGACGGTGAAATTTAGCCATGAAAGGAACGTTCTCTCATTAGCAAAGAACACCTTGGGCTCTACACGAGTGGGGAGAGCAATTCGTTTACCTGTCTTGGTGTTAGTTGGCTGGTGGTGGTGGAGCTGGCCTCCGGCGGCTGGGCTCTGCCCAGACCCGTAGCTCCTCTCGCTTCGCTCGAGTCGGGGTCGAGAACGGAGAGCATGTGTTTGAAATTTGGTCGTCGTGCCGTTTGCTTGAGGACCGTGTGGATAGTGAGACGACAGGATCACAGCAGATACAGCAGATACCGAATTCAATGGAGACCTCGGACGAGCCCATCGGCCAGCTTTTATGGTCGTCCCGTTGTTCGTTTTCAAACTTACCTGGAGCAGAAGTCAACATTTCTTGTCTTTTTAGGTATAAAATGCAGGACGGGATACAAAAGATGTGTTATCGATTGATTGACTGGTTGTTTGCTTGTGGAAGAAAAGACTAACGAAAAGTGATCTCGAGGAAGGTTGTGAAGATGATGGTTCGGATATGGGAAACTTTGTCTAGTTTCCTTGGGTATTATTTGTTTGAGGTCAAGAAATCTGCAGCCCCCAACCTCGTTTATGCGATCAGGAGCAGGTCCAATGGGCGTAACAACTCCGTTTGTTTCAATACGGTTGCATCTATATACATGGCAATTTGTTCTACTTATTCGTATGGACGATACCGGGCTGGCCAAACAATGAGAAACTGATCGCACGTGTAAGGCGAGCGATTTCCCAATTGATCGAATAAATAGACTAATTGGGAACTGAGCGGCATACATATAGAAGTTTTTTTCCGGCCTTCAACAGTGCGGCAGAGCACGAACCAGCCATGCGAGCCGTAGCCCAAGAGGCTGTTTGAAATGACGGGGGTAGGGCAGTAGGTGCGGGGGCCGGCCCTATTGCAGAGGACGTCCGACTCGAGTCGACGACGGTCCTAGCACCTCCGCGAAGCGGAGCCACGGGTCTGGGCAGAGCCCAGCCGCCGGAGGCAGCAGCGAAGCGAGACACACAGCCAAGATTGAATTTTGTACAGAATGAGCGCCGAGACGGTAGGCCGAGAGTGGCTAGCGATAGTTGATTACAGCCTGACGTTGGCGGATACGGCGGGCCCGCTGGGTCAGATAGTAGCCCCAGAAAATGCCGACTATAGAACCGCCCAGATGGCCGGCGTAGTCGCTGAAGCCAAATCGCATGAACATGCCAGCGGCGTTGTAGGCCACAGTGCCTAGGAAAACGGTCCAGGCGCCGAACGGCAGAGGAATAAACATCAGGCCAAGTTTAGCATGAGGAGCGAGGTAGGAGAACAGGCCAAACGTCGTGAATACAGCACCGCTGGCGCCCAGGCTGGGGATGTTCTGAAAGCGCTTGATAAGTACAGGCAGCAGAAGTGACGCAAGCGATGAGATGACCGCTCCGTCAATGTAGGCAGCAATAAATTGTTCAGTCCCAATCCAGTTTGCAACCGTGGTACCGAAGTTGTAAAGAACGTACATATTGATCCCCACATGCCATATTTCCTGATGAGAGAACGCCGAGCCAAGCATGCTCCATTTATTGAACTGCGCGTCTTTATGGAGAAGCCCGTATTTGTACATGAACCGAGACCCTTTTTTGGTTTTCCAGGCAACGAAGCCGGCTAGGTTGAGTGCGATCAGAGTGTAGACGACGAGCTCGGGCCGTTTCTTGACGACAGCCATACCCGGGATCTGGAAAACAAGCGGAAGGATGAAGGTCGTCACTGCCAGCACCGCTCCGGTGAATATGAGGGGGGTCCTATGATTTCTAAAAATATTTCTATAACGGTTGAAGTTACTACCCCAATTGGAGTTTCCACCATTCGCACCGCCATAACCCAGATCTCTGTGAGTGGCTAGCGACCGAATGGACGAGGAGAATGACCGATTGATATTGGAGGGCCGAGTTTTTGGGTAGGAGATGTTTCTAATAAATGAAAAGAACGGAGAAAATGTAGGAGGAGAGAATGCGGTGGGAAGTTTAGTAGGTCGAGATGCAACGCTCAGAAAGGACGCCTTTAACGGACTGGACGATGTGAGAGTAGCAGGCCTGGATAGAAAGGTTCTGGCTGCCGCCACTTGTAGCGTGCTCGATATACCCAAGTTACTATTGCAGATGAAAAAGGGCCTTGATTGGCTTGTACAGCGAAGACCATGTAATCGGTCTCCTAAGGAGACCACTCCGCCTCTTTTAAAGAAACTTTTCATGGCGAATTTCACCACCGAACCGACAATCTAATAAAGTAATCAAGTGAGATGGCAGTTGAGCTGATATTATTGATCTCGGCCGGGGCCTTGCGGCAGCCTGATCCGGGCGCGGCTGGACAAACTAAATCCATGCCGCATGCGCCGCGTACATCTGCAAGAAATATTTCCAGCAGTCATTTTTCATATCATGCTCACCGTTCGACTTCACCAGCTCTTGACCTTCTCTACTCCTGTCCCATCTACTCTAAACCAGGCAAAAATGATTATTCCAGTAAGATGTTTTTCATGTGGCAAGGTATGTTTGTCTAGGCAGCGTCAAGAGACGTTTGTACGCGCGTTTATCACTTTTCACTAACTCTGTCTAAAGGTCATTGGTGACAAATGGGACACATATCTCTCATATCTCCAGGATGAGAACCTCTCAGAAGGCGATGCTTTAGACAAGTTAAATCTGAAAAGATACTGTTGTCGTCGTATGATTGTAAGTATTGGAAGATGGTGTAGTGGACGAGAAAGTGAGCAAGCGTATATAGAATATTGAACGTCACGATCAGGTAGATAGAGTCTTTACTGTAGACGCTGTCAAAAACGTTAATAGTGCGTTTGCGTTGGCCCTTATTGTTGTAACTCTATCGAAACGCCCAACTAACCCTACTAGCTCACTCACGTCGATCTAATCGAAAAGTTCCTTAGGTACAACCCTCTTGAGAAGAAGGAGTTCTAGTTCAAATGTTTATACGTATCCTGTACAACCCTCTTGAGAAGAAGGAGTTCTAGTTCAAATGCTTATACGCCTCCTGTACAAAAACACTATTTATTATAATAAATAACCATCCATTAACTAGTCTAGTCTAGCCTAGAACCAGTTCATAAACTATAATCGTCACATTAAACGCAATGAGGAACGCTGTGGACGAGTTAGAACGGGCAATCTCGAGTGTGGAGTATCGTTTACTCATACTTACGTCTCATAACTGTCCGGACAGCCTTGATGAGCCCTAGTAATTTCGACTGGACCGATTGTTCATTATTGGACGAACCGAATCCTTGATTTTCGCCGTCTGAGTCCCAGCCCACTGGATATTCTGTTAGTGTCCAATTTTGGCTGTTTGGCCAATTCGGATCTCTATCTATCTCACTTACGTCTGGAAATAAATCTCTCTTCGTTCAAAATAGCCACTGCGTTGAGCAGGAGAATGACAACTGGTAAAGTTAGTAACTGAGCTCGCTTCGCTAGGTCCGTGTGTTTGTGACTTACCGTAGTAAAGCAGCCCCAATCCAAACATGCTGTCTGATGGTGTAGATAGGCAATGACGTTGGCGAGGGTGTTGGTGTTGGCGTAATGTTCGAGATGGCTTGTCAAGGTGTTCGTTCGGCTCCTATTGAAGCTCTGAGGGTGGTATAGTGGCCGTTCACGTTAAAGTTATTAATGCCTCATATCATGCGGCGCAACATTGTAAATTTCCACGCTCATCATTCTTCGCAGCGCACGTTTGAATTTTTAAGGCTCCAAACTCATAGTCACCCTTAACTCGATCCAAACTAAACATGGCCTTTGTCTGCTTTCATCAAACTCTTCAATTTCTCCAGAATACATCAGATCTCAATCCAACCGCTACTCAGCGGCCACCCTAACCCCACTGTTGACATACCTATGCAGATATGGTCACTTCCGAACTTTATCTCAGAGTCACATCTCTTCACAATAGACCAATAGATAGATTGGTTGACATTTAGAAACAATGGTGAAAACTATTTTCATAGCTAGAGTAAGTATGATTTAAAGTGAATAGTAAATAGGTACAGTCCTTTTTTTTTTTTTTTTTTTTCCTATTATCACCCACTAACTTCCTATCTAGCACGGTTATAGAGCTAATTGGGCCACCGATGTTCCTGAACCTCGACCTCCAACTGGAATCGATGGCGATTCGGTATTGGCCCCGCATGGCCTAGATCAAGCCCAAGAACTGGCAGACTTCCTAGTTAAAGCTTCTGCTGCTAATCCTGCCGAATTCCCGCCAATAGATAGGATATACTCATCTCCATTTTATAGATGTCTGCAGACTGCTACTCCTACAGCCGAAAAACTCGGACTAGAGATATATGCTGAAAATGGTGTTGGAGAATGCTATTATCGCACTCGTGCTACGAAACCTATTCCAGCCACTGCTGCGACGCTGAAAAAGTTCTTTCCTCGATTGAATGAGAATTATGTGCCATTATTACTGGTTTCACCAGAGGGCGAGACTATAGAGGAACTTCATGCTCGATGCATCGAGTCGGTGTCTAGAATCGTCACCAGTTTAAAGCATTCTCCTATAGATACGATCTTAATAACGACCCACGCGGCCACCAAGATTGCTCTTGGTCGGGCCCTAACAGGCGATAGCGATCTAGACATTCGAACCAGTACCTGTAGTCTAGATAAGTTCACGCTTGCCAACGGTCTCAGTGGGATGCCTGGAGACTGGAAGTTGGAATATACAGGTAAAGCGGATTATCTTACTGATGGCGATGAAATGCACTGGACGTTCCGTAAGTATTATTATTATTATTATTTTTTCGCTTGGACAACAGACCATTTTCAGACTCTAACACTAGCAATAGATATCGGCTATGAAGCGGGTTCGACCGAAGATATCCTAGCCCGAAAACGGGCCACTGAAAACACCCTCCAATCGGAAGCCCCTTCGGGTGGAGATGAAGTGGTAAGTAAAGCTTAAGAGGTTTTTTTATAGGATTAATAATAGATTTGTTAACGAATTTTCTTCTTTTTTTTTCTTTTGTTTAGGACATATATATTCCATTAGATATGGCATTTACAAACCCCGCGTCAGGAGCAACCACTAAACGGGATGGAGCAATCGACCCTCAATCGTCGTTCCAAGTGTCGGAACTGCACAGCGATAAGCCTTTATTCCGTGTAGGCGAGTCGCTGTATCGAGGAGAATGGCAAGATATCGTTGGGACGGAACTGATCACAACTCCAGAGGGCGAGTATGTTGGCTCTAGTCGTGTCAGAGTCCAGCTCCATCCTGTTGAAGCACGTAATGGTACTGATGAGTCAAATGAACAATCTACATCGTTTCTTGACAAAATTCGTAGCATTACAGCCCAGCGCCAGGGTGAGCTAAGATAGTACTATCTAAACTATCTAACTACTGGTACTGCTAATTGTTTAAGCAATTGAGGTGATTCAAACACTAGGAATACTAAATATTTTATTATGTACATACAGAAAAAACAAAGACAACAACGAGTTAGTATCCCTTTCGCCTGGCTTCTCCTACTAAATCAAATAATCGTCGAACTCCTTTATTGAAGTCCCTACGAGCTTTTTCGTTCTTTAATCGAAGCTTGACCTTACCGGGCCTTTCATGATATCTTTGTAATGACAAAACCCGTCTAATTTTATTCGCTTGATTGATGATATTGAGATGTCGCAGAGCAGCGGATAAGTTCATAGGGCCTTGTACTGGGACACTACGGCCTGCCATGACACCGGTACGGGGCACCTGTTTAGATGTATAGTCGGAGATTTTATCAACCACAGTTTGTCTATCGAGAAGTGACGGCTCAGGCACGCTGACTGAACGAGGGCCTCTTAAGTCTACGAACCGGAATCCTACATTGAGATTGTCTATTCCTGATAGCTTATCACCATCATTCTTTATGCCGATTTTGGAGTTGTGATTTTTCTTGACTTTGAGTAAATCTTGGAGAAGCCTTGTTTGGTCTTGGTTGTGAGCGGCCCGGGATGTTGAGAAAGCTCGTACTGGCCATTGACCTAATGGACTTTTCAGTAGTCTGAACATGGTGTGTCTTTGTAGGATAGAGAGGTTGTGTAATCTGGTTGGCGGTAGTGAGTGAAGAATGATCCCAGAATTTTCGGGACGTGGGCAAGGGTAGAAAGCGTAGGAGGTATGAACGGTAGGCGGAGGAGGTAGAGGAACGTCGTTGAGTGAGTGTTTGCAAGTTAACCCTTTGATACTGTCAATATGACCCTCTATAAACTGTTTATTCCAATCTGCCAGTAATATCAGCACCGAAACCACCGGTCGTCTAAAGGACGTCACTCCGAAATATCGCTCAATTCAGGCCAAGAAGCACGGCTGACGTCTCGACGAACGCGGTTCATAAGAAAGGGGGATGTCGGATTAGATCCAGACATTTTGAAACTGATAGGCGTCAGGTTTTGGAGGTGAAAAAAAAAACATAAACAAACCAACCATGGCGGTATTTAATCCTTTTAAAAAAGTATCTGATGTGTTTAAGCGACTGTACTTTTTGTATACTATCGATGTCACTCCCGCTTACATTTTGACCAAGAATGAGACCGCTGTTCTGAGTGAGTACCGACTATTCCGCACCTCTCCCCATTCACTTTATTAACAAACTTATAGACTCTATTCTTCTTACTATTGGATTGATGTTTTTATGGGCCGTATTCACTTATTTCCCTGCTCATCTGATGAACATGACTCGAAGAGCTTATTATTATTACTCTGGTGGAGACATTTTTGATTTACTGACTACTAGTGTACCATTATCCATGGAGACGACTGGGAGTATAGTTCATGATTCGTTGTGAGATGAGACTAGTCATTTATCGTCCCCTCCCCTCTTATTTAATGCTATCTCTGTAATGAGTAATAATATAATATTTTTCTCTATATATATTTACAACATTATCCTAAACTAGGATATTTCTGATTAAAACGAGCCTCCCAATCATCGTCAGTGGATTTATGGACTTTATCTTGACTCCGTCTCGGTGACTGGAGATGAGCGGGCTTTTTGGGTCTCACTGGCGGCCGCTTACTACTGTTACTGCCAGAAGACTCAGAGCTGATAACCGACAGCTTTCTAGTATGATGAGACGACTCTTTTTTGACTAAACTGGGCAGCTTAGATGAAATGTATTTGGATGCTCTGTGTCGATGCTTAGGGGTCTCGAGATCAGACTCGATCCAATCTCTAGTTGATTCTAGAGACGCCCGTTTGATTTCTTTATGAACCTCTCTCTCTAGCTGTTCTGCGACATTCACATTTGGTTTTTGATTAGGAGGCGGCATAGACGAGATTGGTAGCGGTGGGGACAGTGAACCGACGGCTAATGAAGGTGGTGGTGTCGATGAAGATGAAGACGAAAAAGACGACCCGTCTGCCTCTGCTTCTGTATATTTTCCATAGCCAGTCGCGGTCTTGGGCGGAGGTGACTCTGATCTAGCAAGCAGCTGTTGTACTCTATTTTGGATGATAGTACTAGTACTGCCACCATTTGCTTTCGAAGGTCTGCGGTATAGTTGAGAATGCGACTGTGATTGTGATTGTGATTGTGATTGTGATGGAGACTGCGATTGCGACTGCGACTGTGATGGCGGGATTGACCCGCGCCTTTCATCCTCATATCGCTTGCCTAAATCACTTAACGATTCAGTGGAATACGACATTCTACTGCTTAATCGTCGGTTGCTTCCAGCGGAAATGGTTCGTGGTGGAGGCGGGCCCATGGATGATTCGGATGTGGACCTATAACTATAACTACTACTTCCGTTATCAAACTTTTTTAATGCATCGCCGATTTTCCCTTTAATTGATGACATGCTCGATTTTTTATTATGTCTTGACGTGGATCCCGATCGTCGGGCCGAGCTGGACCTATTCATCCAGCTGCTTCTATCGCCTGTATCAGATGGATGAAGGTATTGAGATTGACTAGATTTACGATGGTGTTGTGGCCTAGTATTTCCAGTATTGTCGTTATCAAGGGCTTTCAAAAAATCCACATTCGAATCAATATGATTGTCACTAGTATCCAATACAATTGTATTTGATCTTTGAGATAATCCAGTGAGAATAACCTTGAGTTGCTCTTTATCTTCCAAAGGCATAGAGTCCATAAGGGCACCGGCTCCATTGCGGTTATTAGCAGAATTATTGGACGACGCCGAATTGGCAGAAGACGTCGGTGCCCCAGCAAAACCATCGTCTGGCGGATATCTAGGACTTGTATCGAAATAGGCATCAGAGTTACTCTGCGAGTACATACTGACCGGTCTTGGACGTGGCGGCTGGTTGGGCGGTGGTCTAGGTAATGGTTTAGTATAAGAATCTCGCACCGGGGCGGGTTTCTGCTTGGCAAGGACAATCTCGAATTCTGAAGAAGAGCCAGAACTGGACGATGATAAGTTGGCAGTAGTAGTCGGAATGTTTAACGATTTAGCTAAAGGTGGTGGCTTCTCTACAGCCTTTGGCGGAGGAGGAGGCACTTTTGGGGATCTTGTTCTTGTATCGAAAGCAGCCGGTATAGCAAGAGGTTTGGTTGATGGTGGATTGATTTGTTCTCGGAACTCAAAATTAGCTCGTTCTAATTCTTTGGCCAGATCTTCGACGGACGGGAATCTGGCAGTCACATCAACATCATCAAAATTAAATTCCGGACCTGGCGATGCGATTGTATGCTCTATTGGCGTGACTGGTTGAGTCTTTGCCCTTTGTTTAGCCGATGTCTTGTTGGAAGTATCAAGTAATGCAAATGGATCATCGCTAAAAGTAGCTCCTGAGGCAGGGCCGGTTGTAGAGTTGACGGCAGTCGGACCATTAAAATCCAACTTATCTAATGCCGGCATACTTTTGTTTTGTTGAACGGTTATACGGCCTCTAAACATAGGAGTAGGCTCAGGAACAACCAGTTTAGAGGATTGGTCGTGAACTATACGTACAATGCCTGGAGTACTAACGGTAGTAGGAGGAGCGCGCGTGTGCTCGGACACTGACGATTGCACTGACGAGGTCGAAGAAGAAGAAGTAGAAGTGGTAGTGGCAGTACTGGTCGCTCCCATGTATATATCCTTTATTGGCACTTCGAGTCCTCTCATGGCACATATTTCCTTCAAAACTTGATATACATTTGGTCTTGCTCTGGGGTCTTCTCTTAACAAAGCAGTAATGACCCCTTTTAACCGCTGGGAGTATACCGGTTTGGGAGGAAATACAAAACTGGCCCGCAAAATAGCCAAGCTGCCTTCTCGCTCGAAAGGGGTCGTATAATAACACAGCTTGTACAAAAACACACCCAAAGCCCAAATGTCGCTCTTTTCGTCTATTGGGAACCCTCTATAAATATCAATCATCTCTGGAGATCGATATTGGGCAGTGGTATGACGCTGGATATCCTCCTCTAGAATATGGAACTCGGCCGGGTTTCGGGGCGGTCTTAGTACCGGCGACACTGAGCCAAAATCACATAACTTATAAGTACCATCTGCAGAGATAAGGATGTTTTCGATTTTCAAATCACGATGGATTAATGGTGGCTGTAAATAATGCATACATGCTAATCCATAACTGACATCACAAGTGATTTTGAGGATCTCCGACTCGGTTAGTTGTTCACGAAGTCGAGTGTTCATGAAATCAATCAACCCGTTACCCGAACAGTATTCCATCAACAAGAAAACCTCGTAAACCTGGCTAGTACCTTGACCGCCATGTCCCTGAGCCTGTAATTGAGCTTGAGCAGATGATGGTAGTCCTCCTTGGGCGTTGAGTCTGGCAGCATGAGAGTCGATATATCGTACCACGTTCGGATGACCTTTTAGTTTTTTCATAGCATCTACTTCAGCTCGTAATAAGTTGAGATGGACTTTGTCGGGAACCACCACTCGTTTCAGGCATGCGGTATCACCTTCTAAAGTAGGAGGAGATATATTTACAATATAGACATGAGCAAAGCCACCTTCAGAAATGTATGACTTGATAGTCACGGCATGCGAGCCAACCGTTAGTTTAGTTCCTGGAGGATACGAGCCAGGAGGCGGTTGTTTTTGCATTTTGACGAGATAGTGTTACAAAAAAAAAAAAAAAAAAAAAAAAAAGACAATCTCTATTTTAACCCTTTCAGAGGGTCTCCAGTATATAGCTTCTAACGGAGGAGAGAGAGAGAGCACTTGACAGTAGTGTTTTGCGGTTTTGCACACCGGTTGTTGTAGTGACGAGAGTATGGCCAGTGGTGCTGGTGGCGCTGGATGAGGGGGGGGGCAATAAAAATATCCGCACTGTCTATTAATCCGTTAGTCGACGACTAGATCGAGGGCCAACAATCAACCTTGTTTGACATCCAGTCCAAACCAACTAACTGTTATATTAAACCGACCGACGCGCCGCGTAATGGGACTTACAATTAAACACCTCTCACAGTATGAATCAACGAGGGTTTGATACTTGGGTAGGTTCGGAGCAGATACAATCGCATGTAAAAAACACCCCCGGGCCTATAATGTTAATGTCTATCAACAAGTAGTCCATGCTGGAATCATACTACGTAAACACTGCCATTTTCCCCAGGGAGTATTCTGGGAGGGCCATGTAAGAATATTTCGGTAGGGTAAACGTTGGGATTAGGTTAACGCCGCAGTTTAATCTTCTTTTAAGGGTTGGTAGTTGAGAGAGGGAGTAGAAGTAGAGTGGGAGTAATAAAGATGGTGGTAGTGGTGGTAGTGGTGGTAGTGGTGGTAGTGGTGGTAGTGGTGGTAGTGGTGGTAGTAGTACTAGTAGGGGTGTCCAAAAGCTGATGAGCTGATGTTAGTAGATAGGTGGTATAGTTGGTATAGACAGTAAGGGTTATTTTAGCAGCGTATGCGTGCGATAGAGGCTACAATAGTAGTAGTAGTAGTAGTAGTAGTAGTAGTAGTAGTAGTAGTAGTAGTAGTAGTAGTAGTAGTAGTAATAATAACAGCAGCAGTAGCAGCAACAGCTGTAAACCAATAACGTACCTACTTCCCCTACTCAAGCCACAGGACCTAATACAATCCTATTTGTAACCTAGCTTATATAATATTTGGCAAATACAGACAGCATGGTCACGTTTTCCAGCCAGGTCTACTAGCCTGTCAACTAACATTATCATGGCAAGGCAATGAGTATAACAAGTACTGGCGTGACCTAACGAGCCTAAGCAAGCTACCATTTACTCTTTTTCTTGTCTGACTGGATGATACATGAGAATTTGTTTTATATTCCAGGTATGTCATAATATATTCAGATCGGTCGTGTTCCAAACGCTGTGTAGATGATGACGTTACGTAGGTCTCTTAATAACTCTTAATAACGCTTTTTGCTCATCCACTCACGTTTGCGTTTGCTATTTCCCCCCCTTCATCACTTTTCCTTCTCCACACTTTGACCTCATATCACCTAGTCTACCTTGTCTACCTAGTCTACCTTGTCTACCTTGTCTACCTAGTCTACCTAGTCTACCTAGTCTACCTCGTCTACCTAGTCTACCTAGTCTACCTTGTCTACCTCGTCTACCTTGTCTACCTTGTCTACCTCGTCTACCTTGTCTACCTTGTCTACCTTGTCTACCTCGTCTACCTTGTCTACCTTGTCTACCTAGTCTACCTTGTCTACCTTGTCTACCTTGTCTACCTCGTCTACCTTGTCTACCTCGTCTACCTAGTCTACCTTGTCTACCCCCATATCTCATTCTTCGCAAGCACCCCAGAGAATGTAGATCCATCATTACAACGTTCTCTGCGTCAAGCGTCATGCAGGTCTCGCGAGACTTGCATACCGCGACTGCCTTATAAGCAAAATTTTTTAAAGTCACGCGTAGAACTATACGGAGAGCAAGAACCTAGGCCCGAGGTCGGCCTGCCTGTCAGTGAAGGTATACGCCTAACTACTCCTACACACACCTGGCACCTACTCTTACACCCTCTTACACCGTCTAACGCTCTTACACGCTCTTACACCCTCTAACACTCTCTAACACCCTCACCGACGACTACACACCTCCTCTATTATTCTTTACCTTTATACTTTTTACTCTCCCTCGACTCTGTTACTTACTTTATCCTCCCTCCTCTCCCTCTCCCTCTTCCTCCCTCCTCTCCCTCTTCCTCCCTCCTCTCCCTCTTACTCTCCCTCTCCCTGTCCCTCTACTCTCTTACTTACTTGTTCCATTCTCTTCTTCTCCCCACAAAAACTTTTCTCTGCATATTCTTGCGCATTTGATCACATGTACAGTTTACATACCGGATATGCACCTTCACAGACCTAATGAGCCTTGCTGCCGGAATTCTTGCCCCGTGAAAATATTTCCGCCCGCCTTGTCAGGTGAGCGGGAAGCTTGAGATCCCAAGACGATAGATAGAATCAGCGTACCAAGAGGTTGAACAACATGAGTTGTGAGCTGTGAGCTGTGAGCTGTGAGCTGTGAGCTGTGAGATGGGAGCGGTGACCTTTGGGTTCCAGCTCTACTCATAAACAACTCGCTGGACCCTTTGTTCGGTCTGTTACCTTCGCTTCCATCCTTCAGCGCCTTACCGTTGTTCGTTCCTTATTCAACGCACCATTCTCTTCAGGGTCTTCCTTCCGCCTTGCCGTGCTGCTCCCCCTGAACGTGAACCCCCAAAGTTCCAGCGTTACCTTGCGCAATGCAAGCAGTAAAAAGAAAAGCTTCACTACGAGGAAAAAAAAAATAATATGTAAACACTGATTCATTCATATGTCAGGGGACAAATATGGGTTTCAGAATCCCCTTATAAATACGAAAGCTTTTTTCCCGGAAACTAACTCAGTAAAAAATATATATATATATGTAATAAGACGTTGCTTCAGTTTATTCACAGTTGTTTCAGTTGCTGTTGTTACTTGCTATTCTCGCCTATTCATAAAAACCTTGTTCTGACCGGTCTAGCTTTTTAGTTGATCTTGCGACCGTCTATTCGAACATCTATTGCGAACTTTAATTTGGTGGTATCTTGAACCTCTTTATTTGTAGTTCCGTGTTGCTAAGTCAAATCCACCTTCATCACCTTCACCTCCACCTCCACCTTCACCTCATCTCACCATGCTAAGGAAATTCACCCTCCTATTAGCATCTACCTCGGTAGCCACTTCCCTACCAATCTATTCATCCCTCTCATCTCTACTTAACTTCAAGTCCCATGATCAAGAAGATCAACTCGTCCTGTCAAATGTAGGCCACCAAATCCCCGGATCTCTGATCAATGGCGTCGAGTACGAAGATTGGCTAACTAGAGAAACTGAGCTTTCTTTCGAAAGCGTCATTTCAAATATCGGTGGTTATGGCAATGGCCTAGATGACGTTCTTCCTGGGTCTGTCATCGCCAGCCCTTCTCAATCACACCCAAATTATTATTACATTTGGACCCGTGACGCCGCCATCTCAATCAACTCTCTGATTACTCGCTATGACGACCAAGGTGGTAAAAATGCCACTCTACGTGCCATCATAAACGATTATCTAAACTCGTCGGCTATAATGCAACATACTGACAATCCAAGTGGTACCTTCGAAGATTTGACCGGTCTTGGTGAACCCAAGTTTATGGTCGATGGTAAACCGTTCCGGGGTACTTGGGGTAGACCCCAACGAGACGGCCCCCCACTCCGGGCTTCAGTGATGATCAACTATATCAACTCGGAAATCAGGAATAACAATCTCGAGTATCTTGACTTTAGTGATCTTTATTACAATGTCATTCGTCCCGACCTAAACTATGTAGCCCGATACTGGCGCAGTAAAGGGTTCGACCTTTGGGAAGAAGTGTACGGAAATCACTTCTTTACTTCAATGGTCCAGCTCAAGGCACTGATCCATGGTGCTGAAATCGCTCACCACTTGAATGACACCGAGTCCTATTACGCCTATCGAGCTGAAGCAAAACAACTTCGTGCCTACCTCCAATCCTACTGGAACTCCTCCAAAAACCACCTCGTAGAGACTTTGGATTATAATCATCGCTCGGGCTTGGATGCAGCGCTCTTCCTCGGTTCAATCCATGCTATTGATCTGTTCAATTGGAAAGGCGAAGATACTGATGATATGGTGTTTCCTCCTTATTCCGATCAGGTCATTGCCTCTCTGGACCATCTTATCAACGACATGAGGTATCGATTCCCCATCAATGCCCATCGCTTAAGACAATTCTCTGATCAAGGCAAAGACAACTCCCTCACTGGAGTCGGCATTGGCCGATATCCAGAAGACGTCTATGATGGCTCCGATGTCACCACCGGTAATCCTTGGTTCTTGTGTACTGCCACTATTTCCCAGAATCTTTATCTTCTTGCCGATCACCTCATAACAAGACCGGATTCCTTTGAACTATCCTTTACTGACACTACAAAACCTTTTTACTCCCTTTTCGTTAGCGAGTTGGACGGCTTCGACAGACCAGACTTCAACATTTCCCGAACCGACGAACAGTATACTTCTCTTGTCAAAAGTATTATCGAGTACGGTGACTCGTTCCTCGATGTCATCAGAGAACATCACGCCAATGACGGTACCATGAGCGAGCAATTCAGCCGCTACGATGGCTACATGAGAGGCGCTCGTCGGCTGACCTGGAGCTACAGTGCATTCTGGTCCGCTTCACGACAACGCAACCAGACATTATCTCGTTTCGATTAGCATTATATAGAGAAATAGATTGTTTTTTTTTGTTTCCATTATTCGTTTTTGTGCCTCCGGCGGCCGGGCGCTGCCCGGACCCGTTGTGGTCGCTTCGCGACCGATATGGGGACTTTTATTTTGATATATCGTTGGATTATTTACCATGTAGCTCTTATTGTTTGTAACCTGTCTTATGATTAACCTCCCCCAGATATTTAACCTCACAATCAACTGGCCACTGCCTATCATACAACTCAAGTAATCTATTGTGAAACATGCTCGAGACCTACTAATGTTTCGTGGATCTCACGATTGCCCCCAGACATGATAGTATACGACTCGTTTCAGCACTTCGCACACTGTCCCCAAAGCCGATCGATGCATTTTCTCAAATGGAGGTTCGTGGAACCCACAACGGTTTGACCCCCGGTTATCAAATACTCTAATGACTACTTGTGGATATCTGAACCCCCCACGCCAGTCGTCATATCAATTTGTTCGATCCACGAACCCCCCCTTGCCGATCCAGACTACTGATTGTTTGTGTCCGTTAATCACCCCAACGCGAAGCGGATGATACAAAACAAATTGACAGACAGTAATACCCCGAATATTCAAAACCGAAACGTCGTTGGACTTGCCCTCCAATAGGCCACCATCAACGGTAGAGCCGGGCAAAATCGGTGGATCATCAACCGTAAAACCGTTGTCTATAATCTTTGAGATCCGCAATTATTAATATCGCTGGTGCTTCGCGAAAGTCACGTGCAGGAGCTTCCATTGCCTAGTCATACGGTACTTCGCCGTTTGCTAAAATGTTACATCGTACTCTCAGCAATGCAAGAAGCTTCTCAGAGATCTGTCGATGATCTCCAGTTAGTACGTAGTATGTCATCATTGTGATGGCCACGATAAAAAGATTTTCGCAACTGCTACCAACCCCATAAACCTATCTCGATCTGCCACACCTTATTAACAGTACTACTCTTCAGTAGGCAAAGAAATTGTTTCCATTTGACTATCTAAAAGTTTCTACAAGATAGGTGCTAATATTGCTGGACGAGACATTTTCGGTATTAATCCGGCAACTAGCCCCACAACGTTGCTGTGTGTAAAAATTCTCTAATAGGGCAACCATTTCGCCGATCGTTTAAAAAATCAGCCAAAGAATCAGCCAACTGGGGAAATTATTTTTAATACAGGCGTTTCAGGTATTTATTCGATCGTCGGAGAAACCTTCTGTAAAAAGATTACCCGAAGCTGTAAGAATGATAAATGGCCCGGAGGATTGTTACAGTAGTAGGCAGCTGTTTTATAGCGAGAAAGACATGTATAGTGACGACGATAAATTTAAAATATTGCTGCTTTCTATACGGTGGAGAACAATGTTCTGATACCGTAGATTTTTGACCGAGCGCTTAATCTCTTGATTCCGTATTCACAACTCGCTGCAGACGACTGCGAAGATATTTTCGTTCCTAGGGAAAAATCTCAGACTATCAAGATTTACATTACAACAGTGCTATACCCCGCTTTAGTCAGGAAGTCCGGAACTTAATATTATTGTAGGTTCGTCAATAAACTTTATGATTAGGACCTTTATGCCGTAAGTGTGTTCCGCAACGATCCCTACACGGGACTCTCACTTCCAGCCGATCGCATAATATGGGATAGGTTGGAGAGCCAAACTCAAACCCCATGATTGATTGACGATCCACAAAACATTCATTTTCCAACAAAAAAAGGACTATTTATTCAGTATGATAGAAAATATATAATTCATGAGTAGGATCTCTATTACAAGCTCTGTATCTTTGCATTCTCCGATATATAACTATTGCACTTCAAAGAAAAAGTCTGCTGGCAAGTTCCGCACCTCGGTTTAACCCCCACGGTAGTCTGCCGAAACGGTTTATTAAAGTTTTGCTGTCTCTTGTTTTCTTCGATTTTCTTTCCCGCCTCTATTTTCTTTTATTGTATCGTGGTGTAAAAAAAAAAAAGACTTCGATGTTCTTTCGTTTTGGCTGGGACCTCGACAAGCAAGGACCCTCAATAGCCCCTGCAGCGGCAGACACCCCTAACCCACAGGGCTGTTTCCCTTCTGACAGATGCACATGAACCGAATTAGGCAAGTACTGCATCATGACATAAATCCGAGACGTAGATATTCTATATGACTTCATAGCGAAACGCGATTCAAAACGTAGATCAAGGCGATAACCAAAAAATATGGATATATATATAAGGGAGTATCTTGATCGTAATTTAAAGTTTTGTTTCCTCCAGTTTTTTTCCTTCAGTTAGATATGTTTGATTTTACTGCAGGTATTGCATCTTGTACAAATACTAGTGGTCTCTCTGGGAGAAAGCTTCGATGGGCTATTACCATTGTTGCTACCCTTGGTTTCTCATTATTCGGTTATGATCAAGGTCTTATGAGTGGTCAAATTACCGCTCCTCAATTTAATAAAGAATTCCCTGCTACCGCAGGTACTTCTAGTCATGCTACTGTTATTCAGGGTGCTGTAACATCGTGTTACGAGTTAGGGTGTTTCTTCGGTGCCATGTTTGCCCTCTTTAGAGGTGAAAAAATTGGTCGTCGTCCTTTGGTTATCGTCGGTGCTATTATTATCATTCTTGGTACTATTATTTCTGTCACTGCTTTTGGTCCTCAATGGGGTCTTGGTCAGTTTGTTATTGGTAGAGTCATTACAGGTTTGGGTAACGGAATTAACACTTCCCAAATTCCTATTTGGCAATCCGAAATTTCAAAGGCTGAGAATCGTGGCAGACTTGTTAACTTGGAAGGTTCCGTCATTGCTGTTGGTACCTTTATTGCCTACTGGCTCGATTACGGATTCTCTTTCACCAATTCTTCTGTCCAATGGAGATTCCCAGTTGCTTTCCAAATCTTTTTCGCCGGTTTATTATTGTTCGGTATGTGGGGATTACCAGAATCTCCTCGTTGGCTCATTGGTCAAGGACGTCATGAAGAAGCTATTACTATCTTGGCTGCCCTGAATAACACCGATATTAATGATGTGCACATTCTGGCCGAAGCTAGAGTTGTAATGGAAGTTGTCAGTAGAAATAAAGATCAAGCCAGCTTTAAGGAAGTATTCACCGGTGGTAAAACACAACAATTCAGACGTATGCTAATCGGCTCTTCTACACAATTCTTTCAACAGTTCACTGGTTGTAACTCCAGTATCTACTTTGCACCTGTTTTGCTAAAGAATTCAATGGGTGTTTCTGAGAACATGGCTCTTATTTTGGGTGGTGTTTTCGCAACTGTTTATGCCCTTTCTACGATTCCATCTTTCTTCCTGATTGATTCCATTGGTAGACGTAAGCTGTTTATTATTGGCGCTCTTGGTCAAGGTTTTTCATTTACTATCACATTTGCTTGTCTTATCAAGGACACTCCTCAAGCTGCTAAAGGTGCAATTGTAGGCTTATATCTATTTATTTTCTTCTTTGCCTTTACCATTCTTCCTTTGCCATGGGTATATCCTCCTGAGGTCAACCCGACAAGAACTAGAACTGTTGCCACTGGTTTCTCCACTTGCACTAACTGGATTTCCAATTTCGTTATCGTCATGATCACTCCTATTTTTGTAACCAACACCGGATATGGATGTTATCTGTTCTTTGCCCTCATTAACTTTATTTTCGTTCCAATCATTTACTTCTTCTATCCAGAGACTGCTGGCAGATCCTTGGAAGAAATGGATATTATTTTTGCCAAGGGTTATGTCGAGAAGAAACCATACTATAGAGTTGCCCAAGAATTGCCCAGTCTTACCGCTGAGCAAGTCGAGAGCGAGGCTATTAGACTTGGTTTGTATGAATCTCCTTCTGAGAAGGGTGAATCTATTGAAGAAGACTCAGACAGCAGTCGTATGAATATTACTTCTGATACTGTCAGCGCTTCTAACTAGAGTGTATTTTGTTAATTATTATAGAGTTTAATTTAATTATATGGATTTACGGCATATTAGGATACTAGTTGATGTAGATTATGGTGTTGAATTAGGCAGCACATTTAGGTTTAGACTGTTGAGCATTATAATTGAAAATAAACTAGTTATATAATAAAGCGAATTAGTAAAAACAAAGTTTAGCGGTATGAGTATCTCTGTTCTTGCTGAACGAATCAGTATATACTTTCGAATAATATAATATACAAGTGGACTCTAATAAATCTCATTGATAGTAAAAACCCTAGGAATTGCAAAGCCGGAGAGCTAAGAAAAACCATGTATGCATATTTACTTACTGGAAAACTTCAAGCAAAATAGAAACAAATATATAAAAAAAAAAAATCAAACCTATTTTATTCTCTATAATGTATCCGGTCAGAGGTATCTCTATAATGCTACTGTAAGAGATGCTTTCAAGTACAACCAAAAGTATCGCATACATCATTGCTAAATCGCGTCTACAGAAGTCAAGTGCGAATTTTAACTCCAACCAATTTGTCGAAATCTTTCTTTGATTTGTATTTTTTTGCTTTGTATATAAAAGCTACTATGAACCTCTCGAACGTTACCGGCTTCCGACCTACCTACGCATACAACCCGAGCGGCTGGATTACCCGGCATTTTTCGTCGCCTCATGCGCCACAGCTATTTGTTCTTTCTCAGTACTTCATCACTTACTCTCGCCCATCCCATTTGCCATCACCTAGTGCTCTCTCCACTTTCAATAATAAATGTCGTTGTTTAGAGGTCCTATTGCTGGGTTTGTTCTCCCGGCATTGGCGTTATATGCTGTCGACCAGTCGATATACGATGTTCAGGGTGGTACTAGAGCAGTTATTTTTGACCGATTGAGTGGTGTACAAAAGGAAGTCATTGGTGAAGGAACTCATTTCCTTATTCCTTGGTTACAGAGAGCAGTTCTCTATGATGTCCGTACTCGTCCCAGAAATATCACCACAACCACTGGCTCGAAGGATCTTCAAATGGTATCTCTCACTCTTCGTGTCTTACATCGTCCCGATGTCATCCGCTTACCAAGAATCTACCAGTCTTTAGGTTTGGACTACGATGAAAGAGTCTTGCCATCTATTGGTAATGAAGTTCTTAAGAGCATTGTTGCTCAATTCGATGCTGCTGAGTTGATCACGCAAAGAGAAATCGTTTCTGCCAAAATCAGAGACGATCTCCGCAAGAGAGCCAGTGAGTTTAACATTGAGCTGGAAGACGTTTCCATCACTCATATGACATTTGGAAAAGAGTTCACAAAGGCTGTGGAGCAGAAACAAATCGCTCAACAGGATGCCGAGCGGGCCAGATTCACCGTCGAAAAGGCAGAACAAGAACGTCAAGCATCGGTCATTCGTGCCGAGGGTGAAGCAGAGGCTGCTGAAACAATTTCAAAGGCGCTTGCAAAGGCCGGAGACGGTCTGCTGATGATCCGTCGTATTGAAGCGTCCAAGGAAATCGCCGCTACCTTGGCAAACTCCTCCAACGTCACTTATCTCCCTTCCAATAGTGACTCGTCCTCCAGCCATAGCAGCGGTAGCAATACCAACTTGTTATTGAACCTGGGTAGGTAATATGTACATAATTTATACAATTGGTTTGTGAATCTGGTTGTATCTGCCTCCGGCGGCCGGGCTCTGCCCGGACCCGTTGTGCTCGCTACGCGAGCCAAAGGGCATGTTTGGTGAGAGTAACCTGGTAGGTTTGGGCTGAGATTCATGCTGAGCAGGCCAGGATGATGTCCCTAGAGAGGTATATTTTCAATGCGGCTGCATAACCGCCAGGTTTTGACTTCACCAAATAATTAGTATTCAGATTGAAGTGAAATAATATTATTGATTAGGTTCATCTCCTTCTTCTCTCCTGAAAACATCTCTAAATATATATACCTACAATGTCGTCGGAATATATAGAGGGATTAGCGAAAACGCTTTTCCCTAACGAATCGCTCGAGTCCATCTTAAACATCGACTATGATTCTGCTCCAAAATTGCGCATTCGACGGAAACTGGTCGATTACGAGAATGTAAAAGAACTGCCAAAGGAATTAGCAGATAAAATAGCCCAGTCTGCGCCGAAAAAGAATAAAAATGGAAGAATCCTGAAAAAAGCCCAGCGAGAGAAGATTAACCTAGGTAAAGATGGAGACAAGAATGTAGCAAGACTGATAGAGGACGCAAATAATACGGACGGCTATGGTACGAATGGAAGTCCAAGCTTCAAGACCGATTCACTAGTTGTTCGCGATAAAGAAACGATCCCGAAGGACCGTGTGGACGGTGGTTCAACGACCCTGTCAATTCCCTCTTTCCATGCTTCTCATGCTCAATTGAAGCCCATGTGGCATCCTCCTTGGAAGTTGAAGCGAGTCATTGCTGGCCATCAAGGATGGGTGAGAAGTGTGTGTGTGGATCCGGACAATCAGTTTTTCGCTACTGGATCGGCAGATAGGACCATTAAAGTGTGGGACCTGGCGTCCGGAACGCTGCGGGTGTCACTGACAGGTCATATCATGGCGATCCGTGGACTGGTAGTGTCTCCTCGACATCCATACATGTTCAGTGCTGGAGAAGACAAGATGGTGAAATGTTGGGATTTAGAGCACAATAAGGTTGTCCGTCAGTACCACGGACACCTGAGTGCCGTTTACTCTGTCGACCTTCATCCAACTTTGGATCTACTGGTTACTGCTGGACGAGATGCTGTAGCAAGAGTATGGGATATACGTACTAGGCATCCGGTCCATGTTCTAACCGGTCACAAGTCGACTATCAGTCAGGTGCGATGTCAAGAAGCAGACCCTCAAATAATCACGACATCTATGGATTCGACTGTACGATTATGGGATTTGGCGGCCGGTAAAACACAAACAGTATTGACTCATCACAAAAAGTCCGTCCGGGCACTAGCTTTGCATCCTACAGAGTTCACTTTTGCTACTGGTAGTCCCGATAATATCAAGCAGTGGAAATGCCCCGAGGGGGCCTTTATGCATAACTTCAGTCCTCCTCAGAATGCCATTATCAACACTTTAAGCGTCAATGAAGATGGGGTTATGTTTGCAGGAGGCGACGACGGATCGTTGGGCTTTTATGATTGGAAGTCTGGTCACAAGTTCCAGCAGTTTAATACTGTAGCAGTTCCCGGCTCGCTCAGCGCCGAGGCTGGCGTTTTTGCCAGTACCTTTGATCGGTCTGGGCTACGGCTAATTACTTGTGAAGCAGACAAGAGTATCAAGATCTGGGGCGAGGACCCCGATGCATCAGAAGAAACCCATCCTTTAGATTGGAGGCCCACATTCTGAGGCGGCCCGTTAAGGCTGGGGTTGTATTTATAGTAATTTATTGCATTATAGAATAATGATATATATACGAAGTAGACCGAGTTACAGACGGGGGAGAAACTTGCTCAGGCGGATAAACACGTATATATGGCAAGAAAACGCCGCACCACAAAAGGCGCCATGAATTAAAAGTTCATTTTCTTGTTCTTCACAATACTGCCGACTGCTTATCAACGTCATCGATTACAAACAAGACGGAGGACTATAGCAGACATGGCAGAAAGGTCACCAGTGGATACGGCCAGCCCATCGCCAGGCCCGGCAACAAACGGTACTAGCGGAGGAACTCCAGTCCCCGTTTTACCAGCTCCAACTATCAATATCACGTCTACCCAACAAGTCCGGGTAGGATTTAAGTGCTATGTTGAAAAGAACGGAGAGAAGCGACTGGCAGAGATCCTATCAACACACACGCGAAAGGGCAACCTAGAATTTTATGTTCATTATGAAGATTTCAATAAACGTTTAGATGAATGGGTGGTGGAAAGTAGGATAGATACTGACCTGCCAGTAACGTTACCAAGACCTGAGAAGCCGAAAAATACCGGGTCTGAGACTTTAAAGGTTGGAGTGTCCAATAAAGTCGGCAAAAAGACGACTAAGAAGACCACAAAGGCAGCAGCGGTGGCAGCGGCTGCGGCTGCTAGACATTCCGGAAGCTCTACTCCAAGAAACAAGAAAGCCGCTGGCGGTAAAGAGAACGACGAACCTTCTTCACAAAGCGGGGATGTAATGGATCTGGATGATATTAAAGTCAACATTACAGCGCAAGATCCAGTCGATTTTAATCGTGAAGAAGAGATTGAGAAACTCCGGACGTCTGGTTCTATGACCCAGAATGCCCACGAAGTGGCTAGAGTCCGGAATGTGTCTAAAGTCATAATGGGAGAAAACGAGATCGAGCCGTGGTATTTCAGTCCTTACCCGATTGAACTGACCGAAGAGGACGAGATTTATATCTGCGAGTTCACATTAAGCTACTTTGGATCCAAGAGGCAGTTTGAACGATTCAGAGCCAAATGTACGTTGAGACATCCTCCAGGCAACGAAATCTATCGAGATGAAAATGTCTCGTTTTTCGAGATAGACGGCCGGCGGCAAAGAACGTGGTGTAGAAATTTGTGTCTATTATCCAAGCTGTTTCTCGACCATAAGACGCTCTATTACGATGTGGATCCATTTCTTTTCTATTGTATGACCAAACGGGATGAAATGGGCCATCATTTAGTGGGATATTTCTCCAAAGAAAAAGAATCCGCCGAAGCGTATAATGTAGCGTGTATTTTGACGCTCCCGCAATACCAGCGACATGGGTTCGGAAGAGTTCTGATTGATTTCAGCTATAATCTATCAAAGAAAGAAGGTAAAGTCGGATCCCCAGAGAAGCCGCTGTCTGATTTAGGATTGCTCAGTTATCGGGCTTATTGGGCCGACTCGATAGTAGAGTTGTTAATGGAGTCTGGTAAGAATGATACTACCATTGAAGAAATATCATCTGCCACGGCAATGACCACCTCTGATATAATCCACACACTTCAGACGCTCAGCATGCTTAAGTACTACAAAGGTCAGCATATAATCTGTCTCACTGATGCTGTTGTCGAGAAATACGAACGACAGAGGTCGAAGAAGCGAATCCGAATTGATCCGTCAAAGCTTCTGTGGAAGCCTCCAGTATTTACTGCTGCGCAATTGCGGTTTGCTTGGTAGGGGTTGCGCTTTTAGTAGCTTGAAATTTATTTATTCATATAATTTATTAATGATTTAACACGTCTTATTATATCTGTTGTTACGTATCAGCAATCAACTCGTTCATTTAGTATCACCTCCTGTGCTAGTGCTCAATCAAATGGAATCGCTTTACGCAAGCCTCCAGCATGTCCCATCTCACTCGCGGCAATGGCACTGGGCACCTTGATCCCACAACAATCGGCCCATGTATTTGGAACATGTACATGGCCATGGTCATCATCCTCGAAGGCGGCTTCTTCTTCGCCAGTAACTCCTTCTGGTGCACTTATCAGCGACCCGAACATGAAATGCTGCATAATAGGCAATTTCCCCAGCACTTCGGCGTCGTACATTTTAATCATTCCCTCATTAACCTTTGACCACTTCTTAACGCCGGAAATATCATCTATCAATGGCGAGTGCCATCGAAGTGATGCCGTCTTCACATCGTTAATAAACTTTATACATCCAAAATATAAGTACTTCTTATGATACATTTCGACAATATCCGGATCATGAATGCTCATAGGACGAAGATGCTTATGCGTAGCTAACTGTGCTGAACCAAATAAAAACGGCAGGAAATGATAGTCGTCTAGACCCCATACTCCATGCGATCCGGCTGGCTCTAACCAGTACATGGTCTGAATACGTCTCATGACATGAAGATAGGAAATGAAAATCTTCACAACCACTGCCTTATAGTCATCTGGTTTTAAGAGACCCAGGTTCTTAAGGCATAGAAGAAAACAGACAAAGTTCAATTCGTGGCCGCTTCCATAGTCAATTCGTTGTTTATTTCCCCAAGTTTCGTTGAAATACGTCGTCAATTCGATAACAGCGCCTTGGTTCGATTCATTAAGAATGTCTCCTATCCATCCCTCTGAAGATTTCTGGATATCTTCGTATAAATCACGAAACTCTGGCTTACCAAATCGTGAAGACGCCTGATCTGCGGCTGGATGCTCGTCTATGAGTTTATTTACTTTATTTAGAATTTCAACCACTGAATGGACGGCGGTTCCAGGCGCTATTTCAACTTCAGCATCATTTGTTACGCCGGTGACTGCCTGGTTCAGGTCTTTGACAAACCCAAGCAGCATTTCCTTGGTTTCACTCGATTTGAAGATATCCATATCATTCTGAGTAAGGATTCTTCTCATTGGTTTTCTGAATTGGCCCCAGGCGGTGGACGGCTGGTCCGTCATTTTGCAGTTAATAAATAAATAAATAAATACTCGAGTAGAGATGAGGTTAATTAATTAGTCGACAAGTGGAGAGTCTAATAAACAATATATATCAGATGGGGATGTCAAAACGTTCCTGTTATAGGGTTGCTGGAGGCAGGCACTCCATGTTCATTCCGGCAGCCAAACACCGTCTCGAGGGCTATAAATATAGTATTACAGCTACTATACAGCTACTATACAGTCGGTATATTCTTTGTCATTAACCATTGTCTCGCTTTATAAAATATAGTCTATTATTACAGTCCTCCCCCAGAACAACTTTTAATGTCAGATGCCGTATGCCATACATTTAGTTACCATCCGAGCAACTCCTTGCTATCCTAACAACCCGGATTTATCCACCATCGTCCAAGAGCCGCTTCTCAAAAACCTTGTCATTCTCTCTAACCAGTCTTACCAAGTCTGAAAAACCAGAATGCCTTCGAAGCCTGCTGCTCAACTGCCCGACCGGCTCAGCCCTACCCTAGCCCATTCGGATTAACTGGGGTGGTTTTTATTGCAGGCAGGAAGACCGAGGCGATAAATGAAATGTGGAGAACAGAAAAAAAAAAAAATTAAAAAGGACTCAAGTCTATTGTCCGAATAAACCGGGGCTTATATACATTTTTTCGAAATCGCCTGAACATCTTTTGACTAAGATTCAACCCACTTCTCACACACCGTCACTCTTCACATTCTCTATTTATTATTCTATTTATCATGTCGTTGGCAGCATCAAGACGGTTGATTAAGGAGCTGTCGGCCCATAACCAGGACCCGAATCCTGCGCTGGACCTTTTGAAGCTTGAATCAGAAGATAATATGTTTCGATGGTTGGCCGTGTTACGAGGACCTGTCGATACGCCATATGAAGGTAAGCAAGAGATTCGACTTGGTCAGTGGCTCCACCAGTCGTTGTATATGACTAACACTATCAATGTTAGGAGGACACTGGCTAATACGTATTGAAATCCCTATAACGTATCCACTACAGCCGCCTACTATGCAGTTTCTGACGAAGATTTGCCATCCAAATATACATTTCGAAGTAAGTGACTCCCGAGAGCATCGGTCTGGCAGAACACGCTGGTTGAACCTACTGATCGGACGGACGGACCAACTGACCGGACCGCCCCGACCCACGCCGACGAGCAAAGCCAAAACCATATCTAACACCCTATCCACAGAATGGAGAAGTTTGTTTAGACGTATTGAAAAGTCAATGGAGCCCAGCATGGACTATCTCGTCAGCCCTAACGGCTGTCCAAGCAATGCTGACTGATCCAGAGCCCGATAGCCCGCTCAACATCGATGCTGCAAATCTGGTCCGGTGTGGAGAACGGACCGGATATAATGGTCTCGTTCATTATTATACAATAAAGTTCGCAAGCCAGACCCCGGCGATATAGCCCTGAAACGAAATGTAGCTTATTAATGGACACACGAACGAACTCTCAGAAGGCACACCACCTCCGGTGGCTGGGCTCTGCCCAGACCCGTTGTGCTCGCTTCGCGAGTAGATGGGCTGTTCTGTGACTGAATGGATCAATGTATGACTGGCCCGGGCAGCTGTCGGGTCCGGTGCCTTTCATGATACAGCTATCACGTGCCTCACTCATAATCCCGCCTAGTAAATAAAACTACCATTACATATCAAATCCCACTCAGTTCTATAGCTATCGGAAAGAAAGCTTTCAAACGACAATTCAAATAAGACCAGCTTTTCAATGCTATCTTCGAGCTGGACCCTGACGAATCGCTTACAGCATAGACACAGCCGCACGGGCTTATCTTATCTCGCATATAAAGGCAGCTGGAAACGCGAAAAAATTAATAATTTAGCTCCTCGCGAACCAACGCGTTTCACTTTCGCTTCGTTCATCCTCTCTAACTAGCATCTACGCAGAATGACTACTTCTGATTACGACGGCCCTGCTGCCACCACTCCTCCGGCTAACAAAGAGGAAAGAGGTTACTTAGATCTTTGTAAAGAAATCATCGACAATGGAGAGTTCCGGGCTGACAGAACGGGTACCGGCACTTACAGCGTGTTCGCCCCTAATCAACTACGGTTCAGTCTTCGAAATGGCGCAATGCCTCTTTTGACCACTAAGCGTGTTTATTTCAAAGGCGTCCTGGAAGAACTGCTATGGTTTGTCAAAGGCTCGACTGATTCGAAACTACTGTCAGACCGTGGAGTTCATATCTGGGATGGCAATGGAAGCCGAGAATTCTTGGATAAAAGAGGGCTCACTCATAGACGCGAAGGCGATTTGGGCCCTGTTTATGGCTTCCAGTGGCGTCATTTCGGCGCCGAATATAAAGACTGCGATACTGATTATACTGGCAAAGGCGTGGACCAACTAGCAGATGTCATTCGTAAGATCAAGGAGACCCCCTATGATAGAAGAATCATCATGTCTGCTTGGAACCCAGCAGATATGAATGACATGGCGCTACCTCCTTGCCATGTATTTTCGCAGTTTTTCGTCAGCTTCCGTCATGGTAAGCCCGAGTTATCCTGTCAACTTTATCAGAGAAGCTGTGATATGGGATTGGGCGTGCCGTTTAATATCGCCTCGTATGCTTTGTTAACTAAAATGATTGCTCAAGTTTGTGGTATGGAATGTGGTGATTTCATCCATACTATGGGTGATGCCCACATATACGCCGATCATATCGACGCACTCAAGATCCAAATTAGCAGAATCCCTACCGAGTTTCCCAAGTTACGTTTTGCTAGAGATATCACCAATATCGACGACTTCCGCTATGAAGACTTTATTGTCGAGGGATATAAACCTCAATCCAAGATAGAAATGAAAATGTCTGTTTAATGATATAAATGAATAAATAATATGTAACTACCGCTCTTGTTACCGCTCAACTATATAACTCGTTCATGGCTCCGAAATCAAGTCCATTACATTGCCTGTCAATATTCCTAACAATCCTTAAGATTTCGTCAAAGCTGGCTCCACATAGCTTCGCAGCAACCAAATAGAGCGTCTGCATCATAATAGGCATTTTTTTCCCGATCCGATACGATTCATATCTGGCTCCAGGAGTCAGCAAAATGCCTTTGATTTTAATTTGTTCCAACTCCTCATCCTCGTACGCAAGTCGAACCGAACTAGTTGTAGATTGGATAGCTCCTGCCAGCTCTGTTAATTCTTCTTCGCCAACATGGAGAGTGGGATCATGTTTTGGATCTCCAGAGCTCGGCTCAAAAGCTTTTCCTTTGCCTAACGGTTTACCATCCTCTCCATATTTATCCAACGGAAATAAATGTAGCATCCGTTTATAACTGGGTCTGATAGAAGGGCGAATTAAAACGCTATTCTCAACCCACTCAAGATATCTATCGATTTTATCTTCTTTCCAAAATGCAACGTCTTTATCGTCAATCGAGAAGAAAGTTTCATCTTCGAGCCAGATTTTACGAATAATGTCGCACCATAGATCCCAGTCCATCGTCTGAGCAGCAGGAGTAGACTCTTCTTCTGGAATTCTGATCCATTCATCTGCTATACCGTAGCACACTTTGGTCGTCACAATAATGATAGCAAATAAATGAACCTCTGGAAGATTCAGTTTGTAGTAATGTTTGGTTCTGATTTGATGCGCTACAAGATTCAATTCCAGTACTTGGGATAATTTCAGACTAGCAGAATAAATCTCGGGCGGTAATAACAAATCTCGAACCATTTTAAACAGTAATGGTTCTATTGATTGTTGAGGGAAGTTGATGCCTGCGTCAAAATATACCTGTCCAAGACTCCTTACTACTGCATGGAATCTTCCAGAGTTTGGGAAAGAATCCGGCTGTAGTAGAGTATTATAATACATTGGCAATTTTTGGGCCATGTCAATTGGAAGATAGGTGATTCCTCTCATATAAGGAAACTGCATTCTTTCTATCCATCGAATGAAATCATATATATAAATGGGTAGTCGTAGAGAAACACATCCGAGATAGCATAAAACAGGCAGATGAATGAATTCAATGTTCTGAACTGACCGTTTTGCATTGGTTTTGAATTTGTAGCTTCCTTTGGATTTCCGTTTAGAACGCTTTCCCTTATCATCATCGTCAGATTCTCCTGAGTCTATATCATCCTCGGCCTCGTCCTCTTCGTTTTCGTCTTCATCTTCGTCTTCATCAGATATACCACTCGATGCAATGCTTGAAGCTCTACTGCTACGAGTACTGGAGCTAGTGAATTTACTTCCATCAACGAGGATTGCCCATAATGAACGAACTACGCCCTCTAACTCGTCACCCAGGCCCTTCTCACTGATCAACCATTTCACCTGCTTTCTTAAAATCACTTGAAGGCTCTGCATAAAAAGTGCTTTACCAGAAGCTCCAAAAAACGACTCTTCTTTATCTGGTCCTACTGATGACCCTCTTTGACTGCTCGGTAAATTGATCACTCGGCCCTGGCTCAAAAAATCGTCCTCATCTTCACCCACTTCAATGCCTTCTTTCACATGGCCATACTGACAAATCTTCCGCCCATCGACCGTTTTCCATAACCGTGAACGACAGTTATCTACTCCGCATACAGCTCCTCTAACCCAAGTGGAACTCATACCAATCTATCTGATATGGGTGGTTTTGAAAATATATATTTTTCCTTAAAGTAAATAATTTATCTTTAAAGATGCAGTAAAACCCTTACCACTATCAGTCGAAGTGAGGATATGCTTTAAGTCGTAGAATCAGGATCGTTAGAGTTTGATTCTATTCACGGTGTTTTCGATTATTTGTATAAAGACTTGACAGTTTCTAAGAACGTGTAAACGCTAAATAGTATGAGCGAAGAGAGGGTGGGCACGCAGGTGGTATACATCGACGTGAATAGGATGTGGACTGCCAGTGACTCAGTATGTAGACATAATAATATATAGGGTCACAGATTATTTAAGCCAAAACTACAGTCGAATATATGGCCTTGAATATAGAACTCGGAACGGATCTCCTGTTTTTATCATATGGTGAGCTAGCAATAGTAACCCTAAGCTGTACAGGTCATGTTTCACGAAATATTAAGAAAATAAAAAGATGCTATATTAAATATAGTTATATAAGAAGAAGAACTAGGTTTTACTTTCTGCTACGATTAGTGGTCTAGCGCACTCATTAGCTTTTCATTATCTCATCAAGAACTTCAATTGCAACCCTCTCATCACCGTCTTTTATATTCCAGTTACAGGGAGCAATTCGAACAGCAGGTGAGTTATTCCAAATAGTTCCCGACACGTAGATTTTGTTGAGCTTGTTAATACGCTGTTTGAGTGACTCATTTGCTTCACTGTCCTTGGCACGAAATAAGACCACTGTAAAGGCAGCGTCAGAACTGTCTAATAACAATTCGTAGTAGGGACTGTCGGTTATCCAAGAAGATAGCTTCCGCGAGAAGCGAATTAGTCGTTCAATAAAGTCACAATAACCCGTTTCGCCGTATGCTAGTAACGTGGAATATACAGCCAGAGCCCGGAACCTTCGACTGTTCTCAATACCTAGATTCAAAGGGCTGGGAATGTCATCTGAAGTCCCAGAAAGATATACTGCCCCTGGATTCTGAAAAATGCTCTGTAAAAGGCTCTTATCTTTGGTGAGAAAGAATCCGCTATCATATGGAACGTTCAATGTCTTATGAGAATCACCAGTAATGCTATCAGCCAATTCTAGACCTTCGGTGACCCTTTTGGCATCGTCGTAATAAGGAGAGTCTGGCTTATCAGAAAGAGCTCGCAAATATACCCCGAAGGCTCCGTCAATGTGAAACCAGGCTTCATACTTGTCGCAGAGACTGCGAATCTCTTGCAGATTACCCGTATATTGGCCAGTATTAACTTCACCAAAGTTAGCACAGACAATGCTTTTAACTGAGTTTTTGGCATTGGATGACAAGCGAGATTCTAAGCTCTTGAGATCAAAACTCCAGGGGGAAGATGCATCTGAGAGTTGCACTACCGCTTGCCGACCCAACCCTACGATAGAGGCAGCTTTGGCTAAAGAGGAGTGGGATTTGCACACCAAGATTTCAATATCTTGGATGCCACTTTCTCTTAGCACTTTGGCAAATCCAAGTTCCGCTATGCTTTGTCCATTTGTTTTCATTACCCAGTCTCTACCACATGCTAGTGCAAGAACGTTACTTGCAGTTGCTCCAGTGGTAATGGTTCTTCCTAACCATTGATTACGATCTAACTTGAGCAAATCAAGCAGTAGTTTCAAACTGGCATCTTCAACATCTGTGCTGACTGATTCTTCAGGAAGATGGACTTGGACCATTGTATCTGTCCAAACGGCCAGATGGTCCGCGAGTCTCGCGGCTGGAGTAACTCCACCAGTGACGAACCCATAATAACGGGCTGAATGATTAGGAATGGCCGGAAGGATGGCATCTTTCAGAATATTGGCGACTTTTTCAATCCCTAGGCCGTTTGCAGGTATTTTATTGGACGTCTGAGACAGAATAAGTCTAGCATTTTTCAGGTTTTCCTGAGACGGCAATGGGCCAGTTTCGGGATCTCTAAATTGGCCTGACACGCTACTCTCTTGATCTATTAAATGTTTTATAAATTGATCCATTTTGAGATATATATACAAAGTATAGGAATCTAAAGGCCAGAAGTAGTGAAATAAACTCATGATGTGCTTACTCGCTCGAAGACTATAGCCGCCCCGCCGTGCATGTTTTCAAGAGATGAAGATATTCATAGGCCAACAACCGAGCGTGGCAGAGCCAGAACTCCATTGTCTGATCATTGATGATGGTTTCTCATATTCTATAGATTAACTGAAGAAGGTACATGACTTTGTTTTCTAGTCTATATAGAGACGGTGCACAAACAGACATCTATTTTTTTTCTTCAGATGAGGGTGGTAGAGGCGGACTAGGGGATTTTGCAGCAACTTCTTGTGGAGGTGGAGGAATATGGTTTTGTGAAGGTTGCGGTAGAGGGGAGCCATGATTGGCTGGTCCATTTGAACCTCGCCTTGAATAGCTGTTACCGCTATTGTTATGATGGGATCGTTGTTGTTTTTGTTGTTGTTGCTGTTGCTGCTGTTGTTGTTGTTGTTGTTGCTGCTGCTGCTGCTGCTGCTGCTGCTGTTGTTGAATGAATTGAGGTTGAGGAGGATAATATCCGTTGCCAGCTTGGCCGGGTGGAACCATTACCGCTTGATGCATACGGGGAGATCCATATCCTCCTTGTGGAGGCATGTATCCCATAGGGAAGCCCATGGGCTGTGGCGGCCGTCCATAGTATTGAGGAGCCCCATATTGAGGGACGTATTGTGGATATCCCATGGGAATCATGCCGCCTGGCATCATCTGACCGGGCATAGGAGGAGGCGACGTGGTCATGATAGGATTGCCAACCTCGTCAAACGCAGCAGTGGGCATCATTGAAACAAGATTCGCACCAGAAAGACCCATGGGTGATGAAGATGGAGGGAATCCTGATACACTGGGTCTTGGAGATATTACTCCTTGGCCAGATCCAGGAGGGAAGAATCCTCCTACTCGTGGAGAATTCATTTTCAAAGTAGTGAGAACCTCGGAATATGATTTCTCCACTGAAGATGACCAAGTCGGTGGAGTAGCAAACGCTCTTTCAATTATGAAAGGTTCACCGCTAGTATGACGAGCCTCGGCATCCACAAAGGGGTTAAATTTACCTTTGCGAGACTTCGCGCCAGGCTGTTTGGTGCCAAAGAACAAGTTGACGGGCGTGACCGAGTTGGTAGTGGTGGCAGTAGATTTCGAAGGAATCGACACGGTGGAAGATGATTTTGATTGCGGAGAAGCGATTTGGGATGCAATTGGTGAAGGGGATCCTTTGCTACCAAATGGAGTGAAGGCGCTGGCCGATGGGTTTGGCTTGAATCCAGGGACTCTAAAATTGAATTTTGGCTTCTCGGCAGGTTGTGATTGGGGTTTTAGAGGAGGTGGTGGTTCCGTTGCTGCCTTGATAGCCGACACTGGGTTCACCGATGCGGGAGCAGGTATTGTACCGGTAGTAGCCGCTCTATCAGGAGCGGACGAGGCCGGTGCAACTGACGGAGTAGTAGTGTTACCACCAAGACTCGACGCAGGGATAGCTACTTTTGATACCGGTGGTACAACAGACGCGACAGAGCCGCTGGGCGTGGTTCCGGTCGAACCGTCAATGGAACTGTTATCTGGGGTAATGTTAACAGTAGAGGTCTTTGAAATCAAAGGCGATGTTTTGGGTGTATTAACAGCAGCAGCATTGGCGGCGGCTCTCTGGATAATCTCGTCCTGTTTATCCTTTCCTTTGGCGAGAATCGGGACCAAATCAGGCGGAACTGGAGTGTTAATTTTATAATCTTCGGAAAATTTCTTGAAATCGTGTAATCTTTCAGACTTTTCTCGTTTCTGGAGATATTGTTTCTTTTGATTTAATCGTTCTACTTCAACTGATACGAACTGGCGGAAATTTCCTGCCAGTTCTTTCTCGATACCGGCTGATGGCGATTTCTTTGTAGTGGAAGGAGGTTGGGATTGTTCGTCGGTAGTGGTAGGAGCATGAGGCTGTTTACTACTGCTAGCTTCATTTTGGCTTTTTGGTGTCAGACGCCCATCAGGAGATGCTAATGAGCTGGAGATGATTGCAGGATCATATGGCACTCCTGAAGTGCCCTTCACTCCACTGGGAGGTCTAAACTGAGGAGGAGTGTATTTTTTGGCACCGCCAGAAGAAGAAGAAGAAGGAGAAGACTTTTCCTTGTGTGCTTGTTGAAACAGCTTTTGCACTAGTAACGGCTGACTAGAATCCTTTGCTGGCTGTGGTCGTCTATCTACACCGGAATATTTATCCTCCTCATCCAGTCCACTGTCGTCAATGTCAATACCTCGTTCTTCTGCCAAATGAACGTTTCCACCATGGGCGGATTTGGTGATTTCAGCGGCAATTTGTTCTGCCCTCTTAGCCCTCTCACGATACTCGGGGTGGCTTCTATCAATGGCAGTGGTATAATAATGTTCATCATACGTAGTTTCGACACCGAACTTCTGCTGATTGACAGAAAACTGGTCCCAACCACCAGCACCACCCCCGACAGAGTTCATTCCAGATTCTTCCAAAGTCATATTAAGATCCTCACTAATATCCGGAGTCCATCTTTGAAGCTCTCTTTCAACGCCTAATCCGTTTCTACGGCCGGAAATATCAGTGTCGGTTTTAAAGCTCCCGCTATTTTTGTTATCATTACTACCACTAGAGCTGGCAGTACTAGTGGCCGACTTGACATCGGCAGTCAGGTTTGGATGCTCAATAAATATATCAACACAGTCTTTAGGAGTAATGACGAGTTTATCAAAACGTTTTTGTTCGTCGGCGGTCGCCGTGCTAGAGCCATTTCGTTTGGCACTATCTGCGCGAGCACTGTCAGAACTGTCTGTAGCGTTTCCTTCAGTCACTTCTTCTTCAATCCCTGGTACTGGGCTCGTTTTCTCGGCATATCTCAACACCACGCCTAGGTCCGAGTCGGTCAAAGCAGCCGCCAAAATGCCCCGGTATCTCAATCCGGACGCGACAGTAACAATCGCACTACAGCCAATGGATTTGGCCAGCAAGAACGTCAATCTATCGTTCATGTGTTTGTCGGCGTCGCCGCTAGCAATGGCCGCACCTGGGTCGCTAGGATTGACTGTGTCGGAAGCAGGCTTGGCAGAGGCAGTGGAAGATACAGCGGGAGAAGATCCAGTAGTCACGGCGCCAGAGGCACTACCGCTACCACCACCACCACCGTCACCAACAGATACGGCCGACTGAAGAGGCTTACTCCAGGCATTTCGAGGCCCACTGCTCCCATTACCTCCTCGACCTGTGCCGCCCGCGCTAGTCGAACCACCTACACTTCCTCGACCACCGCCACTTCTACCAAGAGGAGGATCAACCGAGTTCCCATTTCCATTGGCAGCATTGGATCCACTTCCACTCCCACCTCCGCTGCCATTCCCGTATCTCCCCTTTCCTCCACTATTATTACCTCCTCTGCCAGACACAGACAGCTGTCTACCGCCGCGAGCAGCTGTAGTACTCATACTTTTTATTTCTTCTTCTTGTTTTGAAACTAAAGGTTTTGGTTAGTTTGTGTCGCTGGTCGCGCGAGGGCCTGCCTCCGGCGGCCGGGCGCTGCCCGGACCCGTTGGCTCGCTTCGCTCGGTTCTGATCCTGGCGTTGCACAATGCGACACGACGTACGACCTACCTTCCGTTCAGCGTCGGGGGGTGGACCTTAGAAACAAACCAACTGAATGATTAGCAGGATCCACTGTGCAATGACCACTGGTTAACAGAAAAGTCAATATCAAGTCACACGATATTCCGTCCAGACCCTTTCGTGCTCCGCGCTGGTCTCTACAATAAGAACCGGGTCGTCTTTGTCGGGGTATGGGGTGTTTGCGTGAGTGCAAATCGTATCAGCCAGACCGAACTTGTTGCCTTTCTATTCCAGCAACAACAGCAATAGTGAGCGTGGTGAATAGATGAAGGTTTCATTCTCCTGGTACTAGGTTAATATGCAGCGACAAAACTGACGCGGCGTTTCGAGCTGTCTGATGTGCGAGGGCTTGGGTCGCCCGCCCGCCTGCCTGCCAGCTCCTCGTCCGACCCCCCTACGTGGTCCTTCTGGACTGCCCGCCTGGCGGCCGCTGGCCTCACCCTTGCCCTCGCTGCCGGGCTCTCTGCCTGGCTTCCTGGGCAGGACGGGCCCACCAAGTGCGGCCAACGTCCCTGTTGCAACCAGGCGGGCCTGCTGTGTCCAGGGAGACACAAGCTCAAACATGGGCTGACAATAACCGACAGCCCATCACCACACCACCGGCGTCTAACTGAATTGCTATATTTGTGTTCGACACGCACAACGCTCGTGCTCCGACATCGCTGCTCCCTGGGCGGCCTCCGGCGGCCGGGCTCTGCCCGGACCCGTAGCTCGCTTCGCTCGGTGCTCTGAGCTGTCTGTGCGGTCTGTGTCCACCTTCCAGGAGGCTGCTGTAGTCTCGCTACCGGCCGTGTACGCTCGTGCTTCATGGTATCGTTAGACACCGTAGTCTGCGGAACGCTCGTCCGCCAGGACCCAGCTTCATAGCGAAATTGCCAGATATAGCCCGAGCAAGATCACGAACCGTAAGCGCTCTTCGGCTAAGGTGTGCTATTACTAATAATCCTTTGTCTACCTCGCTGCCTGCCAGCCAAGCTGGACGCAATAGAAGCGCAATTCTGCTTGTCAAATTACACCTATAACAAACTGCTAGCACCTCCAAAATAGAACCATGATCCAAAAACCCCTTCTATCTCATCTCAGTATTACTGGCGCTTGCCGATCTGCTGATAAGGCTATGCGCCGATCGGGGGTTTCCCCTGAACGAGTTGTATTCATACCAATACCCTAACCGAGTGAAATTTCATGAGTTGAGTTTATATGCTTCAAAGACAAACAAACAGACTGGAGCTACTGAACCACCAGTCATTGTCTGTTAATTAGCCTAATTTCATTCATTAATCGTTAATTCATTAATCATTACATAAATACATAGACAGGAGAATACGACGGGAGTCGGGAGCTATGGCGCGTCCGATGTGGAACGTCAAGCATAGCAGTACCTATTTACTAGATAACCGTTTAAGATGCTTTTGACTGGAGTTCCTGATGCTTTTCACAATTGTTCAGCTGTCTGTCGCTAACAGCTGCTGGCTAGTTTATCAAAAGGCTAATCGAGATCTCTGAAGACGCGTCGTCGAGGATAAGCAAACGGACCCACTGAATACCAGGCCAACCGATTGATTTGCAAGCCGCACACGCAAAAAAGACCCCCAAAATTGTCGTTTCGCAAGCCGCAAACGCAAAAAAAGACCCCCCAAAAAAGCATATGCACCAGATTATGAGAAACCCGTCTGTCTATCTCACTACCAATATCTACCAGGTCCTGGTATTAACCACCACATCTATTCCTCCCGTCAATTCAATTATTTGATTTGCCACGTCATCAGCATCCTCTTTGTTTGTACCATCGTATTTTAAAACATGAACATTTGAATGGTCTTTAAGCCAGTTCTGGAGATCAATAGACTTCTCTGGATGAGCAGTGGTCGTTATCACTACTGAGTTTCCTACCGAGGCAAGGGTCTTGACGATATTAAAGCCATGGCCGAACCCTCCACTGGGCACAAAATAAACTGTGCTGGAAGACATTTGTAGTCTTCTTCTATCAGTGTAGACAGTTTGCCACTTGAGATGAGATTTGTTGTTTGCTTGATCTGGACCTGGCCAGCCTACTGGGTATCTTTTTGCTTTTATATCTTTTTTTTCACGGAGAACATGCCTGGCCAAAAAAAATCTTAGATAGCACCGGAGTTTTAGGTGGGGGTTTTTTTTTGGGGGATGGGAAATTCAAAGATCCGCTGATCGGCGGGTGGATTTGCCAGAATAGGCCGGATGGATGACGTGAGCTAGATGAACATCGCCGTAACTGCCGGAGCAAAAAAGGGGGCACCGCGGACATCCTAACGCCGATGCAGCTGGTAGTAGGAGCGGATCAAGGAGGACGGAGGTTCAGGCCTGGTCTTGCCTAGCGGGTATCTGGTGGACAGCAAGAGATTATTTGTCATTTGGCGCTACTCCGACGCTATTTCCAATCAATGTCAACAGGGTTAGCTAAAGACCGTGTATGAGATGTAGAGATGTAGAGATTGAGTGGTGGTGGTGGAGGTGGAGGTGGAGATTGAGTGGTGGAGGTGGTGGTGGAGATTGAGCGGTGGTGGTGGTGGAGGTGGAGGAGGATATGGTAGGGATAGGGGCCTTGCGGTTAGGCAAATGGACGGGACTTCTGGATGTATGGTTTTGCGCTGGTGTAGGACAAAGTCTATCAACTGAGGTCTCTTGTATGCTGAAAACTGGGTCGGTGCGTCGGTGCATCAGCGCCTGCCTGCCTGCCTGCCTACCGAAGAGATATACTCCTGCCGGAAGATTTATTAGCCACAGCATTGATTCTGCCCTCTGCCCTAAGCAGGTTGGCCAAAGCACGTTGTGTTCGGTGGTACTGGATATAGTGGTAATTCATTAAAGCCTTTATAGATTCTGTGGAGCATGCATGATATACTAAGGGAGGGCGATATCCGCCAAAGTCTCATTTGTTCGGTGGTATATTTCTCCTCTTGGTGACTAATGTGTCCTGCCTTCAAGCCACTTTTCTTTCCGCTTGTTTCGGTTACTCCATTTGCTGTCTCACTTTCTCGCTTCTCTAGTTGATACTCCTCTCCCACCCTCCCTCTCTCATCTTTCGACCACTCGCTCTCGCTGCTCTCGCTGCTCTGGTTACTCCATTTACAATCTCGCTTTCTCGCTTCTCTAGTTGACGCTTTTCTCTCTCACGCTCCCTTCTGTTCGCTCCATTCTTGCTGAATCCATGCTGTGCACTGGTCCGCCAGTTCCCAGAAGTTCCCGGGTTTCCCCCCAGCACCCCCACATGTGCTGTTTCTGTCTCCATAAACTCCCAACTCTAAAATGAGTAGCTTGCAAACAGGCCGATAGTAGCATAAACGAAATCCATCCCTGATTCCGTCCGGTATGTGCATATTTTTGTTCTTTCTCACCTTTGTCTGCAGCACCTATCGATTCGTCGTTTACTCCCTGCTTCCATGCTGACCCTATGTTCGCTCCTTATCTGTTATCTCTCCCAAGGCCAATCCGTAAAACAAGCACGCTGATAGACTATTTATTATACAGTCAACGCAACGTGCTTGAAGCTACCACTGATACTCTGTTGCACAACTACACCACTACACTGCACTCCAACACAACTACTCTCCAACTCAACTACTCTCCAGCTCAACTACACTGCTACCCGCCTGACTCTCCCATTTCGCTACTGCTGCTCCTGCCTCTTTCCTCACCTCACCTCACCTCTCCGCCCACCCTCACCTGGCCGCTTGCGCGCCAATCAATTTGCTCTACTGCCAATCCTCAAACCCAGATCAACTGCTGCCTGTCCCCCGCTTTTTCTACTTTCTTACCTGTATCCTGAACTCACCTGACGAAGGTGCTGCTGTAAGGACTTTTTGCGATTGTTTCTTCAAATGCAGGACGATTCATGAAAATCCGTAACAACGAAAAGAAGAAGTACTGCCTAAATTTTTTTTTTTGTCAAACTGAGAGTGATAGGACTGGAAAAACGAAGAGGGTTGGAATTACGAACAAGTCCGTTTGATACGAATCACAACGTTATTGACTGTGAGTAAGTAAACTTACCATTGATACTGCTACCGCTACCGCTACTGATAGGGGAATGCTCGTATGAGATTACCATTAAGTCTGCAGTGGTTGGTTCTGCAAATACCATATCACAATTATATAATAAACAATACCTCTAACACATTCATAAAGAAATTCATGAACTATAAGCATCCAAATTGTTAAATATACAGTTTGCATTCATGACGGCTGACAGCTCTGTTTCGGCGACTGTGCCTATTAATATTGTTCCCAGTACAACATCGCTATCCTCGTTAACTTCGAACCATTCTACCGCACATCTGGAGCCTGACCAGAATGGCGTTTCAAATAATGATGTCGACTGGCTGACCCGGGGCTCTTCATTAAAGGAACGAGGTATGTTTGTACGATACTTTAGGTTTCGTTCTCAATATCATTCTAACTGAACTTATAGTACGAATGAGAAGTCGCTCTTCTTCATTACCTCCTGTACCAACTGTAGATGCTATTCTGCAACTAGGAAGAGCCAAGGCGACTACTGGAATGAGTGGCCCGGAGAATGGCACCATGAATAATTCTACTAGCAATGGAGTAGGCATGGACCGTTCGTTCACAATCGAAGAAGGAAAAGAAGAAGAAGAAGAAGAACTAGAACAGGACGGACAGGAACAAAAAGAACAAGATCATACAACCACCAGTGCATCTGTAACAACAGCTCCTGTTACGCCAGAAAATTCAATGTCTCGCTCAAAGCTATCTCAAGGTCTAAGGTCCTCTAAGCCGTTGCAACCACAATCGCAACTGCCACTAAATCCATCAGAGAAAAAAGACCTTATTGGTAGTGAACTAACCCGGTCATTATCTGTCAGTGCTGCAAGTTTAGGTAAATATTCTGATCGCACCGCTCCTTCAATCTCACCTTCATCTGCTACCACTGCCAGAAGAGGGTCTTGGTTTCACAATCTGAGTTCCAAATTCGCCTCATCTCACGCTTCCAATGGACCCCCCTTTGGAGGCTTCCCTGTCACTCCCAGTGGTTCCTTACTCAACAACCAATCGACCAATAGAAGATCATCTGTTCCTTCAATCTCAACATCAGCATCCGACGAAAAACAAAAACCCCCTCCTCAATCCCCCAAATCCTCCTCCACTATAACCAACGGAAATTCCGCCGGTCCTATGATTTTCAATAACTCAATGTTCTCCCCTTCCTACTCCACCAATCGCAATCTTCCCCCTGATCGCATTCTCAATACACATCCCCCTAGAACCTCGTCCCCAAAGCTATCTCCAGAAATTGCTATCGGAGGAAACTCTCTATCTCCAACCAGCAATACCGCTTCTTCTTTTCCTAATAACAAAATCGACCATACTGGCCGGTCTACTCCAGTCACAAATACTGGCTCGTTAGTCAATCGACTACGAAGATTATCCACCAGATCAAACGGCAGCCAGCATGATATTTCCGTCCACTCCTCAGATATATCCAAAGAGCGAGTGATTCTAAATAAAAATCTCTCGAAAAGACCCTCGAAAATCCCCGAACTGCAAGGCGTTCTACCTCCAAGAGTACGATTTAGTTCACATGTGTTTGAACAAGACCCACCTCAGCAAATACCAGCTCGTAACCCGCGAACTGGTAATATCACGTTTGGTCCAAATGGCGAAATCAATCGCGATCCTCTACCATCTAACTCGTCTGGATATCCCATCCCATCCTATGTGTTACCTCGCAACTACAGCGCCAGTACGCTTGCTGCTAGTCAATCCGCTTATGAGTCTGCTATTAGAGTAGCGAATTCTGTCAAGTGGACTTCCGGTGGAGTGTCAATTTTTAAATCAAAGTCTTCTCTAACCTCGTCTACAAACTCATTCTCATCAAGTACTTCATCCTTTGAAGATGAAGACAGAGATATGCCTAACTCCTCCGGACGGTCCCAAAACCTCAAGATCGATAAACCTATGCATTCCGAGAGAATGGGCTCAACCGCTTCGACTACTAACGGCGGTCATAATAATGGTAGTGAGAGTGGCCAAGAAGACGACGAGTCCGATCGAGAAAGAGAACTCACTCTTGAGGTCATCTACACCAGATGTTGTCATTTACGAGAAATCCTACCCATTGCTGCTACTATGAAACAGATCAAAGACAGAAAACCGCCATTGGAAGTAATCAAAATGATGAACCCAAGACCAACATTAATCGAGATCTTATCGTTATCTGACTTCGTTTCCGTAGTCCCTATTCGGATGCTGATATTTGAAAACGTCAGTTTATCTACAGAAATGCTTCGCATCATTCTCTCGTCTGTTCTCTACTCAAAACATTTAGACAGGGTGAGCCTTCGAAATCTCACTTTAGATCCAAAAGGATGGATGATATTCTGTGCGTTTTTCAGCGAAAACACCTCGATTACAAAACTGGATCTATCCACTCAAAGACAGAATTCAAAACAGCCATTGGATAGATCGTCTCTTGACTGGAGTCTTCTAACCAAAGCCCTAATCGCTCGAGGTGGTGTTGAAGAGTTGATCTTAAATGGATGTATGGTCCCCAGTGGTGATCTCAAGGACCTTGTCTTCAAAGGATGTGCTCTGGCAACTAAACGACTGGGACTGGCATTAAACGATCTATTACTCGAAGACACGGAGATTATCAAGAAATGGGCTGAAGATCCGGACTGCGTTTGCGAGGGCCTCGATTTGGGCGGTAATAGCTTAGACCACTCATGGAATTCTATCAGGGAGATTCTCAACATTTCTTGTTTAAAGTTTCTGTCATTAAATTCTACTGGCTTAGCAGACTTTGCCAATGCAAACGAAGTCTTTCGTGGCGTTTGTACTCATTCCAATCTTCGAATGCTGGATATTTCCAGTAACCCGGATCTATTCCCCAAATTCACACCGGTTTTGGCAAAAATGCTACCGAGATTCAGAGACCTTCGAAGAGTGCATCTTGATTCAAATAATCTTTCGTCTGAAGACGTAATGTTGTTGGCTGATGCATTTGCAAGATGTCCCAAGTTGGTTCATGTCAGCTTATTAGACAATAGACGTTTAGATGCGACGGCTTGTGCTGCATTAGCGGTCGCTACTCATATATCTAACACCATCTATGTTGTAGAGACGGACAGCGATCTATGGCCAGTTATTTTACAACGACGGTTGGTGCATAACTGTCTTGTTAATATGGAACTCATTGATGGTCGCATTAGTAAAAATTACAAAGAGGATGACGATGAAGGACTTTTCGGTAAAGAAGATATCATGAACACTGGAAATTACGTTGCAATGGCGGCAAGCGAGCTACTGAAATCTATTAAAGAGGATGACGACAATGACACGGAAGGCGTTCAAGGACATTTGGTTGTTTCTGAGATGGTCCGCCGTGCCAAACAAGTACGTGTTGGTATTCGAAAGACAATGGATGAATTATTTGAAAAGCGTAGAAGTGAAATTGGACTGGTCGTTGAGGAAAAGGAGAGATTGGTTCGTTTATGCTTTTTAGATGGCACTCTTGAAAAGATTCTTGATAAATATAATCAGACTCGACAATACAAGCTGCAAAAGCTGCAAAGTAGGAATAGCAACGCTTCTACTGGCTCGTCTATCAATAGCACTAGTGAGGTTAACTCTTCTAAGCCTCCGTCGGCTCTTGACGTATGCAATGACATAATGAACAACTCAAGTGTGAAACCCGCTGATGTTTTACTGGCTCATTTACACTCGCTACAACCAGATGATCGCAATATAGCGTTTTCCAATCCTGTGCTGGCGAATTCCGACTTGGTTATTGCTCCAGTTAGTGAGAACGAACAGATTCAGTCGTTATCAAGAGGGTCATCAGTTGCATCGCTTCATCGTAAAGAACAAGAATTAGAAGAGGGAGAGTTGCACAAGTTCGGTACTTTTTTCCAAAGGCATAGAGATAGTCAGACTGATAATGACAATAAAAATGATGGTGACAAGGATACTGATGACGACGAGCAACGGAGCCCAACTGAAGAAGTAGAGATTATTACGTCTACTGGTGAAGAGCTTCGACGCAAGATTCTTGAAGTAAAGGGATCTCAATCAGTATCCGAATTGATTCTCGAGTTACAACAAATGCACGGGCCTGAACTGGATAGGATTTTAAAGGCTGGTAAAGATATCACATTACCAGATAAAGATGATTTATTAACTCATATGGGTAAAAAGCATGATAATAACAGCTTGACACCGTTGAAAACTCTGCCAAAACTGAATACCGGTGGTGATCCAGATGTTACGATATTGCAGAGTGACGACTATGAAACGTTAGATTCAGTAGTTGACGATATTGCCCGGGCATTGACTTGAAATATTTAAAAAGCATAATAATACTAGATACAGTTTTATTCTAACATTTTGTTTTCTACCGGGGATGAGACGCCGTCTCTTTTGTACGTGACCCTCAGGAGAAACAAGAAGTAAAAAAAAAAAAAAGAGGATATTCATTATATATAGACTACAAATGGATAATTTTTATTTTTTAGTTGGCAGCTTGGAACTCAGCAATCTTGGCAAGAACATTAGCCTTACGTTGTTCACCAGTCAACTTCTTTTGTCTGTACTTATCTGAGATAGCCTTGTATTCAGCCTTGGTCTTCTTTTCAGTAGGAACGAAAGAAGGATCCTCACGGATTTTTTCGTGAGCCTCAGTGTAAATATCCTCAACGGCATCGGCCTCAATATCGTCCTCAAGGTAAGACTTGAACAAGGTTCTGTAACGTTCCTCATCATCATCAGCAAGTTCTTCCATGTACTCAGCAACGTGACCACCGACAATGTACTTACGGAGAACATCAGCATCGAGTTCTTCGGTCTCAATGTCATAACCAGGGAAACGCTTGGCAGAGTGTGGAACGTAAAGACCACCATCAGAAGCACCCTTCATGGCACCGAAGACACGGTTACCGGTGGTGGTACGGGTCAAACCAACATCAAGGAAAACCTTGAAAGGACGGGGACCATCTTCAACAGCCTCAGTAAGAGCGTATTCACCAGAAGCTTCTTCGTCGCCAACATAAGTCTCATCAAGACCAAGCTTTTTCAAAGTACGACGAGCGATCAAAAGACCAACGGCATAGGCAGCAGACCAGTTGGTAAGACCGTGCTTGATTCCGTAACGGGGCAACTCATGGGCGTAAGCGGCAGACAAAACAATGTCACCAGTGATTTGAGAAGAGATGACTTGAGCAATGATGTCCTTGTTGGTAAAACGAATGACAAGTCTGTACTTAGGGGTATTGTACTTAGCCTTGTGTTGAGTAACAAGTCTCTTACGGGCATAGTAATCAGTCTTACCCTCACGTCTACGACGGAAAGGAGTTTGATAACGGGAGTGGTAGGCAGCGGACTTCTCGACTTTTTCGAAAGGCATTTTTGCGATATTTGTTGAACTAACGGTTGTTGATGTAAAAATGTATAGAAAATTCTCAGAGTACGTGAAGAGATGAAATTTGATTATCGAAATGGCACGGCTGGTTAGAGGTAGTCGTAGAGTGAGTGAAAAAGTACATGGAGATTATTTTCCTAATTGGGAAGTTTGGATGCTGTGACTGTTTATTAAGTGTTCTCTGTATAATAGTATTAGTGCCAGTGAAGCTGGCAAAGAATGGGGTTTGCTGAGAGCTTGAATAAATTATAGGGTGTTTATGATTTGTATTCTGTACATTAAAAGTTGATTTATTAGTACAAATATTATGGTATTTGCACGTTTGCAAATAAAAGGGAGCCGAAACGCTGACTCACGTGACTTTATATGGATATAGTCATACCTGCTACGAACTACGACTTATTGTGGTTATCTACTGATGGAGCAGTAGGGGAGTAGAGAACCACTGTTGAAATTTATACGCCGTCCGTAAACGCAGATCTGCAGACGTATAAAAGGTGAAATATTTCACCTTCAAATAACCTTATCATACTACTACCCATTGTTATATTCATTTTTGTATACCACAATATGTAAGTAGCACTCGACAAGACTCGTCTATTTTGTATTTCAATGATGTTAACACATGGTCCGTGTTTATGAAGAGGATTAGACCCCTCTGGATGAATACAAACCCATTATTTTCACTTTCCACTGAGTTAATACGAATAGATAGAGATTGATTGTCTATTGGATATCGGTTTTCCTTTTTACTAACAAGAAAAGTAGATATAGTGGATAAAAAATACCCGTTGTATAAATATTATATAATACGTAAAACATAAAATCGTTAACTTAGCCAATTTGTTGATACATGAATAAAATAAACTGAATTGGCAAAGAATAAAAAATAAAGTTTGAAATCACCACTTGTGTTTCTTAGTTTGCCCGATGTAAAAGGGCCATTGAGTGGTTGGGCAATAGCGATTGTGGACTCGTCGGCTTTCTTTGATAGCAAGTTGGCTGCGTACCGTAAGAAGAGTTATTAAACAATAGTCCTAGGCCGGGAGTTTGTCCTTGTCTTTTATCTGGCCCCTTCCCTAACAGTTGGCCTTGTCCTTTATCATTATGAGCCATTGTCTTTGGTTTCAGGGATTGTTTATGAAGATGGTGATGAGAATCGGAAATACTAGGGGACCTACTATTTCCATTACTACCGTTGCTGTTACTGGATGACCCACTTGTCTTCCTCATTTGTGTTGCTAACAAGCCATCGTTGCAAAAGGGGGATTGATCACTATTCAAGACTCGCAGCGTGCTAGCAGTACCGGCCTTACTAGCTGATGAGAACATCGAAGTTGACGATTTGGGGGGCGAATGACATCTAGAGATGAGCTGCTGGGGCTGGTCACTGGCGTCGTCAGGATTGGAAATATAATTCCGAGAGAGCCTTGCAAGGCATTGACCACGAAGCGAAAAAATAATATTCCTCAGCAGATTATAATCTGCCATATTGTTTGTAGTGAAATGGTGCAGAGAATCAGAAGGATTGTCGAAATATTGAGGACTTTGTTGAGAACGTAAAGAAAGAGTGTATGAGGTTTGTTTTCCAGCAAAGCCCTCGTAACAATCATACTCATCAATGGTCAGGCTACGATGATTATCAGAACTTGAGCCGTTGCTGGTTGTATGGATTTTAAGAACAGACCCATTCTTAACCTCAACAAGACACCTTTTCCAAGACGACTGTTTGAAATTAATACCTCCGTTACACCAGTAAAAAGAAACAGTGGATAGTTCAGGGCAGTCCTTAATGATATCTCGACGAGGAGTTAATGAGGCTAGAGAAGAAGGGTTTAATCTAAGAGAAGATTGGGTCACCAAGAGATTGACAGGATTGTTAAAGATACCGGCAGCATTGCCGCCATTTTCGAACCCCTCGATACCCCAGCAGCGACCAATGTGTTTAAAATATTCATTCGACCTTAATGGGCGTTTGATACAGTTACCGAACTCTTCCCATAGCATAAAGTCCTCAGCATCATGGCCCAATTCATATCGATGTTCGAAAACCAACTCTTCTAGTAGTTCTTCTACAGTCATTGATTGAGAGATGAATTTATAGATCTTTTGAGTAGGCAATTGAATGGAGACAGGAATCTTGATAGAAGCAGGAGGAGCAGACGAGATAGTATCAACAGGAGAAGTACTAGTATTTGTAGCGCTACGGCTCATGGGAGGAGACCAATAAGACTGGTTACTGAGGTCGGACGCGCCAGATAATCCGGGACCTTCATCACTACTAACACAATCATAATCCGATAGTTGATTTGTTTGGATCTGGAGCTGGGGATGGTTTTGCTTGCGGCGATATCTCAAAGGGACGGGAACTGGATTTAATTCGGACATTGATAAGGTAGACAGTTAAGTTGGAAGATAGCTCGAGCTGAAAACAGGAGTTTTGTAGATTCTAATCACGCGTGAAAAGATATACCGACCGATGACGAGTGTACATTAGAGTTTTAACTAACAAAAAGTTTATTTGTTCGGATACCTTATCAGTTTATTATCAGTGAGCAGCCAGAAGTTAAATTGTTTATCAGCCAATTCAATGGTAAGTTCAATGATAAGGAAACAGTGGTTACTGAGTGATAAGGAAACAGTGGTTACTGAGCGATAAGGAAACAGTGGTTACTGGACGATCACGAAACTGTGGTTACTACTGAGTGATAAGGGAAGAATGGTTACTGAGTGATAAGGAAAGAATGGTTACTGAGCGACAAGGAAAGAATGGTTACTGAGCGATAAGCAGACAGTGGTTACAAAATGAATTGATCAATATATAACACCACAGATATTGGCGTTCCGTATGTGGATTATTTTCAATGCAGCAGGCATAGCTGATATTATATATTAGTATAAAAAATTATATACGGGGATTCATGTGTTTTTACTATTGGACCGCGTAATGGTGCTGCTGCTGTCAGGGGTATAATGTTGGTACGTTTGGGGAACGGTCCATTACCGTACTTGGAACTCCAAGCTGAAGAAGGAAAATTCCGATCTTGACTATCTTCACTCTAGGGACTAGGCTGGTGCCGAAAGCGGGAATAATCTAGCCTAAAATAACGGTTATCAGTTCATCCAGGCGTTGCATAATAAGATGGTTTTGGTAGTGACTAATTTGGTAGGAGCAGAGAAAAAGCAAAGCCGGAGCAGTAGCGATAGCGGCACGCGAAGCCGCTGTAGCAACACTGGAATTAGCTGGCCAGGACTCCACCACCAGAAAAGCTCAGGATCTTAAGACATGTTTCACGCGGCAGAGCAAATGGGGGTAGGCGCTGAGAAGAAAGAAGCACGGAAGCGGTCAATTCACACGATGAGGTTTAATTAAGCCAGCCAGACAAAGACCAACTGATAAGAGATTACATAGCTTTGACGACGGCCGTGGTTTTGATTTCAACGTAGAATCTCAATTGGAGGGCTCGTCGGGTGGTGGACAAAAGTCAATTGCTGAGCATCACGTCACTATTGATTATTACGGCTGCTGGGCTTGTGGAATATAACGTGCAGTCGAGTAAGACAAGCGGGCAGGCAGATGGTGAAGCGTAGACAGACCGTCAAGAGAGAACAGCACAAAAAAGACTAAAGTTGCTTGCCAGTTCCGTCATGACGACGCAGCCTCCAAACCGACTGGCGCATTGCTTGTGAGCTATCAGTCTGGGCATCCGTTTCTCGGCCTTGGACATAACGATCGGTGGACATGTATACAGTGTGTGCTGCTGGTATTGCCATGGACAGCGAGCTAGGTAACAGGGTCGGCCATTGAGACTGTTGTCCTAGCGTACGATGTATTTATAGCTTTACAACTATGTAATAATTCCATGATATCAGCATCTGCCCGTACTCATCGCGCGACCCGTGGAATACCATGTATACACTTTCTCCATCTACCCCGAACAGCTGTCGTTATAGCCGTGTCGAGTGGGCTTGTCTGAGACGAGCATGCCCTGCGTACCAGCCATCACCTCATTCCTAGACCCCGAATCCGAGCGAAGCGAGCCACGGGTCTGGGCAGAGCCCAGCCGCCGGAGGCTAAGCACCACCACCCCAAAAATAAACAAGCACTGCTGCTATATTACTCTAAACCGCTAACAATGAACTTGACAATCGCCTTGGCCAGAACCGGGCCATCATTACGACCCACCGCCCGCCGGTCGGCATCCTCTGCCTGGTCAGGTGACAAGATGCCCATATCGGCGCGAGCCTTGACGAGTTTCTGGATAATATCGTCATTGTACTCCGGATGGCCCTGAAACGTAAGAACAGAGTCCTTTCTATAGAAACCCTGGTTGTAGCAAAGCTCGTTGGAGAACAGGAGCTCTGTGCCGGGAGGTAGGTCCGGAACAATGTCTCTATGCATTTCCATGATAAATACGCCGTCTTTGAGGTCCGGAAACAGTTCCTTTCCTCGAGGCGAAGGGCTGATGGCCGTCGAGCTCAGCTCCCACCCTTTTTCGTTGACCACTACGGGCGTACCGAGCGCTCGAGCGGCAATTTGGTGTCCGAAACAGATTCCTGGTAGTTGGTGTTAGGGGGGAGACGGGGGAGGATGCTTCGTCTCCGGCGGCTGGACTCTGCCCAGACCGGTGGCTCGCTTCGCTCGGATTGGAGACTACGTACCTACTACTTTGACGCCAGCTTCAATGGCGTTCTTGGTGAACCGAACGAGCTTGATGATCCACTCGTCGTCGGCATAGGCGTTGTGTTTGGACCCGGTTATGACGATAGCATCTAGACCGGTGAAAGTTGCCGGGTACTCTTGTTTGGTCACTACATCGTATTTCTTGAGTATGGATTTGGGATCCAGTTGTGCGGTGAGAAGAAGGTGTTTGAACTGATCTCCGTAAGTACCGTGCTTTTCAAGTACGGGCGGCATAGGAGTGTCTGCCTCGAGAATGGCGATATGAGTCATTATAAATATCTACTGCAGAAATCTCACTAGTTGTCACTTGTGTCTATTGATCTATATGTTCCGTTGTTAACAATGAGATAGCATGAAGAGGAGTGCCTGAACATTGATAATGATGGGATCAAGATAAGCATTTACCATTAACCGCGCGGCTGAATAATCAGCTTTCACAGGCAGAGTAGTTCAAGGACTGGTAGACAGGTATGTATATGATATATGATATATGGCAAAGAATAACTTCTACTTACTTATTTGGTCTTGTGTGGATAATAGCGAGTCGACAGAGAACATGGGTAAAATATAGGTCACAGCGTCGTTGATATCACCGTCATTGTCATTATAATCAATAAATTACCCAATATCACCGTCATGGTCATTGTAATCAATAAATAACCCATATATAACCAGCTACAAAAGCATCCAGTATACAACCACGATGCTCCTCCAGTTATTCATACCAACAGACTAGCAGAATACAATTACCTTCAATAAATGCATTCCCTATAACTGAATATTCCCATCTTCTATAACACCAACTAAATATGAATTTAGCTGTCCGAGATGCTATGCAGCGAAAATGCAATGCAGTGCAGCCGTGAACCCCTGAGATTTCCTTTAACAGACGAAGCTTCACAGCTGAAACAACCCATAGACTGAATATTTCGTTTTGACATAATTAAACTGCCGCTTGAAGAGGGAATCCTTTTCATGCGATAGTTTTGCAGTTATCTCACTTAAATATATGCTATTTTCAAAATCATCAATCCTTTTGCCTATTTACTATATTCCTCTTATTGACTCTTAGCATATTCCTGCACCACTTCAATAAGCTGTGGTTTAGTGGATTTCATACTAAAAGATAAACTATTGCCAGTCAAAAACTCCTTCAGTTGAGCCACAGTGTAGTTATTTAAAGTATTATCTTTGGCAGCCAAGAGAAAGTCTTTCTTTTCCGTTCCACAGTTCGCTTTTTTCTTGGTAGGGCCGCTAGAACTGCCATCATTTCTGGGTCTTTTATTGGATTGACCGGCTGTCTCAATTGAAATGGAATCCAATTGTTGATTCCATTGCTCCAACATTCCACCTATTCTCTGCGACCCGTTAATATATACACTACGTCAACGATTGCTCCGAGTGCTCCGATCTCTCCCCCTTTTACTTACCTTGTGTATCGCGGTATACTTTGGAAATGTATGATCTTTAGGTACTTTGGGCGTTTCCTCACCCAGTGCAATAGCTTGTAACACTTGGCCCTGATATTCCAAACTTGGATTAGGAAACATATCCGGGTTATACCCACTCATTTTAATCTTTTCAATAATAGGAGCCAGGTTATCTACAAGCTCATTTGGTGCTATTATAATGTTAGATACTGGAACTGTTCTTCAGGTTTATGCGAGCTTTTGCTTCTTACCTTGCATAAATGGAGGCTGTGGTCTGGTTCGAATGTCGTCTGCATACGGCAAATGAACCAGTTGAAACCCTGGAGCCGTTACTTGAATCGTCGAGCCACCAATGGTTTCGGTCTCTTCTGGAACGGGAAACATCGCACACGGCTCCGGGATCGAATTACTACGAAGAATCGCCCAAACAATAGCCACTTTCTCCTTCTTTAACATGGTGCGATATAGAGAGTTGAAAGCTCGAAAAGACCCAGATAGCTGATAATCCGATGGATAAAGAAATATCGAGTGTCTCTTATTATATTCTGGAAGAATCAGCTTGGGGCTTTTGAACCCAATAATTCGGATCACCGGCTCGTCGATTTTTCGAATTGCGTCCACTTGTTCTGGCGTAAAGTAAACATAGGTATCGCCAAATTTATAAGCTCGCTTAATATCTTCCGTCTTAACGGTCATCGCCGTATCAGCAGTAGTCATCTTGACTTCTGATTTCACAAACTGCTTCTCTTCGCTCTCAGTATAGACATAATGTGTCCTTACAAACCTTTGCTTAGCAAATGTGAGAAATGCCTTGACTCCGATTTGGATTCCGGGTGCCAGCTCAATGCGATTATGAAACAACGCTCGTTTGGGACTCCGCCTTGACAATAAGCTGGATCTCATGGTCAAGTCGGAAACAAAATAACTGGATGGAACCTGCTCTCTTTCAACACTGTCTTCGTGGTGTTCAGTCACCGCCATAGAGAATGGCACATCATCCCAAAAGAGTGACATATTGAAGGATGAAGATATATCGTCTTGCTCATTTTTGACGCTTTTCCTAATAAGAAAAGCTGGTTCGATGAGGACATTTTTGTTAACCAATTCTTCGGCATTGGTTTTAGCAGCAGTTCGTTGCTGGGCATTTCCATGTGCAGGATCTTCATTGTCAGTGATGATGAAGAGTCTTCTTGAGGATCTAATATTTGACACATTGTCAAATTGTTGCATTGCCAATTGAAAAACAGCGCCCAGTGATGGCGGCGTATCGCTTGCTTGAATTTCGTTATCAAACGTGGTTTCATCTACGAGTGGTGGTTAGTCTTGTAGTCGTAAAGGCACCGACAAACTGGTTCCTCTCTACTTCCTTGCCAGTTCTTCGCCAGTTCCTCTCTCTACATTAGGACATAATAGGAAGCTTACCCTGAATCATGGTTCGGATGTTACGAATGACGCTTGCCGACGGGGTTCCAAGGGGCATAAGGATATTACACAGAGGGTATGCCGAATCAGTGGTCTTCTTCGTGCCATAGAGAATAACCCCGGATATATCAGTCGGGGCAGTCAAGAGCCTCGTTTTAATCGACTCATAAACGGCTTCCAGGGCCAGTTTGACACCAGATTTGGGTTCGGGGACACCTTCATGAACGATGCGCTTCAGTATCGATTCAGATACCTCAATTACGTACAGAGTGGAATCTACATAGGTTTTATAGTCCTAGTAGAAACTTGAGTTAGTTAATTGGCTATAGATGAACATGATCGTGATTTTCCTAACTTACGTCCTCGTCTTCTGCAGGGTCTTCATTGAAGTAGTCGGGATTCCAATCATTAGCCATCTTTTGTGCACTGCTAACAAAGACGATATGAGGAGATTGAAACACGACCATGCCACGTCGAACAGGCCACCCTAGCCCTTATCAATATAGGGCAGGGACGTCCGAACCAGACGGGTGAAGAGATAAGACGGGACAGTCAGGACGACAGTGGTTTTATATGAGCAATTCGCGAACGCAATAGCTTTTTTTTGTTTTTTGTAGAGAGAGGGTCATTAGATACTGCTATTTATTTGCAGTTTGTATGACCAAAATAATATCAATTTATTAATAGTAACCTTTAAAATACACATATATGTTTACGGTTGTTATATCTATTGCTAATAGGATACATATATATATATTTACACACTCAGCCAAAACGTTAACATAAATTATCCACAGACAGTGAAAATTTCTAAACACAAACCAACCCTCAAAAACCCATTCTAGACACAGTCCTAATACAGTGTCCATATCACACCACAAAGGAGATCTAAAAATAATTCAATTGTTATCAATGATCCCCTCTGGTCGATACGGGTGGACCAGGGAATTGTTTTTTAGTTGCGGCAGGAGTACTTGATTAGGCAATCAATAGAATACAACTTGGCTGACTAGCGCCGTGCTCCAGCGTGTTCAGAAAGTTATAACCGTTCCACATTTCCCCCAGCCGACACATCTCAGCCTTACCATCAGAAGTCCCAGTGCGGAGAAATAATAGTAGGATAGGACGGAAAAACCGGACTTGAAAGGAGAGAGCCAGTAGAGGAGTTTTTTTTTCACTAATCGTACTATTTCCTGGAACTTGCTTTCCACTTTCCACCAAAAGGGTCCTAAACCTAGCTCACCAGAGAAACGTCCAAGTGGTCGTTTCATTTAAGGTACTTCCACTCTTTAATTGCATTCTTACCTTGCTCATAGTCTAATCAATTACTAATTCATTCAATATTGCGTTTATTTCAGGTTGCATGTTCGTTCGGTCCAATCTTCTTGCATTGATATTCACAATCCATTAACTATTCTAGAAGAGTGAACGGGGTTTGTTTAGTTAATTCTGCTATAATCATCGTCAGATTGCCTTCTACACTAAGCAAGTCATCCGCTTAAAAAATTCAAGTATAAAGGAACTAAATTCTCAGTCATTTTTATTTTTATTTCTGGTATTATTATCATCTGTTTCTTTATTACAATGACTCTCTCAATCGAAGGAAACTACTATATTGGTGTTGATGTAGGCACCGGGTCTGCTAGAGCTTGTTTGATCGATTCTGTTGGTACAATTGTCGCTCTGGCATCCAAGGAAATCTCTCGCTGGTCTCCAAAGAGCTCCTACTGGAACCAATCGTCCGACCAGATTTGGAACTCCATCTGTTACTGTACCAAAAAGATCCTCCAAGACTCCAAGGTTGACCCCAAAGCAATCAAAGGAATTGGGTTCGATGCTACTTGCTCTTTGGTTGTCATTCACGAAAAGGACGATACTCCAGTAGGCGTTGGTCCCGATTTTAACAATAGCGAACAGAACATTATCCTATGGATGGATCATAGAGCCGAGAAGCAAACTAAACAAATTAATAAAACTGGCCATAATTTACTTCGCTATGTTGGTGGAGGAATGTCAGTTGAAATGGAAATCCCTAAAGCAAAATGGTTGAAGGAAAATATGCCCAACGGCCTATTTGAACAATGTAAGTTCTATGATTTGGCTGATTACCTTACCCATCGGGCTACTGGCGCTGAGACCAGATCATTCTGTTCTGTAGTGTGTAAGCAAGGATACATCCCTGTTGGAGTCGACGGTAGCGTCAAAGGATGGTCGGAAGAATTCCTTACTACAATTGGGCTGCCAGAGTTTGTAGAAGACAATTTCCGTCGCGTAGGTGGTGTCATTGGCAAAAATGGTGAATACCTATCTGCTGGTGAGACAATTGGTTATTTGACTAGTAAGGCTGCTGGTGAACTTGGCTTGACTGGTTCCCACATTGCTGTTGGTAGCGGAGTTATCGATGCCTATGCTGGTTGGATCGGTACGGTTGCTGCCAAGACCAACCTTGAAGAAGGTGACGCGGGCCTTGATGTCGTATATAGCCGGCTCGCTGCGGTAGCAGGAACCTCTACCTGTCATTTGGTTATGTCAAAAGAGGCTGTTTTCGTGCCTGGTGTATGGGGTCCTTATAAAAATGTCGTTATTCCTGATCAATGGCTTGCTGAAGGTGGTCAATCGACCACTGGAGAATTGCTACATCATGTTTTAACTACCCACCCTGCGTCGGCAGAATTGAAGGAAACTGCCGACAAGCAAGGAGTCAGCCCCTTTGAAATCTTGAACAATCTTTTGGAAGACATTAGAAAAGAACTGGACGCTCCAACGGTCACATATTTAGCCAAGCATTATTTCTTTTATGGAGATTTATATGGAAACAGATCTCCGATTGCTGATTCCTCCATGAGAGGCTCAATTGTTGGTGAAAGCATGGATGTTTCATTGAACGCCTTGGCTATTAAATACCTAGCCGCTGTAGAATTCATTGGCCAGCAAACTCGCCACATTATTGACACTTTGAACAAATCCGGTCATCAAGTCAGTCAAATCTATCTCTCTGGAGGCCAATGTCGTAATGACCTTCTTACAAAGCTTATGGCAACTTGTACTGGCTTACCAGTTGTTATTCCCAAATATATCGATGCCGCAGTTGTTCTCGGATCCGCAATGCTGGGAGCCAAAGCTGCCTCTGATGGTAAACTGTCACTATGGGATGTCATGTCTAAACTAAGTGGGAAAGGATCTGTTGTACACCCTGACTCAACCGATTCAACCGATTACAAACTGGTCCGTGCCAAGTATGAAGTATTTATTGACCAAGCCGAGCGTCAACGTAAATATAGACAACTCATCGATACTGCTCTCGGAGAAAATGAATAGAGAAACACTCGCCAATTAATTAATCACATAAATTAATATATATATATATATTATCTGTACATCACCTGGCTAATAGGCAAACATTCGATCTTGGATCCCTGGGTAGTATTCCGACTCACTTGGAAGTATTTATCAACATAGGCAGACGCGTTCATATGAGCAATAAAATTTTGATCATGGGTAATAACAATCAACTGGAAGTTCTCTTGACTTTGCCTAGACTCGATGATTTGCCCGAGACTTTTTGCTAATGCCTCGCAATTTCTTTCATCTAAATTGGTAGTCGGTTCGTCTAGTGTGATGATACCACATTTTGTACCGAAACATTCTGCTAATCCTAATCGTACTATGAGACACGCGAGAACCTTTTGCCCAGCGCTACATCGTCCTCTCATATCCAATTCGGCGTCATCTTTAACCATACAGACACGATAATTGTAAGTGCGATTGCCTTTTGCCGTTTCATGATCAGATCGAATCATAATAGTATCAACATCCGTACCGGTATAGGTCTTTTTCCATAATTCATCAATAATGGAGTTGATTTCTTTCATTTTCTCACTGTGGTACTGCATAATTGCACTATCCATTGCTCTGCTATACTTCATCAAGTCCTCATTAGCAATTTTTCTTGTTTCTAACTTCACAATAGCACGTTGATACTTTTCCTTAATATTCAAAAATTCATTTTGTAATTCTTCGTTAATACTGTTTAGTTGATCGTCAAGTTGTTTAATTTCTCCAATTTTACTAGAATATCTGGAGTTTAATCGAGAATACTCATTTCTTAACCTGGTCATTTCTTTTTCATATTTTTCTTTGTTGCGCTCTGCATCATGACTCTCCAGCTCAGCAATCATTACTTTTAATTCCAGCAGCTTTTGATTCAACCGGCGGATTTCCAAGTTATCTTGGACTTTTCGTTCATACCCTTTCATATCAAGAAGCTCTTTTTGGGCCTCTGAAACTTTACTGGTGAGTTCAACAATGTCTAATTCGGCTGCTTCAATTTCACTTGAAAGCTGTTTCACTGTACTTCGACACTCTTCCAGTCGTTTCGAACCACCTTTGCTATGATAATCACTGATAACTTTGTTGAATCGTCGAAGCTCATTCGTGATTTGATAGACCGTATTATATTTACTACTCAGTTCCTTCTCCGTAGAAGACGACTCAAGTTTGGCTTTTGACAATTGTTGTTCCTTCTCCTTTACCTGAGGAATTAAAACATCTAGCTCTTCATTAGCTTCGTGGATACCGTCTCTGGCCAAGGCAATCCTCTTCCTAATATCAGAGATCCTTTCAGCTTTACGGGCATTTTCAGATAGCAATGATTCGATTTTACTTAATTCCAGTCGTTTTGTGGCAATGCTATTGTTTAGTTGATTGATTTCAGCCAACGCTTTTTCGCTATTCGTCTGTAAACGACCAATCACTGATCGAATTTCTTTAGCCTTATTATTTAAATCAGATAAAATATCATGAATTTCGCTTGGACTCTTAAAATTGGCATTATCTGCAGAGAGTAGCTTTTCGTGGCTCTCGACTTGAGCCTCTAATGCTTTAATGATTTCGCAATTACGAGATATATCATTAGAAACAATCCGAAGTTCTTCAACCACCATTAGATCGGATCTTACTACCTGCAGCTCCTCTAGCTTTCGCTGTTTGTTGCTAGTCTCCTCATCCAATCTTGCTCTCAACTTTGCCAGTTCGTCTCGTTTATTAGGAATCTCCGATAGTTCAATCGACCGAACTCGTTTGACAGATGATCCGGCATTGCGAGCTTGGTCGAGGTTCGACTGCGCTGATTTGAGTTGCTCTTTTACTTCAGAATCACGGCCAGGCAGCTTGGCAGCTCGTTGGATAATGCTTTCAATAAAATCACCCCTATCTTTCTTAGTCTCAAACCGTCTGTCACAAAGAAAACATATGTTTTGATTTTCAGCTTGATTTTTGGCTTGGTCAAAGTAACCAGCCATGAACGAGCTTCCTTCTGCCGCATGAATGGCATCTGTAAGATCTTTTTCTAGTTCTGTAACAATAGACTCATAGTCCACAGTGGGATTGACGCCCTCTTCGTAGTCTAAATTTTTAAAGATCTCATTCAATTCTTCACGAAGCTCTTTAGATTCGTTTTCTTTTTCTTCAATGTCGTTAGTGGCCAGTTTGATAGTGGTTTCAATTTCGGAAACAGATTTTTGAGCTTCTTCAAGCCGACTCGTTTTCATTTCAACAGACTGGCTAACTTCGGTAATTGCTACCTGTACATCCGATTCAACTGATTTTACGTCTATGTCTTTCCCTACAATGCGCTTAAAGTCAGCGTTATTGCTATCAACTGTTGATTTCAGACCTGCTTGTTTTCTGGCAAGATCATCCTTAAGTAGCTTGAGTTTGGCCCGATCATCCGCATGTTGATTCGAAGCCACTAACTGGGCGTTATTAAACTCAATTTCCTCTTCAATAGTGCTTAACTCGGACTTTTTCTTAGAAACCATGCTCTTTTCTTCAACGTCGTTGAATTTCGATTGGCAAACTTCAAACTTCTTGCTCAAGTCATCCAATGTCGACTTCTCAAACGCCAGCGACCCTTCATCGACTTTATTAGCGGCAATTGAATTTTGAAGAGAAGTTATTTCACTTTCAAACGATTTAGCTGATTCAGCGTTGGAAAGCTTTTTTTGTTCCAAACGGAGTTTTTGTGTAGTGAGGTTTTGAATTTTTATGGAGATTTCATTTTCTACTTCAGAACCTTTAAGACGAACAGTCTCCTGCTCAGATTGTAACCTTTTCAATTGACGATTTAAATGCTTTTCGAATTTGTTGATATAGTGGCTATCATCGTTTTTGAGTGGTATATCACGTTCGTAATCATCTTTTATTGCTTCATCATAAATATCCATTATATTTACGGTTTTAGTTTTATCGATAACAAAATCGCGTCTTTCCTTTAGCCTGGCCCTATGAGCGTCTGCTTCAGCATTCAGCTGACCCTCTTTCAGATTCATTTCATTATATTTGCGGCGTGTAGCATTTAACTTTGTCTGGTGAGTTGATAACTCGGATTGGAAAGAATCTTTTGCTTTTCTTACCCTGCTAACGGTAGTTTCAAAATCACCTAAAATCTTTTCCAGTTCTTCATCACTTTCATTCATTACCTCCAAGCCGTCTTCTAATCGATATATGTTCTCCTCTGTATGATCACGCTGCTCGCGAGCAGTGCGTAACTTATAAATATTTTCCTGGAATATCTGATTTTTATCAATGAATTCATTTGTTTCAGAAGAAACCGTTTCCATTTTAGTCTTTAGCTCGTCTGCTTCTTTACTATAAAAATCAATCTGGATAACGAGTGCGTCGGCTCTTTTTTCTGCCTTTTCAGCTCGCTCTTTTTCAGTTTCCAAATATTGAACATCTTTTTGTGCTAGCTTAATGTCGACTGCGTTTTCTTTTCTCAAAGTCTTGAGACTATCAATTGCCTTTGTATACTTTGAAACCTGGAAAATTTCGTCAAACCGTTTTTTAACAACGGTTGGTTCTGCCAACGGCCATAAACTATCTTCTTGATGACAGAAAATCACGTAATCTAGGACTGCTTTTGAAGCGCCTAAATACAGAGGAACTTGTTTATCCATATCATTACAGCGGGTACTAATAGTAGCAGTATTTCTGGTTACCTCATCGATAGCAGTAAGTAACCCCTCTAGCGTTTTAAAGGTCCGACTGGATTTCTTTTCCGTTAGTAGCATGTTTCTTGTTGACACCATCTGTTTCTTGTCAACATTCAGAAATGCCAGTTTGATCTGTGCCATAACCTCTTTATCACCATGGACTTTAGGGTCGTTGATGAAAGCGCCACCTCTACTATTTGGAGGCAAATCCCCGGTAGTGGAGTATCTCAGACATTCAATTATGGTCTAGATGTTAGTTTGTTGTGGCTATAAGGTTCAAGGTCTAGTTAATGACTTACAGTTTTACCGGTGCCATTTTGACCAGCTATTAGAGTCAAAGGTACACCAAAGGAGATACTTTGACGGTCATTCTGTTCAAACGACCGTACGCCTGCAATCGAGAGCTGTAATAGTGTTAGTATTAGTATTATTTCGTCTATCTGCCTAGAAGGTAGCATCTCTGAGTAGATCATCAACTTCTACCTAAAGAGAATGAACCACATACCTTGACGATTTTGGACCTGGTGTTGTTAGTACAAGGGAGGATAGAGCAGTTTCGGGAAACACTCACATTATATCAGTCAATTGACACTAGCGGTTGAACGACTATTTATAATTGCCCCACTTGGCTTATCTATATTATATAACGGCAGGGCCGAGAGGTAGACGATAGTTAGGATCTTGAGAGAGCATCGGTAGTAAGAGGTGCTTCTAGCAGAATTAGTACGGCTGTTGAAGGGTGAGGTTGGCAACGACGACGCTAGGGGGCCCTAATTTACTCGATGACGGAAAGAAAGCAGCGTAAAAGGTCTGCTGGAATTCAGATATAGAATTTTAAAGATAGCATGATATAAGGTTTGTCCTATGTTTAGTTCTTTGTCCAGGTTCTTGCTCAAGACCGGTCCCAGAGAACCGATCAACATTATCACCTTCCTGTTCCATATGATTCAGGGGTAACTTGCATAATGACGGATCAGAGAGAAGGAGGATATCAGCGAAATACTGAAAGGAGCCAGATTCGAGATTTGTCGTCACACTTTACGCTGAACTACGTTTTTTCTGGGAGAGATCATTGGCAAAATATAACGAATCACCTCATGCGGTTTCGTCAACCTCTTCTCTCTCAACAGAGGAGAAACATCCCAGTCAATTCGTATGTATGGCTTAGTAAAACAACTAGAAACGATCTCAAGACAGTCAGAACATATTGAATATCGATAGCCAATTGAATGGCCAATATAATTCCATCTATAAGTGCTTATTTGAGTCTCTCAATACTTTCTCATTCGCCAACAATCACGTGACTATCACCGGGGCACCCTTGCCCTCCTTCACCAGCCTTGATCAATCTAATTAACGCGTCTCTTGAGGATTCTATTCAACGCGCCAACACTGGTAAACAATCTCGAGAATATTTCACTCTCGCCGAACCCCTTCTCTTCACTTCACCAACTCTATATCTACAAGTACCCAAAACAATGACGTCGCGTAGACGAGCTGCTCCTCTTTTCGGGCCAATTGCGACCCACCCAGGACAGCAGGGAAACAATCCGAATACAGTACCATATAACCGTGGAGTCGGAGCCCCTTCAATAAACGCACCAGTACCCAACAATTCCCGAGAATTAAGCGATGAACAAAAGACAGAAATGAAGGAAGCTGTAAGTAAAGACATACTACCTCGTACCTCGACCCATATATCTAACAGCCTGTATAGTTCTCCGTATTCGATACTGACAATGATTCACATCTCGATTATCATGAGCTCAAAGTCGCCATGAGAGCACTAGGGTTCGATGCTAGCAAAGCTGAGGTTCTACAAATAATCAAAGATCACGATAGACAAGGACAGAGGTTGATAAATTTTGATGATTTTTCACAAGTCAGTAAGTATCGAAAGAGCATGAGCGTGCTGTACGATGGGTGATTCCATTTTAAACAAAAAAATATCTGAAAACAGCATCTCGACTCCTCCGGGAACTGAACATTGTCATACTAACAGCCGACCTCTTCAGTGACTGCTAAGATTCTATCACGAGATCCACTAGAAGAGATTAAGCGAGCATTCACCCTGTTCGATACGTCGAGCAAAGGCAAAATCAACTTTGCTGATTTGAAACGAGTAGCTCAAGAGCTCGGTGAGAATCTCGACGACGAAGAATTACATGCTATGATTGACGAATTTGACCTAGATCAAGATGGAGCTATTAATGAAGAAGAGTTTATAGCGATTTGTACTGACCGTTAGAGGACGGATCTGTACCCGTCCATGTAGAGGTAGTCTGGGAACTTAATGTATTATTATTATTATTATTATTATTCTTATTATTGTTGTTTTGCTATGCAAAATATATATCTGGCCGTGACTGGGTCTCGGTCTCGATTGATCAACGGGATCTGAGCAGAGTGTGCGGCGTTCACACCAGCTGCGGCGCCAACACCCTTGCCCACTAGAAATTTTGAAAATGTCCGTCTTCGAAGATTCACTTTCAACCACACAGCTCTCTTAAACTATCACACCAGACCTTCCGACAATGGTAAACCCAAGATTCTCGCGAAATATCAAGGACCTCAAAGGGTTGGCCAAGGTCATTGCCGAAAAAAATATGGAAAATGCCAGCCCGCCATTTTTCCGATTCCAATCTAAATACCAGGTCAAAGAAGTCGAACGACTAGCAAATGATGAACTACCATTTGTTATTGGCGACAGGGTACAAATGATCCGTGGTCCAGAGAGAAACAAAATTGGCATTATCCGATCGGTGTATGATAACGGTAATGCTTATATGATTGAAGGTTTAGGATTGTCGGAAAAATTCGTATTACCAAAAGAGCTGTGGTCTGAAGGACACTCGAAACCAGTAGTTAGTGTTCCAGTTCCAATCCACTATAAGAACTTAAGATTAGTTACTAAAATTAGAGGAGAGGATGGCAAGGAAGAAGACGTGGCTATCCATTCTATCAAATTCGAAGGTACTTACTTTGATCACCATACCAATAGCGTTCGAAAGATTAGACGGGCTGCTCATGATAGCTCAATAGTCATTCCTTACCCTCGAGGAGAAGCAGCGAAACCAAGTAAAGAAATGATGGCCACTTCTGCCGAAGTTGTTGACGAGAAGAGCTATTTTGTTACTTCGCTTCTTGAATCTCCTATTCCTATTGGGGCTCTAGATCAAATCAGAAACCCTTATTCTCGTTTCAGAAGACTTAAAGATGGTGCAAAGGTGACCGCCAAAGATTTGAGATATCTTTCTCCTAATAAGATGCCACAGAACCCTGCTACTCGTAAACTCCTTGAAGAGTTATCTAAATTGCCCAAGAAATCGACGGTGCCGTTTACGAAAGATATTGAGAGTTATATTGGCAAAGAGATTGAAAAGGGTTTGCATAAGAGAGCTGAAGAAGAGACCGCTGCTTTAGAGGCATACAGGTAGACTGACTCTTACTATTTGACTAAGCATTTACCATTGTATATATTTAACGAACCTTCATTTATCACATTTATCACTATTTGTCAGCTGCAATTTGTGAGCGCTGCTCAGATTGTTGTGTCAGCTTCATAATTGAAGATTTAGAACGTAAGATAGATATTCCATTCGCGAGCTACCTAAGCGGATCCACAGATAAATGGGAGGATAGAGGAGACCAATTCGAGCCATTATGCTGTACTGCTATAAAAAACATCATCAGCAAGAAGTGACAGAGCAGAGCTGGAGGTCGAGGTAAATCAGAAGGTACGGATTGGGTCGGAGCCTTGAAATATTGAAAAGCAGTATACAGAGAGGGTTTCAATTCGTCCGTCATACAGACTATTCGTTCTTCGGCAACAATTTAGCGTGGGAGAATATGAATATATATATATATATATTCAATCAGCAGTAAGAGGAAGGCAAACCATCGGAATCTCAGTCATATTTCACTCTCATAGCACTATCTTCTTAGTTTTAACCTTCAAACTCATTCATTTAATATACCCCTAAAATAACCTGTTTGGGATTATTACCCTTACCAACGAGGAGAAGCTTATGCAGGGAAACAATAGAGGATCCTTTTATTTTTTGTCAGTCAAGCCAAACATGGTCTGAATAATAGAAAAACAAAACCGACCTTCAAAATTATTCATAGGTCTCATCAAAAGAGCTGAGAAAACACTTTTGATGTATATATAAGTTGCTAAATCATCTTATAAACAACGTTGTATGCCCCATATACCAAATGTAGATCAATACGTGCAAACGTTAACAATAAAATCAAATAAACTTTTATTCAAATATTGGATATAGATATAAGCGAGAGTTTTGAGCAAGAAGAGTAGCTAAGAGAAAAGAAGTGGAAAGTAAAGGCAAAGAAAAGAGAAGAGTTTTTTTTTGGACGGCAAAAAAGACTAATATTCATGTCGAAACTTAGTTGAAGCAGTTAAGATCCTCACTTTCAGCAATAGGAGCGGGATAATAGCCACAACCAGCCTCATAACTCTCAAATTCAGCTTGAGCTGGTGGTCCGCTAGGAATCTGATTAGCGAATTTTTCAAGACCAACATCAGTAGCAAAGTGACGAGCAAGGATGGCGGCAGATGATCCGATAACTTTACCTTGAGGATCGGCAAAGAAGGATTTGATGGGCTCGGAAACAAAAGGATAGAACTGCTTAACAGTCTGCTTGACAGAATTAATGGCCTTTTGAACATCGAAATCGGTGATATGGGTCTTGACGTAACTGGTGTAGGGAGCAAAACTGGGCCCCTTGGAGAACTCATCATAGGCCCTGCTTACTTCGGTAAGAACCGACGAGGCTGCCAGATAGGTATCCGGAATATTGTTCTGGTTAGCCTCGACATTTTGGATGACCTTACTGAATGCAGGATAATCGAGAATACCATTAACGAAATGTGCAGCTTCTGATGAAGCTTGAGCACCATTAACACCAGGCGATCTGGCCTCCGTCAAGATTCGAATAATCTGTCTAGAAGCTATACTGACATAACGATCCTGAGCCTTTACTTCAACACTAGGATCAGAAGACTGAGCAGACACTGCGGCGGCCGCTAGAGTAGCATAAAAGATGGATGATACCGATACCATTTTGTATAAAATATGGAAATAAGCTAAGAAGGAAGATGTGTATTATCAAATTGTCTCTGATTGCAGATGATGGAGCTAAGAATATAAATTGAAGATTCTTTGAAATATTTATAAATACATAAAATAAAATACCACGATACCCTAATACGGTAGGTAGTAGAATAGTCTGCGATTTTTCATTATCACCTCATCTTGTCGATCTAAGATACAAGATCGAGACGTGGAGTGGGTGTGTATCTAGGATGAACTTCCTATTTCGGATACATGTATAAGCTTATCTAGACAGTTGCAAGAAGAGACCTAATAAGATTCCTAGTTTGATAAAATTCCTTTTCAATACCCCCCTCAATAATCAATCTGCCTTCAGCAATTTTACGTACTGCTACCTTGTTGTCACAAACAAGGATACCTTCTGCCCTGAATTCGGCTTTATGGCCCTGGGCAATTAATCGCTTCTTCAACTCGGCAAGTTTGATATCACCAACAAGTAATGGGTTCGAGCGAGGAGCCGCAGCCAGTTCCAAAGCAGTTTGTAGTGGCACTACAGAGATTTCTTTGGCAGCCAAGGAAATGCTATTATTATCTGCAGTTGTTGTTGGTAAATCCAATTTACTCCCGTCTTCAACCTCCATTTCGTCTTCCACTTTAAGCAGTTTGGAAGCGTCTTGCGTGGTTTCTTTGTCTTTGATTACCAACCTACCAGTAATATGAGCAACGGAATAGTCCCCGAGGATTTTCTGCCAACTGAGAAGACTTTCCAATTCTGGAGAAATCTTAACATTAAACGCAAAACTGTTAATACTAGCGTTGATGGCTTCGTTGGCATTTGCCTTGAAGATTATTCCAGTACCGGGGATCAGGTGCTGTAAGGATTCAAACAGCTTTGTCGAGGAATTTTCGTCGTTGGACGGAATCATGATTAGTTTTTTAGGTTGTATAAGAGGGATTATCATTTTTAGAGATCTTTCATCGGTAAGTCCCTCAAAGTCAATGCAGTCGATTGAGCAGAGAGCTTTTACTTCTTCTGTAACAGTTATAATTTTGACGGGGGTAGTTAAGGAAGACGGCAAATTATCAGCCATTCCGCCTTCTCCTCGATTGGATGTATTTCCTTCTTCATCCCAGCCTCGCTTTGCTCCTATTTTTTTATTACCGCCATTGGTGGTGACGTCGGAGTCGGTCTTATCCACATGACGAATAAAATCATCGCTTCTAATGGTATCCCCGTAATCATCTACTCTCCGTCTTTTAGGTGCAAAAGGCAGCATTCTGCTTTTTCCTTTAAGTGATCTTACATCGTAGTCATATACATCTTTCCCGTAGATGAGAATCCCCAAATCCATTTGCCCAGTCAGAACTAGGTCATCTTCTTCATCAGATGATTCTTCGCTTTCTTCTTGTTCAAGAATATTGTGATTTCTCAAATCAATAGCATTCTGAAGCTCTTCCTTTCGTTGCTTTTCTCGAATCGCTTCGTTATACTGAGCCAATTCATCGCCCTCTATAAGCTCTTCAGTTGGATAGGTGATTTGTAGTTTAGTCGCCAATGAAGCAGTTGAATGTTCAGTGGCTGTCTCTTGTTGCTTTAGCCAGTGGTCATATAACTCACCACCCAGTGTGCCTGGTCCAGAGTATTCGGTAAGTATAACTGTATTTCGATCATCCGAACAGAGTTTAGCAAATATTGATCTTGCGAAACCGGCTTCAAGAGCTTCGCCAGACGCCAGTATGACTCTTGGTCTATCAGATACTATCTCGTTGACATCACAGGTATACTTTACATAGTTTGTTTCAAAGGGGGTGTTTGTTTTAGACTCCCATTGATTAATGACCGTTGAAGACATCCATTCAATCATTGATGAAGCATATGCCATTGTACGAGCTCCAACATGCGAATAATAAATAAGTGGGATAGACGAAATTGGGTCGCGGCTTCGTTCTGACCAATAAGTATCTAACACAGTGGCCAGTTCCAACATTCTCGATGCACTGGATGTAGGAATCAATACGCTCCCGCCCCGATCAATGGTGTCTCTAATCTGTCGAAATAACAAGTCTTTTCGGACTTTGAGCGGCAGTCCGACCTGAGATGTCTTTGAGCTACAAATCATCAAAGACGGTCTACTCAGCGATTCAATGAGCTTTCCGTCCTGTTGTAGTAGAGCTCCGTTTAACAGCGAGTCTCGAGAATGGTTCCAATCCACGGCGTACAAAATATCTTCTTGATCTTTCTGGATTCTCCAAATAGTGCCGCCTAAAGTATGGCCAGCATTATGAGCAGTAATAGTCAACCCTTGTAATTTACCAGGCAATGATAATGGCTGTGAATATTTCAAAGATTGAATCCGATCAAACGCATTATCGACATCTGCCAATGTCAGCAATACGTTATTATGTATGTTGTTCTTATTATGAGTGGAAAACGGGCCCAGCAACCCACTGCTCCTATAAGCATCGATTGTAATCATTCTTCCCATGTTTATCACGGGCATGGTAGCGTAAATTGGAATCGTCGACAATTCCGGCACCATTTTGAACAAGTAGCAGAACGCTCCCAGATGTGATATCGTCGCGTGTGTGAGCAAAATTATATCAATTGAAGGAGCCAGGTTTATCAGGTACTCCACGTCCATTGACAGGTCGGCATTCCAACCAACGTCAATCAGCATTCTGATATTCGGAGGAAACGTCAGTAACGATTGGTGTACTTGCGCCAGAGAGCACGAAGCTGGCAGGGTAGACGCCAGCGGCGATTCCGCATCAGCGGTCGACCCCAGTCGCTTTCTTGGCGGTTGCAGAGGTGTGAAAGAGAACATAACCGTACGACTGGCAGTGCTGATACAGTTGATGGTTTTGCCAGTATGTGTATTTGCAAAATGTATAGATGTACTTCAATGGTTTACCGAGCCGTGCGGCTGCACGTTCGGTGCGTGTAGACGGACCCTGGAGGCTAGCTTCGTGGGGTCCATCAGGCTGCCTCCGGCGGCTGGGCGCTGCCCAGACCCGTTGTTCCGCTTCGCGGAGGTATAGCAGATGGCCAGCACAGAGCTCCGCGAAGCGGAACAACGGGTCTGGGCAGCGCCCAGCCGCCGGAGGCAGCACCCCATACACACAGCTAGTACCACCGGTCTGTTCCATGTTTGCTTATACAGATTCTATCTACGACACGACACGTCTCGGTCGGTCGGTTCTGTCAATGTAGGACGTTGTCGAATGCGACGCCACCGACGGTTCTGCCTTGCATTGAGCTCTTGACTTCGTTTTTGAACGTGTCCCGGTTCTTCTGGAGACTGGAAGCAGCCTCTTTGTTGAGAGGATCCGATGCATTGGGTTCAAGAAATAAATATTGGATGCCAATCATCACCGAGTCTCTGGTATACGGTTAGTCATGGCCGGGGAAGCCAGCCAGTCGCGGAATCCTGCTACTTACAAATTAAGAATTGGTTTCCAATCTTCTCGTAGGATATTTAGACACACGTTTCCTTCCAGATCTATGTTGGGGTGATAGATCCTTTGTAAGCACTTAACCTGTATAAATAAGTTAGCATACCGGTGCAAACAGGGAGACCTGTTGCCTACTAACCTTTGGTGGTTCATGGGGGAAGTTCCCGTTCACAGAGAAACTGAATCTGAATATGCCGCCTTTATACATCCCCTCGTCTGGCCTGAGAATCATCTTGAAGTTCATGATGTCCTCTGGGTTCTCGAACACTGTGGTTATGGTCGACGGAAGCGACAGATCGCTGAGATCCTTCTGGGCTCTGATTTCGGCCGCAGTGACCTTCTTCTTGCGCGGACCGGATTCGCCATTCTTGGCTTCTTCGTCTTGCTGCTTTTTTAGACTCCAGATCTTGAGCTGGGTGGGCGTTAGTATTTGGGGCTTGGTGGTGGTGCCTCCGGCGGCTGCCCAGACCCGTTGTTCAAGCTTCGCTTGAATGATAGGGTGCTGGTAGGCACCTTGCGTTGGCCCTAGGGGAAAGGTCTCTTCTCCGTCGTCACTTACCATTATAGAATGACGAGGCTAATAAATAAATGAAATTAGTAATATATCAGGAATATGAGACCTCGTTAAATATTCTGAAATTCCTAAACTGGTTGTAGTTGTGTCTGCTGAAAAGATGTTGGAGATATGATTGTGAACCGCGCGGTTTATCACTGATGCTGGGTTTAGCCCCATCCGATTTCGGTGAAGCCGCAACGCCGTTATTAGGAGTGAACTACTGGTCTACGTCCACGAGACCGGGCGACAAAATGTCTAGTAAGACCAGTGATACAATTAATTAGACCCGGCATTGTCAAATACAGCTGTGTTGATATATTTAAGAAGACGTTTGTAGTTTGCCGATAAAGAGATGACATGCGCTGTGCCATATAAAACCAAAGACGTATTCGTACCTGTGAACACCACCAAGCTGATGATAATGATATATAATCTTAATATATTAACTGTATCGCGAGAAACGGGCCATCATCACTTGGCCCTGACCGTTACCGACTGGTAATCCTCCAGTTGTATACAATCAAGAGGACTTATACATACAATACACTTCTATTGGAAGACTACATATTAATCACTGCTAGCTAGGTTCTGCTAGACCCAATAATAGATGAGGTTGAAGCTATTTATGGTTCATGTTTCATTTGTTGGCTTCACAACAAGAGTGAACACCAGATTCCCCCATGGCATACATGACCTTGACCATAAACGGTGTGCCTTCCTGGTCAGCATTCGTTATAGCTGCACCTATATCATTTTCAGGAACACTGATATCCCTCCTCACCTCGGTGCCGTCAGGTTTGACAAGCACAAGCAGATTGTCCTCAATGTACAACAGACTGTACTCAGTGAGGGATACATGTGGAATATCTACATCCTGAGTCGAAGGAATCAACTGTTCAAGCTTTTGGTTGGTGAAGATATCAATCCCGACTATTTGGACCAAGTCATCACCGTCGTCGGAGCTAGATATGCTGATGATTTTACAGGGACGATTCTTGAGGATAACGTGACCGCCCCTACGAAGGTCTGAACATGGTGCCGAGGAAATATATTTAAATTTATATTTAGGCATTGTGAAGAATTACTGGTGGCTTTGTTTTACCTATGTATAGACATGTTAACATACATAATGATTAAGAATACGACAACGCCCTTCTTATAATTGAAGATCACGGGCAGCAAACTAGCATTTTCAGTTGATGATAGTCATATAATATATCTGTTCTCTATGATTGACATGGTCTAATAAAGACATGCCGTCATATAATGTTTGTATACTAAGAAGCCGTACAGGGACCAAAATAACATCTTTCATACTATTTCAAGTTTCCAGATTATATCGGACTTCTGTTGACATCGGTAAACTGAACAGAGCCCTACTTGATTGTCATTGCTATGGACACTATAGTATGGAGTGTCACGAAAAGTTCAGATCCCAATCGCCAGCATCGATTGATCATGCTGCACACCCTGGAGCAACCCCTAGATCAACTACTACTCCTACTCATGAAGCAATTGAGCCATAATAATAGTACTAATGCCACGCAAGGCTAGCAATCACATTATCTCGGCGAACATGCTCGAAAGCACCTTTATGTATCTATCCATCGCCATGGGCTGATGAGGAAATACAATTACTATCGGACCCTTGAGACCACCCCTAAATAGTAATACCTTAAGAAATATTCTATATACCGGGATGGCATCACCATGTAATCCCGTAAACGGCCCAGTTTATTGGTCAACCCGTCTACTACTGTGTCACCAACTATAACCTAATCCATCTATCTATCTATCTATCTAGCAGCCTCCGTCAATATATAACCAAATAGTATGGTAAATCAACGTAAACCAGCCAGGGAACGCCTCGCAGAGGTATCTCCCGATCCGGTTGTTTCTCCATCCATACAAGAAGACGACCCATTGCCATCAGGCGGGAAATCTGAGTCTTTCCCGTCACCATTACAAATTCTTCAGAAACTTCACCGTTATTCGACCTACTCATTTTCAGGCTTTCTGTTTCTGCATGCTAGCTCGGTGATTTTCGCTCCACTAATATCGACCTCGATCGGCGAGTCTGCTTTACAAATCACCAATCCAATATATCAGTCGCCTGTAGTTGAACCGATTCTAGTCTATGGATCACTGGCAGCCCACATTACCAGTGGTATAATATTAAGAGCTCATAAGACCTATCTGAACAAGAAATATTATGACCAGTGGAAACTGCCGAGATTCTCTCCTCTGGCAGTATCTGGATACGCTGTACTGCCATTTGTTCTGGGCCATATCACTACATCCCGGATTGCTCCTCAATTGATCCTTGGAGATAGCTCATTAATATCCCTACAGTATATTTCTCATGGTTTCCATAGACACCCGATCCTCGCTTGGCTAGCATACATTCCTCTCATCTTTCTGGTCTCTCATCATTTCATCTGGGGTTGGAAGCGATGGCTGAATCTGTACGGTAAAAAGTATACTCGAAGGACGTACGCACTCTTCTCTACTATTCTTTTCTGCGGATACTTTTCTCTTGCTCGTATATCACGCATGTCTGCTACGTCTGGTTGGCTTGCATCTCAGTTTGACAAGGTCTTCTCTGCCGTTTATCTTTAAAGGGATTTAGTTCCTGGTCTTAAGTAGCCTTAGATTTATTGAGTGCCCAACCGCGTGTCGAGTTGGCTTTCGATATGGCCTAATTCTCATTTCTATTTATTTAATAAAACATCATCCTTCTAAGGATTCATCCTTAGTCAAATTCTTATTCATTTCTATTCGTGCTTAGATTGCCTGACTCGGCGATTAATTAATATACCAATGGCCAACTGCATAGTTGATAGTCTAAATAGTCATCGTTCTAACCTTGACTCTATAAAGTTCAATAAAACTCCGGGATTGGTTTAGACATATAGATTGAACTTAATTCTTATTTTGTTACTAATATGCGTCCAATGCAGTGACGGTTAGTATAGTTAGTATACTCAGTGGGAATATAGTTCAACTGACTAAGAATCAACTCATCTCCACCCATGCCGGGTAGTTTAGAAGATATATATATTAAATAATGTATGTGCATTGCCAAGTTTTCGGTTTGGCTTATCTTCTTGAGACACTTGGTCTAACGTTGCACGTATTCTTTCTTACAATGAGAAACATGATCTCTTTCTCCATCTAAAATATACTTGGAACCAATAAGAAGACTGGGTTATGTCTGAAAGAATTTTTTGCAGAAAATCACAACCTCATCTCATCTTCTTATAAATATGAGGACCATTTTCTTAATGCTAAAGTTCTTTTTAGTATAGCAAGTTCTAGTAGTCAAAGATGCAGAATACTTTCTTCCTCTACTACGTTTTACTCATTGTAACCGCAGCTAAAGCTGCTCTTACTTTTGACAGGCTTCCAACCTCGTTATCTTCAGTATTCACATCACAAGTGGGATTGCCTGCTACAACACAGCAGGTTGCAGCAGGCGCTATCGCAGGCGTTCCAGCTGGTGCTATCGCCAGTGCAATTGCTGCTGCCCCAGCTGGAGCTTTTTCTGCTGGCTCTACATCTACCAGCAAATGTCCCTTCAAGAAATTTTTTTACGTTCTTGCAAAGAGAAGCTATGACTTTGGTCAAGGACATGCCGTCCTCGATAGTGACAGCAGCTGCTCAAGCACTTTAACTGTTACCAAGACTAGGGTAGTTGCAAAGTTTACCTCTGGTGACCCTTTCACCGGTACCAACTCTCATAAAAGAAGAGAATTTGAAAGTAGCTGGAATGACTGGTTTGATCACAAGACTGAATCGGCTAGCAGTGGTGTATGCACTTCTATTGTGGAAGTTGTCGCTACTCATACTATTCCAGCTGATGCCTTGTCTTCAGGATTCTTCATGAAGATGGCATCTCCTACCAGCCATCCATCTGGATTCCTCACTGGTGTTCCTCCACCCCATTTCCATGGGTTTGGCCAAGGTTTGGAGCCTGGTCCTGCACTTCCCAGCAGCTTTGCTTCTTTAGCTCATGAATTCCATACTGAACTTGCAAATGGCCACCTTACTAACTTTGCCGAGTTTGCCAGTGGATTCCCAACCGACCTTCCAACCCAACTTCCTTCGGGAGTTCCTAGTTACGTTGGTCAGTTTATCAAACAGCTACACACTGCTTACTCCAATGGAGCCCCTACCGACTTTTCTGAATTTGCCCAGGCACTTCCAACTACCTTCCCTGCTGGATTTCCCACCGAGATGGCTAATTTCGTGAACAAGTTGCGTACTGGATACCCCTCGGGATTCCCGACTGACGGGGCCGGGCTTGAAATGGTATTGCCAAGTGATTTCCATAGGGGACCCCCCGGACCGCCTATTGGTGCTCCCACTGGTGCCCCTCCATCTGGTGCTCCCACTGGTGTTCCTCCATCTGGTGCTCCCACGGGTGCTCCTCCAACTGGTGCTCCAACTGGTGTCCCTCCTGACGCTCCTGCGGAACCCTTTCACCAAGCTATCGAATCTACCGATGGTTCCATCACAGCAGTTCCTACTGCAACTGCTCATAATTAAGATTTATATGAATATGACCATATTCTAGATCTTTCGCTAATTTAATATTCTAAAAAACTATACATAAAAACAACATATATTTCTTCCACTTCTTTCTAAAATAGCTTTTTTTAAGTACATTTCAATTATTTTTTAAACGAGCCACAACTATTCAGAGATCCAAAATTGATTAACCGCCGGAGGCATATCATAGTTAAAAAAAAAATCCATTTATATTTATATATATACATTACCGTTTTATATCACCCCTTGTCCGAGACTTTTGAAGCTCAATGACACCTTCGATTTTATTCAAAGCCAGTTCAAGAAGCTCTTTACGCTGCTGTAGTTCAATATGACGACGTATTTTTATGTCCTGCTTAGCAAATGCTTCTACTTGCTCGTCAGTGAGACCTTTACCAAGACGGTTGTCAAGCTCCCGAGGGAAGTTATAGTAGAAATCAGACAATAGCTCTACATTGAGGAACAGAACAGCGGTTTGAGTGAGTTTTTCAGCAACAACGTCGAGGAAAACTTCTGGACAGTAATACTTGTTCTCTTTGGATTTACATTGACGAGACTTGACGGCTGCCATACGTAGTTTGAGAATATCAGCTCTATCTCGTAGAAATACTGCTTCCCGTCCTTTGCTGATAAGAGCTTGAGAGAACCCGAAAGCCTCGGTACCTTCAGGAGGCGGAGTCGGAGGCTGAGAGGGGACACTTATAGTTGTGGTATTTGATCGAACTGGTCTTGTTTGATCGATAAATTTCATTACCTGGGTCAATTTGTTGCCTCCAATTGTACGTTTTAGGGACGTGAAACCCGCTTCACACTGGCGGAGCTCTTCTTTCAAAAGATTATAGCTATGTTCACGAGAACTGGTCCATTCGCGATCTTCCACTTCGACCTCGTATTTGTATGGCTTGATACAGTTTTCTACTTGGTCGGCAGTGGAGTAGAATCGCATGTTCAGGATATCAGCGGTTGCTTCTTGAATGGCATTTCGCGCGTACGGATGGTTGCGGAAGTTGGTAATCGACACGAGGTTGTCCATTTCATTAGTGAGAGCATTAATCACTAGAGATGTTGACAGCCGTCCAATGCCAAGCTTGGTCAAGCTGGACGTCGAAGCATCCAGCTTGCGATGCCAGAAGATATCGTCTGATGAAGAATTAGGAAGTTCACTCAATGGAGGATCAAACAGATCTGCTCCAGCGGTGTATAAGTCCGAGCTATTGCCAGTCACGTTGCCAGACGTGTTGAGGCCAGCTAACGGCCTGTTCCAGTACCGTTGAGCGAGAATCTCTAGAACCTTCTGATCAAGCTCGCTTTTCAGTAGCTTACGAACCTGATCGCGGCCCAACTGAGTAGTTAGATCTTTAAATGCAAGCTTGAAGCTATCAACAGACCCAGCAAGATATGTCTGCGGGGTTAAGACTCGGTCGTTATATTCGACTTTGAATTGATAAGAAGCTTCTTCTAGTTCTTGTTGAATGGATTCAGACGTCGGTTGTAGGCTATTGGCCATAGTTTTCTCTAGAACCGACATTAGCTTACTACGGAGCTGAGAAGTTCCGACGGTGACATTTGTATCTGTATACATTTGATGCTGAGAGAAGAAATTATTTTCGTTTTGCGATACTAACGAGGTGATATTGTTGGAACTTCTGCGGAAGAGCCCGCCAACTACAGAAGGAGTTCTAGTGATTACACCTACATAGCCCATCTTTAGGGGGTATGATTGATTAGTGAGGATTTGATACCCTCTTTCCGAGTCTACAAGATCCATTTTAGTGATTACTCCTATGGTACGCTCTCCTCTGGGGTCTACTCTCCGACTGGCTTTGAGAGCACTACTGTTTGCCAAATCCACGTCAGCAGCGGAAATTGCCAGAATGACATTTGGCGCCTGGATGTACTTTTCGCAGAGCTGATTGATGCGTTGTTTAAGGCTTCCTGGCTGATCCGAGGCGGCTACCTGGATGTAACCAGGAAGGTCTATCAGAGTCAAGTCGGGAATATGTGGAGAATAAATGTGTAACTGAATAGGCTCGTCTGATACGGCTTCGGTATCGGGGACTGATAGGTTCAGATCAGTTAAAGTTTTTTGGATATGAGAGAAGTCGGTTATTTTGCCGAGTCCTAGAGCGGGGAATTCGCCGTATTCAGAAGCCGAATCCGGGGTATTGATCAGAGTCAATTCAATCGGTCGTCGTGTGACCATGTTTGAACCTTTTGGTAGGAATTCGTGACCAACAATGGCTTCGAGGACGGAAGATTTACCGGAGCTTTGAGAGCCAATGACGACGATGGACGGTAATTGTAGAGTATCAGACTGGTCGACCCGTTGAAGAATAGAACGAATTTCGATCATTTTCTTTGTTAAGAGCATCATTTGATCGTCAGTAGCGGAAGAGGAGGAGGAGGAGGAGGAGGATGAGTCGTCGTCGACCCCAAGAGCCACACCAGCTGCTAAAGCAGCGGCACCAGCTCCGTTCCCATCTTCACCACCACCGCCTTGTCCGCCACCGCTACCAGAGCTCGTTTCTTGCTTAGCATCACCGGTGGATTTGGGGTCCCAAAACTCGCCCAAACTAAAATCAGGAAGCTCAATACTTTCAACGGCCGATTTGGCAGATGAAAAAGTGCCTGTGATCCAGTCCGACGCTTGATTAAGCTTATCAACAGTATAATTAGAAGCCTCTTGGACTTTATAGTTAACATAGGCGGCTCCACCAACAACAGCGGTGGCCGCGGCAGCAGGGACACGGACGAATTTCGCAAAGAACTTTGGAATTGAGTAGATTGAAAAGAGCCTTGTGGATCCAGATCCAATGGTAGACGCAAGGGGAGTGTGTAATCTTCTTAAAAAGGGAGAAGGATATCGTAGTAGTAGGGTATTCCCAGGAGTCAACTGTTTATTAATTTCGAGTCTTGATCGGTTTGAGAGTGGAGAAGTGGAGTGATGTTGAGATTTAGACGTGGATTCGGAAAAGAATCTTTGAGAGTTGATATGAGAAGAAGATGTAGGCAGAGGAGATGATCGAAGTAAGAATCTTGGATGGATCAAAGCCATACGAGGCGGGATTCTCGTTCTACCTGCGATCCGAGACAGCATTTTGTTTTTGGTAGCCACCCAGATAAGAATTCAACAGACGACTGACAGGAGCAGACAATTCAGTTATGAAAAGAAAATCACCAGAAGTTGTTTCCAAACACAACAGCCACCATTACAGGGTGAAATCTAGCAATGAAAGATGCTGACAGATTAGTGTGTGTGTGGGGGGGGAGTCCAATATTCAGTGTTATTTCATCTGATTGCGGTCTAACCAAGTCGTGAATATATTATTTACATCTCCATGATAGGGGCAAAAAATAAATAGATGCGAGACATATTCAGCCGTGCAGAAGAGAAGGTGGAATGAGGAATGAGGAAATGAGAGTGAGAGAGTGAGAGAGTGAGGAGAATGGACGCGAGTGTTAGGACCGGGTCGAATACAAGAAACAGGTCCGGGTAGAGACTGAGCAGGGCAGACCAGATCAGAGCAGAGGAAAGCAAAGCAAAGCAAAGCAAAGCAGAGCAGAGCAGAGCAGAGCAGAGCAGAGCAGAGCAGAGCAGAGCAGAGCAGATCAGATCAGAGCAGAGCGCAGTCAGTTCTCTAAGGCCAGTGTTTTGCCGGAGACATTGCTTAGCCCGCAAAGACCGGGTAGCAGCCCCCTCTCTAATTGCGTTTCCTCTTTCCTGTACCATCATCTAACGAACTCTAATTCTAAAGCGTTTGATTAATGTCTTTCTCTCTCTCATATCCTTTCATAGTTTATCCGTCGGATCCGCGTTCGACTCCCAAGCAAGCAGGCACGCCGGCCGGCTGCTTCAGACGATAATTTCTCGGCCTTTTTTTGTTGTTGTTGTTGTTGTTGGTGTTGTACGGCTACGGTTGGGAATAAACGCTTCTGCTGACAACGGACGGGACGGCCCCGATTATTCGTGATACCCCACAAAAACTACTTAGAAAGATCTCACCACTTTTTTTTTTGGTGGGCAAAGCAGACAGGAAATTAGCCCGCTGGCTGGGAGAACGGCCGGTGCATGAGTGAATGATTTACCGGGGTATAGAATCTGTGGGGGGTGGGAAATGAGACAAAAATCAGCTGGTGCCGATATTTTGGGCAGGTCGTCGTTTAATACATAAAAAGCTGGATTCCCAGGCTGACACCAAGTGAGCCAGACATAACGTTTTTCAGTAAAAGAACGAAGGTTACCCAATAACGAGATTTGGTATTTACTATTTGGTAGACTTTTGAGGCCCCACCAGTTAGTGTTTGTACTAGTAATAGAAGTAGGACAGCCTTTGACTAAGACGATTAGTCTTCTTACTAACACCTGCGCTACCACGTCCGCTACCACGTCCGCTACCACGTCCGCTACCACGTCCGCTACCACAGCCACAATCACAACCTCAACCACAACTTCAACTTCAACCTCAACCTCAACCACTACCTCAACCACTACCTCATCCACAACCACAACTTCATCCACTACCTACCCCATCCACAACCACAACCTCATCCACTACCTACCATGTTACCAGCTCAGTACCTGAAAATCCCGTTTCGATGCTCGAAATCACCACCCTTGATCCACTCGTACCTCCATCCAAGAAATATCCACCCGACCACCCCCATATCTTATCTCACGAGAACTTTCAGAAAAACTTCGTTCACTCCGAATCGATCGTTTTCGTTTTCTCATCATCAAAATGAACAGGCGAGCGAGCCCAAACACAAGGACCGCGCAGGAAACCCCCTCCCTCTTGTCGCAAAACTAGCAGCCGTGGTCGGTTCTCTAATAGCTGTCTATGGCATATCCACCTACACTGTATGGTCATTACAAGAATCATACCCGTCTCTATACAGATCGTATGATCAGCATATCCCGTTGGGCCACCAAATCCTGGAATATTTGGAAGAACGGCAGTATCAAGATAAACTGCTTACTAGAAAGCAGTTTTACGAGTCTCAAGACTCGGTGAAACCGTTTATCTCAAAGGCATATCGAAAACGAACTGCCGCTGGAGAAGAACGGCACGACAAGAGAAGCCACTCGAAAGCCACCTCGTCAGATAACAGTACGAACCCTTTGCGATCAGAAGATCCTCTATCACCAGAACGCTTTTTCGACGCTCAATCTGGTACGGTAGGAAAAGCCCCGCGAGACTATTTACCGCTCGTGCTCCTCCCAGACACCATGGACCCGATTATCCACGACATTTCCATGTCTCTGAACGTGCTGATTTCGTCGGTCAATGCGTCTGCTGTGTCTGACGAAACCGTCAGCAACGTGTCGGACCTTTTCCACCGCCTATCAGAGAGCATTCAGCCTCAGACCCATCTTCGCAAAGACAGCCAGCTTTTCCAAGAACAGTCTCAGATCTTCACGTCTTTAGTCGACAACTTCAAGCAGGTGCGTCCGTTTGCGACGTCCACTGACGAACACGACACCCGTCTCTATCGCCAGTATACGGAGAACTACCACAAAAGACTGGCCAATGAGATCCTGAAAGCAGAACGCATTCTCGTGGCTCACTGCAATACGCGAAACTCCACTGTCAAAGAGAAGAAAGTGGCGTTCTCATTCACCCAGCCGCCTGCCAGGCCCTCGTCGTCGACCGCCAGCGCCCTATCCGACTTCTCGCTTCCCACTACAGACATTCTAGAGCTTCAGATCTCACTCAACCTCCTCATATCTGCATTACACAGCCACCCCAATCTCCAGCTTTCCTCGTACGTCCAGGGCATCAAGTCCGCCGTCGCGTCCTCCGGTACCTCCAACAAAGAAGAGCTCATCCAGCGGGCCCTCCAAGGCGTGCGCATTCCCGACGACGTCGACATCTCGCCCATCATCCAGGACGTCCTTTCCGACTACAAGTAGCCCTTGTCTCTCCTCTCAATGCATATCTACCCTCTATAAGACCGCCTCTCGTGGGCAGCCTCCGGCGGCCGGGCTCTGCCCGGACCCGTTGCTCGCTTCGCTCGGACAAGGGAGCCACACTCCAACTTCGCTACCCGTCCTCCTCCGCTCCCTTGTCCGAGCGAAGCGAGCAACGGGTCCGGGCAGAGCCCGGCCGCCGGAGGCTGCCCGACCTGGACGTCGCTCAAGCCGTGCGTCCCAGGGGTCGCCAGTTCCAATGCGTACATTTGGGTCCGAAAATTTCTCAGCAGATGGCATTTATTTATCTTGCCTGCTGCATATTTAGCAGCTGGAGGTCGAGCCGGAGATATTGTGTCAAGTGATTTGCTATCAGGTTATTAAGTGAAGAGCTGTAGCTGTCGTGCCGGTTATTTTATTACTCTACTATCGTCTATATTGTCAGGCTATTACTTCTGTCGGTCCGACGTTTGCATATATCCACTATGTCTCCAACCCTTGTACCACCTTTAGAACACCCGACCATCCAAGACGGATGGTTTAAAGAGACCTCGCCCGAATGGCCAGGCCAGGCGCTGGGTTTGCGAGTCGAGAAGATTTTGCATGTCGAAAAGTCAAAGTTCCAGGATGTCAGTCTACCCGCCCGAGCCGTGGTGCTCGCGGCCCCCTTGTAATCCCCGGCCCTACTAACTGAAATGCTAGGTTCTGGTCTTCAAATCCACCGACTACGGCAACGTCCTAGTTCTCGACGGTATCATCCAGGCATCGGAACGAGACGAGTTTGCGTAAGTGTGGGCTGGCGGGCGGCCTCCGGCGGCTGGGCTGTGCGCAGACCCGTAGCTCCGGTTCGCGGAGAAATGGTTAGAGGCTAACTTTTGTTTATAGATACCAGGAAATGATTGCTCATGTTCCGTTGAACGCCCATCCGAAACCTACAAATGTGCTGGTCGTAGGAGGCGGAGACGGCGGAGTCCTGAGAGAGGTTATAAAACACGACTGCGTGGAGAAAATCGACATTGTCGAGATCGACGACTCAGTCGTAAGGCTCTCGAAGCAATATCTGCCCGACATGGCCAAGGGCTATAATGACCCGAGAATCACCCTTCATATTACCGACGGCCTGGAATATCTAAAAACCAAAAACGGCGACTACGATGTGATTATTTCCGATACATCCGACCCAGACGGCCCGGCCGAGGTGCTGTTCCAAGAGGAATACTTCCGCCTGTTAAACAATGCTCTCAGTGAAAAGGGCGTCATCGCAACTATGGCGTCTGAAAACGTTTGGCTCAAGGTCACAGTTCTTGAAAAATTACGCCAAACTTGTAAAAAGGTCTTCCCAACGGTAGAGTACTGTTATACTTGTGTCCCCACTTATACGTCGGGCCAACTGGGACTCATGGTCTGTAGTAAAGACGCTGCCAACGACGTGACCATTCCTAGTCGAGTCTGGGATAAACAAACGGAGGCATCGATTAATCGATACTATAATCGATCGGTTCATACCGCTAGTTTTGTTGTTCCCACGTTTGCCAGACGATATTTAGCATAAATTGTGTAGTTGGTCTTCTTGCTGAGTAGGGCGCATTCTATTATATCCCAAAGATATCGTCAATTGCATTTTTGTTCTTTTTAGACTTTTTCTTGGTCCGTTTCTTTTCGGGGTTAGTCTTTCTGTTGTCTTTGTGAGAGGTGGTTGGCTGGTTTGTATATATTCCATCATCGGTTCTAGACGCTGTCTGTCCCAGCTGTTTTGTATATATTCCATCATCGGTTCTAGACGCTGTCTGTCCCAGCTGTTTTGTATGTATTCCATCATCAGTTCTAGACACTGTCTGTCCCAGCTGTTTTGTATGTATTCCATCATCGGTTCTAGACGCTGTCTGTCCCAGCTGTTTTGTATGTATTCCATCATCAGTTCTAGACGCTGTCTGTCCCAGCTGTTTTGTATATATTCCATCATCGGTTCTAGACACAGTCTCTCCCAGATCGTCTTCAATTCCTATTGTTCGTATATTTTCAATAATCAAATCGTGATATGTTGAATCATTTCCAACTTTAAGCTGCTGTTCTGGTTGTCGTGATGTCTTCTCTCGTGTTAGAGGCAGCAATAACGACCGTAACTTGGCCAAACACCCAATTAACGCCAGTCCCAATGTCACAAACTGGCCCTGGGCTAAAATACTATGGAAATACCTATAACATACAGGCATTACTTTATATACTAAATAAGTGCTTATGTTTCGTACCTCTTTATCTGATTGGTGGTCTCGTTTCACAACCATCTGAACGCATCTTCGGTGCAAAATAGAAAAGTATTTCCACCATCTCGCTTGGCGATGCTGATTCCTATTTCTATGATATAACAGATGCACAATTTCTGTTTCATTTCTGAACGCTTGGACATTCATTTGAAATAGGTTCTGAGTGAAGGGTTCAACATGAAGTAGCTGTTTTTCCCGTCGATATATTTCACAAGGGCAGGGTAAGGGTGGAGATGGAGGTTGGCTACGATGGTGTGAAGTTGGACGAGACCTGGCAATTACATCTTTAAAATAATTGGCAGCGACTTTATAGAAGCCAATTGACAATGGTAATGGCATTAGGAACTGCCGAATGTGCGGACAGAAGCTGTTTATTAATACCGTGCTAATATGTGGAGGTCCATATGCTCATCATATCTTCATACCTTCATATTCTATACACCGATTGTACCGTCGTACGTCATATTCTATACTAGACGCTCAAAAGCTTATTATATATTCGTTACATATTCCTGTCATGTCACTCTAAACCTTGAATAATATGCTTACTACATGCTCGTATGCCGTATGCTTGTTCCAAACCTAATATGCTCAGACCGACATTTCTTGAGCTCTCGCAAGTGGTATGTCAAGCTTTTGCCAAGAGATCATTAATAAGGTAACCGACGTTTGACAGCAGTGCCAAGCGATGGGCGGATCACATCACGTGGTGCAGAACGTCTCGCCCGACGTTTTGACGGTGGGTGCTCCAGTCACAAAACCAACCAGCCTGCCAGTCTTTTTCTGCCGACTGTCCACTTCGGACCTTTAAAAGAGCTCTTATATTCTGGAGCTGTCAGTCAACAGGCATTATTTTACGACAGAAAAAGACCCCCCAAAAAAAAAACCGTTAAAAGCAGGGTAACTGCAAAAATTTAAGCGTTTTCCGTTTGGCAAGATTTAAATCTCCCATTTACCGTGCCCTCCTGAACACTGCGTATACAGATCGATCGATCGGCAGCTACAGCGGGAAGATAAAGTGAAGGAAGGGAACTACCAGTAATGTACGTTACGAGCGATTCAGAGTCCTTTTCTTGCATCTTGTGAAATTGACTGTGAAACACAATAAAGGCCCCTACTGGTTTGAGAATATCTATTTTTTTCTTATATCTAATACGAAAACAACTGGATTAGTTTGGGAGATCCAGAAAAACAAGTGCGAGTTGCTGACCAACAAATACGTTAAACAACTGAAAGCCCACTATCAACTGAAGAGACTCGGTTAAAATCTTTTTTTTTTCGAACCCATCGTTATTTGGACCGACCAAAGCAAAGTGCTTGACGATCTAACCGGGGTTTTCTTTACATGAGCAAAGAGTGAATTAATCGTGACTGGATCTATAAGCAGTACGAGGGTGGTATTTTAACTGACAGTTCCATTCTCCCACAGCCTTCTAACCGAAAAGTCTATAACCTCCTTGACCTTACTGCTGACCCTGCTTGTCTACCTACCCATCTCAACATCCTACATGGCATTGCACCACCCACTTAATCTGGTCCATTAGTATGGGTAAAAAAGATATCTGGAGACAGCCGTCGCCAACCACTCAGGTGGCTGTCGGCTGTCAACCGCTAATCATATCTACTGGTACTATCGTCGTCAATAGAACCAAGACCGTCACCCTCGATTCAGATTTCCCGGCCACTTATACTCCATTCTGCCCCAACGGGGTCCTGCCAATCCGCATTTCCAATAGGCCGTCACTGATGGAAATGGGCGATTATAATAATTCTCCTAATCAAGACAATGTGTCATCATCGGCATCATCTTCCAACCTGCCATATCCCGACTGGCAAAGCCCATTTTATACAAGCACGGTGCCTGCTACTGTAGCTGTAGGCGCATCGACAACAGTTTCGTGGAGTTTATGTCTGGCCCTATTGTGTTCTCCTAAACGCCCGTTACTAATGAAAGGTTTGGTACTAATAGCAAGCGTTTGTATGACTATAGTATCGGCAGTATTCATGAAATATCTACGGCACCAATATGACAGAGGCTATGTAGATGGGCTTATGATGGTCAATGCCATAGAAACTAACACTCTTGAAACGATAGCAGTCATGATTTGTAAATTTGCATTATTATTAGCAGAGCTCCGGACTCTAATGAGACTATTTCCAAGGAAACGTGAAAAACGGCTCATCTTATTCTCTGGCGCTTTACTCATCTGCGTTGATCGCGTACTTTGGGCGGTATCTGAATTCGCCCCATCGTCTCCAGAAGACCGAACCGCCTCTGTTGATGCTATCGTCATTTTTGCATATTTATTTTCGATTGCTACGGCAATCATCTACGAAGCCGCTATAGTTCTTTATTCATGGTGGAAGTGGAGAATCGCCTATAAACCCGATCTCCTAATAATAGCGTTTCTTTCCCATCTCAGCGGCTTTCTTCCTATAGTGCTGTTTATCCTGGATCTCGCTGATCAGTATCTCGATAGCTGGAGTACCTATGCTAAGCTGGTGAGCTTAATGTGTGCCAGTGTCTGTGTCTGGGTGTGGGTTGACAGAATCGAAGACCATGAAAAGACCTTGGAACTTCATAGTGTGTTAGGTCGCCAGCAGTACACAGAAGACCACAGTCCTTTTGATTTTAACGGCAGACTAGATAATAAAGCCAACCTGTCTTTGAAGAGCAACGCCAAGCAGAACCCTCCGCCGAGTCCCAGTACAAGCTCCAGCAATACCAGAACAACCTCCAACGACGATGGGCTATATCAAGGTAAAAGGAATCCCCAATCTCAGAACACCCCCGGAAACCTTTCCATAATCCCACTATACGAAGAGCCAACCAATTCGACTGTAACACATTCTGCATCCCCGCCGGCCGCTCTGCCCAAATCCAATCATTGGAACTCCATGTGGACCGGTATTTTGAAATTAAATCTTCTCAACCGCCCTGGCACCTCCAGCTCGACACAGACAACCTACATTGTTTCCTCCACCGACCAGCTCGGCAACCAGGACTCTATGCCGGACTCCATTCCCCTCGAATCCTTTAACACCACGCCTGCAGAACTGCCGATGATAATCCACAAACATCCGATCAAGCTCGGGTCCAAACCCAACGCCGACCTCAGCGACCTGGCCTCCACCTCGTCCTCTGCCGCACCACATTAATGATTATGACCTTTTTTTTTTGTATATTATGACTTTATGACCAAATATTATGGCTATGCTTTATATCTATTTCTCTTTGCGGAAGTGCAGTTGCTCACGACGTTTTCTCCGCGAAGCGGAGCTACGGGTCTGGGCAGAGCCCAGCCGCCGGAGGCACAAATAAATAATATCTCTATACGCGAGTCCACTTAAACAGCGGGTGATTTCTGCCTATCATGTTGGAAATTTCCAGTAGGCTGGCGTCGACCTTGATCAGTTTGAGCTCATCGTCTAATGCTGCCCCGGCAGCGGCAGCTTTGCCAGTGGCCGTCGACGAGATGTATACTACGAGCTCCATGGCTTCTAGCTTTTCCCACGCCGACCGCGCCACCTGTCGCGACCATATCCTGTACCCGTCGATGTCGGCAGACGAGATCGCTGCTCGGAGGTCTTCTCGGACTCTTTTGGCTACCTCCAGGTACTCGTCGTAGACCAGATTGAAGTTGAGAGTATCGCTCTCGAGCTTGACTTCAGCGCGGGCCGCGCATATTAAGAGCGCCAATTCGAGATCCGATAGCGAGTTGATAAAGGTCTGTGACTCGGCTATTCGTTGGTCTTCTAAGTACGAGGTGAATTGGCTAGGGTCAGGCAACGGGGATGCGTTCTTGACGGCATATACAGCGTAGTAATTGAACTGGCGTACGTCTTTTGTGGTATAAAATACCAGCTCTACAAGCCACCTGAGCTGGCTATTTGCAGTTTGAAATTGTGTCTACGACTAGTTAGTAAGGAGGTATTCCTGCTGCAAGATTTGGCAAACTCACCTCTAGGAAAGAGTTCCACTGATGAATGAATTGAGGGGAGACCTCTGGAACATTGTCAATGAACAAATTCGTAGTGCACACATTCCAGAACGATTCTAAACTATTTGGGCGCTTGATGGTATATACACGTTGAGAGAAACGGCTTCGGACCCGCTTTTCAAGCATCTCCCGCGTGTTCATACGAGCCGTGGTTCCAACAACGGCAATTCCAACTTTGGCCGTTTGGCAAAGATCCAGCAGGTTATATAAGAGAGTCTGACGAGGATGCACAGTGAATCTATCGAATTCCTCGAGGATGAACAGAACTGACATTGATTCAGCATCGGCATGTTCAAACGATGATAGGAGAGTACGAAGAGTGTCTGAGATGGACCGTTGTTCGATGCCAGTGTACTCGCCAGCAGCAATAGCTAGAGCAACTGCCTTTTGAGTTTCCGCGTCTAGTCCTTTATTCAGAACTGTGTCTAGTTGATGTGTGATTTCTCGGAGAGCCATCTTGTCCTCGGATTGAGCGAACCCAGACAGGCGGATAGTAATGAACTGGTTTGGGAACCTATTCTCGAGAGATGCAAGCGCCGTGTCAATTAGAGTGGTTTTTCCAGTCGAGCGCGGGCCCATAATAAGGCATGAATTGCCTTCGTTTGACACAACGGCGCTCTCTAATAAAGTTTCCACTTCCTTTAGTTCGTGATCCAGGTTGACCAACTTCCCAATTCGTTTACCAGTTAATTTGGAGAGGACGTGGGTTTTCGCACACCGAGATATGGAAACCACGTCCATATTGAGACCCTCATCGGTGTCTATATCCATTTTCCAAATGAACTGAGTCGTGATAGTTGAGATCGAGATAAATGTCGGCATCTCTGTCTCTCTGCACCCAGTGTTTTGCATAAGTTAACAATATTGGCTGTACCTCTAGAGACTAGGCACGAGAATAAATACATACTCAAAGCTTCAGATCCATTTATCCATTTATATTTAACGGATTACAGATATTGAATCTGGTTGCTGATTCGATATGAGGTCCGCTATGGCCAGATTAATATCTGCTGCTCCATTGACAGCTTCTATACCGGCGGGAGCGGGACCGTCATTAGTAGCCCAGATCAACCCGCATCAGTTCGGGAGACAGATGAGATCAATATTGAAGCTGCAAAACCCTCTCGTTGTCGGACTGGCTGTATCCGGAGGGGTGGACTCAATGGCTCTTGCACACCTGTCGATGCAATATTTTAAGAACTTTAATACAAAGCTCATTGCCTTTACTGTAGATCATGCAGCTAGGCCAGAATCAAGCTCGGAAGCTATAACGGTCGGCCAGAATCTAAAGGCATTGGGTATAGAACATGAGATTTTAAAACTCTCCTGGCCAGATGGAAAAGTCCCAGAAGGTGCATTTGAAGAAATCGCTCGAACAGAAAGATACAAAATATTGTCAGAGGCATGTAAGCAAAAAGGAATCCAGCATCTCTTACTAGCCCATATGTTCGATGACCAGCTGGAAACGTTTTTCATGAGGCTATGTAAAGGAAGTTCAACATACGGGTTAGCAAGTATGAGAGATATCTCATATACCACCGAGCTAGCAGAGCCACAAGTGACGGAAAATGAACAAGCTGTCGTCCAATCGCCAACGCAGGGAGTCCAATTCGTAAGACCGCTTCTACAGTACAGGAAGAAAGAACTAGTTCAAACCTGCCTATCAAATAATATCAAATGGGTCGAAGACCCTACTAATCAAGACGCGACATTCACGATCCGCAATTCGATTCGAAGTCTACTGTCCCATCCGGAAGACCTTCCAGCAGTGCTCCAGCCCGACTCTTTGAGAAACACTCTCAGCATATTATCTAAATCTCGAGCTGATATAGAAAAGGAAGCTCAGCAAACATTACAGTTCATGATTAATCGCCATTTGGTGTATATAGACCCAGTACTAGGCATTGGCTCGTTAACCGAATTCGAAGGGTTCAACAATCTACGGATTTCAGTTAAAACTTTAATATTTATGTACATACTGCGACGAGTGTCGCCAATGACCAATTTGGACTATAAATTATCATCCATTGATGACTGTGTTCGAAGCATGAACAACCGATCGGCAACTGGTTTCACAAAGTCAGAGAACTTCTACACATCTGGAGTAAGAATTATCATGTATCCAGAGAAGACATTCAAGTATAAACCGCCAGCAGAATTAGAACAAGAGCGTATATTATCTGACTCGGACAACACGAAAAGGACCGACACACCTGGGAGGTATTCACTGGTGCGACAAAGAATACGCAAAAAGGAGCAGGAAAGGACAACCATCATCGATCTGGTGCCAGAGCCTCTACGATGGACCCCATGGACCTTGTTCGACAATCGGTTTTGGATCCGCATTAGGCGAACCGATAACCGAATGTCTTCATACTCTTCAATATCTGTTCGACTTGTCTATGAACTGTCACCTGTCAAAGAGGCAGTAAGTAATGTACTCGAGCTTGAAAAATATAAATGGCCATTTGAAGCCGTCCTTGCATCTCAACCGTTTTTCATGTTTCACGACCCAGAACTGCCTCACCAGCTAACATCGTTGTCTGTCATTGGGTTTCCGACGCTTGATAAATATGACCCTAACTTATGTGGAGTAGAGATAGAATGCAAATTCAAGGTTTTCGCAGATTCGCAATCTATCTGTATTCCAAATAAGGGTTTGTAAATATAGTAAACGTTAGTAAACGTTAGAATAGTAAATATTACTCTACTATGACCGGTTTATTCTCGTCATCCTCGTCTTCATCCTCGTCTTCTTCGTCATTACTCTTCACATAAGGTATTGAAACGCCAGACGCTTGAAGCGTGTCAAAGAGTCGGTCTGCGGCTGCTCTTACTTGAGGAGCGATTTTCAATATCGGCTCTAACTCATTTGTCTCTGTTCCTACTAACAGCCTTCGGAAATGGCCAAATGACGCCCGCAGAAAAGACTTTTCCAAAAACTCGTCTATATACTCTAACGGACAAGCTTTGATCTGATGATAGACGATATAACAAAACTCGATATACCGTTGCGGTTGCGATACTACGTCGGTTCGACAGCGAAGAACCAGTTCGGCAATCTTCTTCCACTGCTGGGCACCAGAGAAGTTGGCGAATATCACCATCAATATATAAGAAAGCTGTAGCTCTCCCAATAGATCTCCAAAGACAGAACCGCCAGTTTTCAGGACTACATTATTCAGATACCAGCTCTTATCTAACGAGTTCATCGTAACTTCGCGCCCAGTTGAACCAGGTTTCCAAGACTTGCGCAAGTCGAGAGGAGTAAACTTGAGCTCTTCAAAACTTTGGTCTACTAGTGATTTGATGATTCTATCTTCCTCAATGGACGAGGCTGCTTCTAAGGGCTCTGCACCGCTTGTCGAATGTTCATCTTTTGCTCTAGCGATTGCTGAATCTCTCAAGCTTTTTAAGAGAATGGTGTTTTCCTCTTTAGAAGTGCTTGAAGACGTGATAATTCCGTTACTTGGAAGGATTGCTTCTGCCACTCGGACACTCACTCGGTCGGTAAGAACAGGCCAATTCGATCCCTCTGGGTTCGGATAACCGACCATGAACGAATAGTATTCTCCTAGTCTAGATTTCGTAGCAGATACATTTAATTCGCCAATTTCATCATTTATAAGCATAGCTTCTTCCTTTGGGTCCCATTGACAGATCACCAGCTCCGATTCGTTGGCAAAGAACAACTTCCCAGTCCTTATACTTTGGCTGTCAGCACCCCAATGGACAATATGAGGGCCATTTGGTATCAACTTGACTCCTTTGAACTGAGGCGTGGATTGAAAGAAAAGCAGATCGATTCCTATTAGCCAGTCATCTGGGACATTTAGAAACACCACAGTAGTTTTAGGGGGTAGACTCATAATCTAAGGAAGGTATTATTATATATATTAGTTTGACGGTTGATTCTGTCGGGAGAGACAGTAGCAGGCATATAGTGAAATTTAGCCGTGCGGGACCGGATACCGTCATTGGGTTAGGGCGGTCCTGCACGTCACGTGCTGCGCGGATAGAGTCACTCTCAAAGAAATTTCACAATTTGTCACACATTAAGTACCGACAGAGAGATCAAGAAGAACTACGCCTTTTGTTAACTACAAACACAACAGTTTTAACAAGTAAGTTAACGCCACTCCCAAGCCAATCTCGCGAAGCGAGATCCAACCGGTCTGGGCAGCGCCCAGCCGCCGGAGGCCGCCTAGTCGGTCGTCGGTCGTAGCCATTGACTAACAGCCCACAGTGTCAGTCCAGTTCCCCAAGGAAGAGGAGACTGTTCTCAAATATTGGGAAGAGATCGATGCATTTCAGACGTCGCTGAAGTTGAGTGAGAATAAGAAACCTTTTACGTTCTATGATGGACCACCATTTGCTACGGGTACTCCCCATTATGGCCATATGTTGGCATCCACTATCAAGGACGTAGTGCCTAGATACGCCCATATGACGGGTCATTATGTCGAGCGTAGATTCGGCTGGGATACCCATGGATTACCAGTTGAGCACGAAATTGACAAGAAGCTGGGAATCACTGGTAAAGAGGATGTGATGAAGATGGGTATTGACAAGTACAATGCCGAGTGCCGGGCTACTGTGATGAGATACGCGGATGTTTGGAGAAGAGATATTGGCCGGTTGGGACGATGGATTGATTTCGATAAGGACTATAAGACATTGTACCCGAGTTTCATGGAGTCTGTTTGGTGGGTGTTCAAGCAACTGTACGAGAAAGACGCTGTTTACCGGGGTGTTCGAGTGATGCCTTATTCGACCGGCTGTACTACCCCGCTCAGTAATTTCGAGGCCCAACAGAATTATAAGGACGTTTTAGATCCTACTGCTACTGTAGCTTTTCCTTTAGTGGACGATCCAAAAGTGAAGCTTGTTGCGTGGACCACTACTCCCTGGACCTTGCCCAGTAATATTGGTCTTTGTGTGCATCCTGACTTTGAGTATGTGAAGATCCTGGACGAGGCAACTGGCGATTATTATATTTTGCTGGAGGCTCTATTAGGAGCTATCTACAAGAACCCCAAAAAGGCCAAATACACTGTTGTTGAAAGAATCAAGGGTAGTGACCTCAAGGGACTTAGATACGAGCCATTGTTTAAGTACTTTTACGAAGAGTTCAAAGACCATGGATTCAAGGTCATCACCGGTACTTATGTGACGGCTGATAGCGGAACTGGTATCGTTCACCAGGCGCCTGCTTTTGGTGAAGAGGATTTTACCGCTTCGTCTGAAAGTGGAGTTATTTCTGATACTAGATATCCCCCTAATCCAGTCGATGATTCCGGTAAATTCACTAAAGAAGTGACTGATTTCGAAGGCATGTATGTCAAGGACGCCGACCGTAAGATTATCAAGTATTTAAAGGAAAAGGGCAGAATTCTCCATGACAGTCAAATCATGCACAGTTATCCGTTCTGCTGGAGATCCGACACTCCATTGTTGTATCGTACCGTGCCTGCGTGGTTTATCCGCATCAAGCCGATTATCCCTAAGATGTTAGAGAATATCGACAAGTCACACTGGGTTCCTAATTCCGTCAAGGAGGGCCGATTCGCCAACTGGATCAAGAATGCCAGAGATTGGAACGTTTCTAGAAACAGATACTGGGGTACCCCTATTCCCTTGTGGGCTAGTGAGGACTATGAAGAGATTGTATGTATTGGTTCTATTGAGGAACTGAGGCAATTATCCGGTGTCGAAGGCATCACCGATTTGCATCGTGAGAACATTGATCATATCACTATTCCGTCTAAAACTGGCCGTGGTGTGTTGAAGAGAGTCGAGGAAGTTTTCGACTGTTGGTTTGAATCGGGTAGTATGCCATATGCTAGTAAACACTATCCATTTGAAAATAAACAAAAGTTTGAAGCTGGATACGGATTCCCAGCTGATTTCATTTCCGAGGGTCTTGATCAAACCCGAGGTTGGTTTTATACTTTAACGGTGTTGGGTAACTATTTGTTTGATGTTTCTCCATTTAAAAATTGTATTGTCAGTGGCATTGTGCTTGCTGGTGATGGTAAGAAGATGTCCAAGCGTCTTAAAAACTACCCAGATCCTACTTTAATGTTTGACAAGTACGGCGCAGATGCAGTACGTGTTTATTTGATCAATTCTCCCGTTCTAAGAGCCGAGCCGTTAAGATTCAAGGAAGATGGTGTCAAGGAGGTTGTTTCCAAGGTGTTGCTCCCATGGTGGAACTCGTTCAAGTTCTGGGAAGGCCAAGTGGCTCTTCTTAAGAAGGATCAAGGCATTGAGTTCAAATACGACCCTAATGCCTTTTCCGATAATGTCATGGATAAGTGGCTTTTGGCGAGCTTGCAAACTCTGTTGACTCATATCCACACGGAAATGAAGCAATACCGTTTGTATACTGTTGCTACTGGTTTGCTCAAGTTCTTGGACGATCTTACCAACTGGTATATCCGTCTTAATAGACTTCGTTTGAAAGGTGAGAACGGTCCTGAAGATGCTGTCATTGCACTCAATACTTTGTTTGGTGCTCTTTACACGTTTGTTCGTGCCATGGCTCCGTTTACCCCCTTCCTTTCAGAAACCATTTACCAGCAATTGAGGTGTGCGTTTGCAGAAGGAACCCAATCTGAGCCTGATACGAGATCCGTTCATTTCTTGGAGTATCCCGAGGTCCGCAAGGAGTTGTTGGATGATAACATTGTTGTTTCCATCGGCCGCATGCAAAAGGTCATTGAGTTAGGACGTACTATCCGAGAGAAGCAGACCATCTCTCTTAAGGTCCCTCTTAAGCAATTGATTGTTCTCCACCACAACCCCGACTATCTCAAGTGTATCGAATCGCTCCGTCAATATGTCATTGATGAACTTAATGTGCGAGAGTTGATTCTCACTTCTGATGAAGAGAAGTATGGTGTTGAGTATCGTGCTCAAGCCGACTGGTCGGTTCTTGGTAAGAAGCTTAAAAAGGACATTGTGCGCGTCAAAAAAGCCCTTCCTGAACTCACTAGTAAGCAAGTTCAGTCTTATATGGAACACAAGAAGATCGACGTCGATGGTATCGAGCTGGTTGAAGGCGACTTAACCGTCATCCGTGGTCTTGGTGAAGGTGCCACTGCCAAAGGACAGCAAGTCAACACCGACCAAGACGTGCTTATCATCCTTGACACTCACATCTATGACGACCTCAAGACCGAAGGAACTGCTAGAGAGTTCATTAATCGTGTTCAAAGATACCGTAAGAAGCTCGGTCTCGTAGCCACAGACGACGTTCAAGTCGAGTACTCTGTTATGAATGACAAAGATGCCAGCCTTGTCAAATCTCTCACTCTCAACAGCGAATTCTTGACCAAGTCACTACGCCATCCTTTGAAGGAGTTTGGTCAATGCTCATCCACCGAGGTCATTGGCGAGGAAGACCAGGAAATTGGCGATGCCACTTTCAAGCTTAGATTATTGAAGTTATAGATAGTTTCTTGTATTCAGTAATAGAATTATAATTAATTTTCGACGTCAGCTTGTGATTGCGGCTAGGCTCGGTCCAGTTTTGCGGAGAGAGAGATACGGTAGCTTAATAACTTTTCTTATATTATTTATATACAAAACATTCACCACTTCTTGCGGCCCATCTGCATCGTTAGTCATCATACCCTCAACGTTGCTCCTCCACACATTACTTACGCTGTTCATAAAACACTTTTTAAACTGCTCGAACTCGGCTTTACAAACACCAGGAGAAATTGACTGTGAATGGGCTAATATACAAGTCCCGTAGACAGCACCTGATTCGGCACACACAGCCGCCGCCGCCGACAATTGCTTAACAGCTTTGTTTTGCATTGGCACTATAGATTCATTCAATCGTTGATGATTGAGTTGGCTAGAGGAGAGTATTTTCGGTGAACATGGATGAACTTTTAGGCAAAGAAATGAGAACTGCGAGCCCCGGACCGTGCGGCTGCGCGGCAGAAGAAACCGGCTTCTTTGTAAATTGCCTTTCTGAATCGATTTAAGTTGACTCCAGAGGCGACGCCAGAGGCTATTTCCTAATATTGGGTCTACCGTGCAACCCAAGCCGTAACTGACTCGCTCTCGTTTTTCCGTGTAGTCACAGTCGTCTCTGGTCGTTGCCGCGTATAGGCGGCGCGACTATGTCCGGCAAAGTCCGATGCGTTAAATAAGATCGGATGCAATATGATTGATAATACAGGCAGGAGTCACGACCGAAAAGTCGATGCCGTAGATTACCAGATACCACAATCGGTTTTTCCCTCCCCCCCCCATATCATGTGACCTAAAGATAACGGTTATCTTGACAGTTTGTCATAAAAGTACTGCATGGCATGGTTACTTAGCCGCTCGGAGCTTGATAAGGATTATAGATCGATCTATCCAGAGAGTAGTTTGGTTGATTAGCTACAAAACTTCCTGTATAATCGTTGGGCAGCCATGTAAAAGAGGTTCGGTATTTGTATATAAGCTATCGTTAGCAACTATATACGTGATATTATTTGATTTTGTGTGTTGTTATGATTCCTTATCACCCTTCACAGTTGATTCTTACCCTGCATCAAGCAAGACCCCCACTGATAACGATAAGAATCGGAGGGTTTAGGAGAAGTGAGATAAGTCCGAAACTATCGACATTGTTGAAGATTAGCGATGCTTGATTGAGAGTGGAATTGAGGTCCTACGGCGATTATGAACGACTGATACCAGCAGTGAGCAGACACTATTGACTTACAGTTAGGTTGTATTTGTGTTCTATTCACTTCTGCTACTTGGTGGGTATAGATAGTTTTATTAAAGTTGTATCATATTTTGTTCTGTACTTCTGTACCTATTGTCTAATGTGTACTCTTTACTCTTTACTCGATATAATCTCTACTCTCTACTCTCTACTCTTTACTCTTTACTCGATATAATCTCTACTCTCTACGCTTTACTCTTTACTCTTTACTCGATATACTCTCTACTCTCTACTGTTTACTCTTTACTCGATATAATCTCTACTCTCTACTCTTTACTCTTTACTCGATATAATCTCTACTCTCTACTCTCTACTCTCTACTCTTTACTCTTTACTCTTTACTCGATATAATCTCTACTCTCTACCCTTTACTCTTTACTCGATATAATCTCTACTCTCTACTCTCTACTCTTTACTCTTTACTCGATATAATCTCTACTCTCTACTCTCTACTCTCTACTCTTTACTCTCTATACCCTCTATACTCTCTAATCTCTAATCTCTATACCCTCTATAACCTCTATACTCTCTATACCCTCTATACCCTCTATACCCTCTATACCCTCCATCCGTCTCTTTACCCTCCATCAGTCTCTTTACCCTCCATCACCAACTCCTGTCTTGTTCTCTTCCTGCTCCGTCGATAAGCCCACCATTCTACCTTGCCAATCTCCTTATCAAGATATCTCTAGAGCTAAAAAAAGAAATCCTGTCGCCCTTTGATATCAAATTGCTAGGGCTATCCAGTCTCCAACCCCTGCCCTTGTGCATTATCTCTAACACCCGCGCGCGCAACAACGCACAACCTTCCGTCACCTCTCATCATCGCTGCTCCCACTTATTCGCGTGGTATATAAGTTAATAGGGCGCCACGCTCATCCGACTTCATCAACCTCGCTTCTTACCAATCACTTTCTGGCATCTGAAGAGAACACGAAATTGACCACCACATCAGTAGCGAAAACAAAATACCCCGGCGAATTATCCAACAATGAAATCCAAGTTTAAGGACGAGCATCCATTTGGTAAGTTTGTCATGGATGGCGGCCACGCCGGGAACATACTCACAACCCACATCCACCACTAACACATATCAACTAGAAACTCGTAAAGCTGAAGCGGATCGAATCCGTCATAAATATACAGAGCGAATCCCCGTCATCTGTGAAAAGGTGGAAAAGTCGGAAATCCCCTCAATCGATAAGAAGAAGTACCTAGTTCCTTCCGACTTGACGGTCGGGCAGTTTGTGTATGTGATTCGTAAAAGAATCAAGCTGGCTCCTGAGAAAGCCATTTTCATCTTTGTCGACGATGTGCTTCCACCAACCGCATCGCTTATGAGCGCGATCTATGAAGAGCACAAGGATAAAGATGGATTCCTATACGTAACATACTCTGGCGAGAATACATTTGGATGGGAAGAATACGAGGACTAAGGATATGCTATTTGTTCGCGGTCTAAGTCCTTATTATTATTATTATTTTTTTTTTTTATTATTATCTTTATTATTATTTTTATTTCTATATCCCACACACGAATACATGGCTTTGACTGGTGGTTGTGGTTTTTTGATGATAGGATGTCGGTTGCCTCTGGCGGCTGAGCTCCGCTTCGCGTAGGGGCCGGCTATTATGGAGCAGCTGGGCGAGCAAAGGGCCAGTCGTCGCCTGAGTAAATGGGTTTCATTTGAATCAGGTTAAGCGCTGGCCTGGATCTCTCTCTGGTTGGTGCTGCTTTGCTGGCTGGCAGGTATTCTAGACAGACGGCTTTCGCTGCTGTGGTGGCTGTGGTGGCTGGCTGTTCTTCTGCCTCTGCCTCTGCAACTGCAACTGCCGGCCCTCAGAAAATGCAGGGACAGGACCCTCCATATGCCCTGCATGAACAGAGTGTCATGTCATTCTGCTTTCTGTCCCTGGCCCGTCTGCCTACTACGTATTCCGCTCTAGGAACTGAACAGCTTCTATCTGTACGACGTATTCTGCTCTAGGAAAAAACTTCTTTCTATTCATCTCTCTGAGACTATTTGTTCTATTTCGTTTCCCACTGCTAGTTATACTGTATCCTGCTCTCTCACTGTCGATGTCTCTCCTAGACGGCAGTTACATTGTACTCTTACTCCTTCGCCTGCCACTTCCCTCTGGACCATCCAAACACCAACTGCTGCTTAAACTGAATCTCAATATATCTACTGACATCAAAATACTATAACAAACTTATTCTACCTGTCTGTGAACATTATGGCTCTCTAATCACCCATCTTATGCCATTACTATAAACCACCCTTGGCTTTGTAAGTCCCCTTCAACCTTTGAACAATAACTATATACTCCTCATAACTTCCCCTTTGTTTCCTAGACGGGCCTATAATCGAAAATCTCGTAATATCTTAGTTGATTACCTAATTCTTTTTAGCGTGTGCAGCCAGATGACAAATCAGGCTAATGCAGTTACCCCTGAATTTGACTTCTATAAATAAACCAGTAGATTTACTCTCTGATAACAACTGTCCATTCACCGATCCTATACTTCCTTGTCCTATCTAAAATGTCCAAGTCTGTAGCAATTGTCGGCCTCACTGGCTACCTCGGTAAACCTACTCTGAATGCCCTGTTAGAGCCTACTTTCAAGTTCAAATTGCCTATTCGTGCTATTTCTCGAGGCATTCCTGAAAATTCTACGTCCGTCATTGAATACTACCAGGCCTCTGATCAGTCTTCGTATGAAACTGCCCTCCAAGGTGTAGACGTGGTAATCGATCTTAGATCTACTGCTACGTTAGGAAACAATGATCTAATTCTAGCTGCCAAAAATGCTGGAGTTAAAATTCTTGTTCCTTCGGAATTCGGATTGGATTATGCAAAGGTAACGGAATATAGGTCTGTTTTCCAAAAGAAAGCTGATACGGTACACTATGCTGAAAAGTTAGGCTTGAAAGTTGTTCAATTTAAAGTCGGGTATTTCATAGACAGTACTCTAGCTCCGTTCGGTGACCGTCTTCTCTTCTTCAATCATAAGTCTGGTACTTCTGATTATGTTGGAGATGGTTCCTACAAGTTCACACTCACGTCTACTAAGAACATTGGCCAATCCGTTGCAGCAGTTCTTTCCCGTCCATATAATGAGATTCCTGATGTAGTTAAGGTTGCAGGCGATAACATCACGCCAGCAGATTTTGCTTTATTGTATGAAAAGTATACCGGCAGGAAGCTGTCTGTAACAACTACCACCATTGACGATATAAGGCATCAAGCTGATGATGCTCTTACAGGGAAATCTGTACAAGACTCACCACCATTTTTGAATATCTTGCGTGCTATCTCGGTTACTAGCAAGAAATCAGTGGATTTTTCGTCCGACAATGATAACGACTTGATTAATCCTGGTGAACAGTACTTTATATGGGAAACAGTTGAGGACTATCTGCCAAGTGCATATCCAAGCGTTTAGTATATTGCCTATCACGGGCTTCCGTGCAAGGTCCACCACCTCCAGGTGGAATTTCCGCTTGACAATGAAGGCGGAACCCCTTTCGGTTTATGGTGAGCAATTTATCACTAGTATTAATCAAAAGTGATTTTAAGTTCAATGTTACCAAGCACTGCATACTTCTGGCTGAATTCCGCAAACTCCGGGGAAGCATAACACCTCTAAAAACATGCCGACCCCAGATGTCACAAAACTACTAACAACTACTTCTAATTGTAACGACCATTTTAGTATTGACTAGGGCGGCCGCGGACTCACTGGCCCTCTTCTACGTGGTCTGATTCAGTAGCGTTAAATGACAAACTGTATGCGACCAGTTGCTCCGCGGACTTTACGTCATGGAGAACCAAGTCAAATATGTACTAGGGAATCGTTCACACTGATGTTGACCCTTATGATCTAATCAAAGCAATTTCTCTTTGTCTCGAGTTGGAGTTTCAAGTCGTGGCTATCCTCACATTATATAAAATCGGTGCATATTCTGAAGTGTGTCAAAGTATTTTGCTTCTAACCTACCTTATAACAATGTCTAAAAGTGTTGCTTTTGTCGGAATCTCGGGCTATATTGGCCAGCCTATTCTTGATGCTCTGTTAGACCCGGTCTTCAAAGACAGCTTCAAATCACCTGTCCGAGCGGTTACGCGGAGCGCCAAATTGGCATCTAACTCCAAGGTTGAATATGTTGAAGCTAGCGATGAAGCATCTTATGAAAAGGCTTTTCAGGGTATTGATGTTGTAGTGGACCTTAGAGGTCTGGAGGCATCCACAAATATCGATGTAGCATCTGCTGCTAGTAAAGCGGGTGTTAAAGTTCTTGTTCCGTCAGAGTATGGAGTTGATTACTCTAAAGCAGGGAAATACAGTGGGTTGCTGGAAAAGAGAAAGAATCTGGTTGTATCTGCCGAGAATTTAGGCTTGAAGGTTCTTCAAGTCAAAGTTGGGTTCTTTATTGATACCGGCCTTGATCCCACTGGAGATGCGATCTTTTTCTTCAACAGTAGAAACGGGACCGCAGATTACGTCGGAGATGGGTCGTATAGAATGAGCGTCAATTCTGCTAAGAATATTGCTCAGTCGGTTGTAGCAGTTATTTCGCGTCCATTCGAAGAAATCCCGAGCGTGATAAGATTATCTGGAGATAGTGTTTCTCCCGCAGAGATAGTTCAGTCATATGAGAAACTGACTGGCAAGAAACTGTCTATTCAACCAACTACTGTTGAAGACATTACTCGACAAGCAGATGATGCTCTGGCTGGAAAGACCGTAGATGTAGACTACCCTTCTTATTTCTTTGTATTGCGAGCCATAACTGTCGTTTACAACGATGCAGTTAACTTTACCTCAAACAACGACAACGAATTCATAAATCCTAATGAAAAGTTTTTCAAATGGGACAAGGTCGAGGATTTTATTCCCAAGATATTTAATTAGCAGGCAATAAAGGTGATATACTGATATAACTACTAGATGTATATACTTAATTCAAGACTGAAACCGAGTGCAGCTTATTAACATCTACTAACTCGAACACAATAGAGAAAAAATGAAAATGAAAAAGTTTTTTCAAAAGGGACAAGGTCGAGGATTTTATTCCCAAGATATTTAATTAGAAAGCAACAAAGCTGATATAACTACTAGGCGTATATACTTAACAAAAGACTGAACCGAGTGCAGCTTATTAGCATCTACTAACTCAAACACAATAGAGAAAAAATGAAAATGAAAAAGTTTTTTCAAAAGGGACAAGGTCGAGGATTTTATTCCCAAGATATTTAATTAGCAAGCAACAAAGCTGATATAACTACTAGGCGTATATACTTAACAAAAGACTGAACCGAGTGCAGCTTATTCCCATCTACTAACTAAAACACAAGAGAGAAAAACTTAAAATTTCAAAAAAAGATTCAAGACATATCTACATACAAAATGGCAGTTGAGTTACAACTTGGCACCAACCAATTCAGCATACTTCTCAGTAGAGAAGGACTTGGGTCTCTCAATAGGAGCACCGACAGCACGGTCGATGATGATTTGAGGAAGAACACCAATGGCACGAGAAACACCAAACAAAACAGTGTAGTAAGATTGCTCGGTGAGTCCGTAGTACTGGAGAAGGACACCAGAGTGAGAGTCCACATTGGGCCAAGGGTTCTTGGTCTTACCGTGCTTGGTCAATACCTTAGGAGCAACCTCGTAGATGGTGGAAACAAGGTGGAACAAGTCATAGTCGGGCATGTGCTTAAGAGCAAACTCACGTTGAGCAGTGTAACGAGGATCAGTCTTACGGAGAACCGCATGTCCGTATCCAGGCACAACGCGGCCGGCGTTAAGAGTGTCCCACAGGTACTTCTCAATATCTTCCTTGGTGACGTTGGAACCGATCTTGGACTTGATTTCCAAGATCCACTCGAGAACTTCTTGGTTGGCTCTTCCGTGAAGAGGACCGGCCAATCCGTTGAGACCGGCCGCGACAGACAGGTATGGAGAAGACAAGGCCGAACCGACCAAGTGGGTGGTGTGGGCAGACACGTTACCACCTTCGTGATCGGTGTGGATGGTCAAGTAGAGACGCAGTAACTCGGTGAATTCCTTGGAGTCGCCATAACCAAGTTGCTTGGCGAAGTTGGCCGAGTAATCGAGGGCGTTGTCGATAGGAGCGACCTTCCCGTCCTTGAAAACGTTACGGTAGATTCTGGATGCGATAGAAGGCAACTTGGCAATCAAATCAATGGAATCCTCGTAGGCGTATTGCCAGTATTCCTTCTTGTTGACGCCCTTTTCGTACGCCTTGGCGAACGAAGACTCGGATTCCAAAGCAGTCACGGCAATGGACAGCTGGGCCATGGGGTGCAGAGAAGGAGGAGACCGGTCGATCAATTCCTTGACGTGAGCAGGCAGCTCAGAGCGGGCAGCGAACTCGGCCGAAAGAGCACGAACTTGAGACTCAGAGGGGACTTCTCCAGTCAACAGGAGCCAGAAAAGACCTTCAGGGAGAGGCTCTTCTCCACCAGGGGCCTTGGGCAGTTCCTTTTGCAAGTCTGGAATGGTCTTACCACGGAATCGGATGCCCTCCTCAGGGTCCAAAACAGATCCTTCCCAGACAAGAGCCTTGATACCACGTTGACCGCCGTATACCTGGTCAAGAGTCACTTCACCAATGACGTCGGAGCCGTGTTCCTTTCTGAGTTTCTTGATCTGCTCAATCTTGCTGGGCAGCAGCTCCGCAAATCTCTCCTTAAGAGTCTACAGACGAAGTTAGCTGCTGGGTCGCGCGCGAGGGGGGGAGAGATGCCTCCGGCGGCCGGGCGCTGCCCGGACCCGTGGCTCGAGCTTCGCTCGAGGGAACGGGGACACGACGACAGCCACCGCATCGCTACTCGAGCGAAGCTCGAGCCACGGGCCCGGGCAGCGCCCGGCCGCCGGAGGCTGCAATTGACTTACGGGCTCCTTAGAAGAGTACGCTCTCATGGCAGCGGCACTGAAAGTGCGGGCAGAGAGCTTCAAAGCGGAAGGACGAACGGTAAAGGCCAAGGACATTTTTGAGAATTGTTCTTTCACCGACTACAAAATCAATTGTTGTTGTGGAGAAGAAAATAAAAACGAGAAAAACCAAAAGGAAAAGAAGAAAACAGAAACAGGAATTCAAAACTTTTTTTTTTTCCACAAAACTTCTCTTGTTCCCTTTTTATAACCTTAACCCAAGAATTTCTCGGCCACTGCATATTGGAGGACGGAGTGGTACAGGAGAGCGAGGTGCAAGGCCCCTGAGGCCCGTCAGGACCACGTCGCTGCTTGTGTGTGGCCGAGATCCGGTGTAGAGATGGAAGCAGATTGGTCAATTGGTCGCTAGGTCTGTATCGGACGGAGGTCAGTCGCCTGGCTGCTGCCTAAGAATCATTGGACATCTCTGCCTCTGCTCCGAGTCCGGGGCAAGGGAGGTTTGGAGCGTAAACTCCCAACTTCCTACTGTCGTGCGTACCATGGGTACCTTACCGTCGTTGTTTGTTATTTTAGTCCCAACGATAGTTGCCGTCTCTGCCGTACGCAATTAGGAAATAAGCATAAGTCCGTGGGGGAGACTTTGAGAACTTTTAGCCACAGCTGGGGTCTAAAGGGAAGTATGGGGAGTCTGATGTACGGACGTTGTTGGGCCAATTGTTGGCCGATAGGCTTACGTCGTCGCTTTTGTTTGTCCCCTGTTTGTCCTCTCTGTGGTTCACTTACTCAGGGCCCAATCACGTGCCCAGAAACTACTGCCAGTTCCCAGTACTTGCTTCCTCATTGATATTTTCTTGCCGAATCTGTCCGACAAGTCGTCAATGACGCCATCTACGTCTACGCACCGTTCTCACTCACTACGTAACACAGCTCCGGTCCTCCGCCATCCATTCCGGTGCTCGGCTGCCTCCTGACCTATGACCTACCTACGTTCTGTCTCGAAAATGTCTGTCCGAAGCCTCGCCATCAGATGTTGTAAATACTGTAAATACTGCTCCTAGTGCCATTCCATGATGAAGCTTTGGCTTACTGAATGGTCCCAATGCAGATATGGACAATACTACTAACAGGAACTACTACTAGCACCTCGGTCCACTTCCCCGGATCTTCCATTAACCGTTAATACACATATTCAACTAAAATAAACAGAATAGAATTAACAGTCCGCTCATCCGACCTGACGAAATATCGTAATAGCGAGTGTGATATGTTACAGTGTCTCGGATTAAGGGAAGACCGGTCTGAGCCCGCTGATACTGTATTTACAAGTATTGGTACTCCGATTATTATTTACTAATATTGTTACTCCAATTATTATTTACTAATATTGTTACTCCAGTTATTATTTACTAGTATTGGTACTCCAATTATTATTTACTAGTATTGGTACTCCAATTATTATTTACTAGTATTGTTACTCCAATTATTATTTACTACTACTACTACTACTACTACTACTACTACTACTCTTCAGCCGTATACTCGCTCACCTAACCCGATGAGATCGACTATTTACTTTATACTATTCAAGCAATCTGGATTACAGTTATAAGATCCCGTATTGACAAAATTGATCCAGAGTGTGAATTTTTCTCATGCGTGGATAGAATGATTTGACAACACAAGTGAAAAGAGAGTTCCAAAACGACCGTTGTACATCTTGTTTATTATAAGAGTGTTAACTAACCAATGTACGTAGTTCAGCAGAGTAACCAACAACAACAGCAACAACCATCTATAGTGACTACCACAAGCTATCCAATATATATCCACTATTGCTCTACTCTACCAAGACATCTCGCTCAAGAATCTAACTGACAAGATCTCAACATGACTTGCTCAACGATATTCCATATCCAACCGCTACCAGTAGCAACCTTTTACCTGCTCGAGTCTCACATAACCGGCACGTTTTGACTCTCACCACCACATCACCCTATTCAAATATCGAGGTACTCTCATATTCAAACCAAAGTTAAACCACAATATCGTTAGTAAACATACAAATATTAGCAAATTTATTATTGCACAACAATATCTCGAAAAACCGATATGCCCAAAGTACTCTCAAAATTCAAAGCAGAAGATCGTTTTATACCCCCCCAAGCAACTTTCTTTTATGATTATAAAGAGACCATCTCCTCCCCCAGCCGCATATTGCTCTCTATCCCTTTAACGGACTCATCAGCCTGCCGATGAATATATATATTTCACGAAATATTTTGACTCCATGAAAATAAACAAGACCTCTCGTCCTCGTCAACCTTCTTCTATAGGTACGAATGAATGGTATTTGAACATCTGACCCATCAACCAACATCGACAAAAATCAAATTTTGCAACTCTCCTTTCTCTGTAATATAAACCACAAAACCTCATAATCAAACAATTGCATAGTCCTCCTCACATCTCGCCATGTACCCATCCCTCTCCAAACCACCCTCCGTTCCTATAGCGTCAAAGCCTGCCAGCTTGGGGATCGGAAACGCTGTTCAAACCACGCAATCCAACGACTTGGCCAACATCGGAACCATCAAAATCTCCGATTTGAAAAAAAAATCAAAAGACGCGTTACAATTAGCGAGTGGGTTCATCGACACCTATCTCGAGCGTGACCTTAGGTTTCCGGACCTTGAGAAGCTTCTTGCTCGTAAGTATATGCCCTGGGTACGCCCTGACTGTGCCTCTGGCAGCTGGGCTCCGCCCAGACCAGTTGCTCCGCTTCGCTGAGGGTACAAGACCAACACTAACTAATAGAATCAAATACGGGGTCCCAATATGTGTTCTCGGAGTCGCCCAATGACCTCGGCGCACTAGTGCCTTTTGTAAGATCAGAAGTAATCAATATCCCTGATAGTATATTTGATCAGTACAATCAGACGGAAAGCTATACGAAGATGGGCATGTTTCCTTCTATCGACCGTGCGTGGATCACGGTAGATAACAGACTGTATCTGTGGAACTATAAAAATGGAAACGACTTTTCCACGTTCGACGAACTAGATCATACGATTCTGACCGTCAACCTCGTCAAGCCAAGACCAGGTGTGTTTTTGGAGTCTATTAACTATCTGCTGGTGTTGTGTACGCCAGTGGAACTATACATTCTTGGTGTCGAGTTTGATAAATCAAAAAGTACCATGGAATTCCACTATAGCGGAATCAATGTGTCGATTAGTGGACTGGACGTCGACCAATTGGTAGCCAGCGAGAAAACAGGACGAATCTTTTTCAGCGGTGCTAACGACGGCGTCAATCTATGGGAAGTGGTATATACCAATGAAGATACCTGGTTCAGGGGAAAGTGCTCAAAGATTTGTCACACCCGGTCTGGCCTGGTAGCTGCGTTGACTCCCAACTTCTCGCTTCCCTCTGTACCATTTTTACCAACTATTGATGTATCCAAGATAAAAGAACCTCTGGGGTTCGGGACTAATACCGCTCCGGCTACAATCATTAGTATGCAAATCGACGATACCAGAGATTTATTATATACATTATCGTCGACATCCACAATCCGGATATACCATATCCCGGGCGGACAGAATGCGACTCTTGCATTGACTTATACACTACCACAGATTCTATCCAATTTCCAAATGGCCAGTTCTGATTCTCGTAGTACCACTGCGGCTGCTTCAAAGTCTCTGAAAATCGTGTCTTTGCAAGTAATTAAAGCATACCAGAGCGCCCAGTTTCACTTGGTAGCAATAACTTCTGGTGGATTCCGTCTTTATATCAAGGCTGGCCGTCAGTATGGCCTTAATGTTAGCGGTAAGCCTCCAAATACGATCCAGGTAGTTGGCTATAGACCACCTCCTGTCAGAGAGTTATCCGCCGTCAACCCAGATGGCTCTGTTAATAGACCTCTGCCAGTTCTTGATGCTGCTAAACAGCAATCTAGAATTTTTGAACCAGGCCATTTCTTCTGTGTTGTTCCTGATGAAGCCAATTCCGGCGGTGATAAGATCTTTGTTTCTTCGCTTGATTCTGGCAGGGTCATTCATATTCTAAACCAACCAAACTCGGTGCCTACTTATAGTGAGAACGCGTGCTTTTTGGAGGTCGAAGGGTTTGTTCAGGCTGTTGAGTTGCTGAGCCCTCCATTCAGACCCAGTTCGAAGCCTGAAGGTTTTCTCAACGAGTGCGCTGCTCAGTATAGCTTACTTCCCCCTCAAATTGCAGTTCTGACCAATACCGGTATTTATATTTTTACCCGTAGACTGCCATATCAAATTTTCGAGAATCTCGTCGGTTTAGATGTGAAATTGTTTTTTGATGCCTATGGACGGACTGAAACCTGTGCCAGTGCACTAAGCGTTGCTTCGAAATCCATCGGACCCACTTCATCATCCGCCTCTTCGTTAGCTTATACAAGCCGAGAGACCGCTACCAAGATTTATATTGAAATTGGCGGTCGGGCTCATCTCAGATATGATGATGAAAGTACCTATGCCATGGTTCGATCCACTGCTAATAGCACAGCTGGCAACGAGATAATCCGTCTTAGCGGCAGATTCGACGGTCTGGCAACTTACATATCACGAACTATTCGTGATTTATGGGACGGTCAAGTGTTTAAAATCTCGAAATCATCTGCTTCTTCCAACTCCGAAGTGTTTTCACTTCAAAACCCCCGTAAAACACTCGAATCCGTACAATTGACATTAATGGAGATTGCTGAATTCCTTGACCGCAATCATGCGTTTATTGACGGGCTGTCAGGTATGCCAGACAGCTTCATTGATACTGGTCTTTCGTCAAGAGCAGAAGAGATCTCCCTACAAGCAGAACATCGAGGACTGGATGCGCTAGTGAAACTTATAGAATCATCCCGTGAAGGATTGGCATTTTTATTATTATTACATGATGAGACAGCCCATGCCTCAGATGGCCTTGAAGCTGTCATGTCCTATCTTCCAAAGGAGCTCCGTGATAAAATGGCAAAACTTACTTACAAGCACTTCTTCACCACCTCGGAAGGAACCGAATTAGCTAAAGAGCTGGTCACCTGTTTGGTGAATCGAAGCATCAGTAAAGGAGAATCGGTAGATTCCATGTCAAGAGTGTTACAAGATAGATGTGAAAGTTACTGCTCAAGCAGCGATGTTATTATCTATAAAGCACTAGAAGATCTTCGTAAAGCCAAATCTGTTGGAGAACATGACGTGGAACAACGGATGCAGAGTTTGTACGATAGTGTACGAATGTTCAAAAGGGCTGCTGCCACTATTCAGTTTGATAGTTTGAAAGAGGCTATTAGCGAGTATGTCGGTCTCAGATATTATTCGGGAGCTATTGAAGTAGCTCTTTCTGTAGCTATTGTAGGAGACAAGGGTAACTTGGCTCTTGGTTATTTACATGATGGAAAACCTCCTGGAGACCCTCGTGCTGCCGCATATGATGCCAGAATCAAGGTATACAACCTTGTATTTGAAGTGTTAGATATCGTTGATGAAAAAGCTCAATCACTCTCGGAGACCAGTTCCGTTGGTGGCAATGCCCAAACTGTTCCCCAAGACGAAAAAGCAAGACAAGAAGCATACGATATCTGCTTTGAGTCCCAAGACGAAGTATTCCATTTCGCTTTCTATGACTGGTTCAATCTGAAAGGTATCGAGAGTAGGCTATTGGACGTCAACACTCCATATATTCTTCCATATCTAGAGGCCAATGCTAAAAGCAACCTGGCTATTGCTGATTTATTATGGGTCTATTTCCAAAAGAGAGGTGATAACTACGCCGCTGCCCAAGTTCTGTTTGGCCTTGCGAAAAGCGATTTCGATATCTCATTAAGCAACCGATTGGAATTCTTGTCTCGAGCAAGAGGGTATTGCAACACTGATGGACCGCCAGGGCTACGATCTGCCATGACCCAGCTTGGCAACTCCATTCAGGAATATCTCGACATTGCTAGCATTCAAGATGATGTGTTGCAAAACGTGCGTGAAGATTCGAGATTCGCCGATGATAAACGACAGGAAGCAATTGCCATGCTGGATGGAAAGCTATTACATGTGAGTCAGCTATTCAACGATTTCGCCGATCCCCTCGGGTATCACGAGATTTGCCTAGTCGTGTTCCAAGTGACCGACTATAGAGGCCACGATGAAATCACCAAATGTTGGCAAAAGCTCGTCAACTCGTCCTCGGTTGAATCTGACGAAGTCACCAACTACGAACAAGTTTCTTCGGTGGTTCAACGTCTTGGACAACAATTCATGAATGCCGAGTTCGTGTTCCCAACTGATGTATTAGTACCAATGCTTGAAACTTATTCTCTCGAAAACGCTCCTAATGCACCTCGTGGTTGGGTCATTGATACTCTCCTCAATGCTGGTGTCAGTAGCGAGACCCTGTACGCTCTTCTTAGCGATCTGCTGGAACGTAAAGAGTATCCATTCGATGATAAAACCGGCTACGAACGACTGGCTATGGACCTCGCTTATCTCCTTACTAGATGGTCTTCCGAGACCCGTGGTCGGGTCATTTCTCACGTTGTCAGCCGTGATGACATCGAGAAGCTGCGCACTGCTATTCCACAGAAAGAATATGCAGAGATTTTGAGACGTTTGCGTTGATTGGATGTATATCAATAATTAGATTTTTATTTATATCTTCTCTGTTAGTGATTATGCCTCTGGCGGCTGGGCTCTGCCCAGACCCGTAGCTCGCTCCGCTCGTTTGGTGCGAAATTGTTTGGGAATGCGAGGATATTAGCCTCTGAGTCTGGGTTTGATGTAAATGCACGTGATCGATGTTCAAATATTGCAATCATGTTGAAGGTTGACGTGATTTTAGGATTTGATAGCGGTAGATTTTTCAGAGATTATATATAAATGTGGCCCCGGTAGCCAGTTAAAAAAAAAGGCAGGCGCCTGCCAATAAAATAAAAGGGACATTTTGAAAAATCGAAGTCCAATATGACCGATTTAGCCTCTAGAATCCAATCGGTCGACGCTTCAACCTACTCCGTAGGCAGCTCCAAAGAGGAAATAAAAAAGTCATTAAGATTTCCCCAATACACGCCTGGGTGGGATTCGAATGAGAAATTCCCACCCTATGAAGCGATTGACTTCCAAGATAAGGGTCTTAAAGCACATCCAGAATTGAAAAATATATTCCCAAACGGACTACCGCAATCGGAACAAGACTTGAGAGCCACTACTGCTAAGAAGATTGTCAAGTTTGGCTACTCTGTATCGGACCTCACTCCTAAGTTCGGATCCGAGGTTCGGGGGATCCAACTCTCGCAATTAACTGATGAAGCGAAGAATGACTTGGCCAAATATGTCGCTGAGAGAGGGGTAGTTGCATTTCGAGATCAGGACTTTAGAAATTTATCCATTGACCAAGCATTGAAATGGGCGGAATATTTTGGAAGGCAACATATTCATCCTACTTCAGGGTCCCCTGCTGGGTATCCGGAAGTTCATCTCGTCCATCGAGCTCCTAATAATACTACTTATAAAGACTATTTCTCTAAAAACATCTCGTCTACTGCCTGGCACTCTGATGTTACCTACGAGCTTCAACCGCCAGGTACAACCTTTTTAGGTATTTTGGAACTGCCTCCAACTGGTGGAGATACAGTATTTGCTGATACGGAAGAAATATATAGTCGATTGTCGCCCGCGTTTAAATCCAGATTGGATGGATTGAGGGCAATACATTCTGCCCATGAGCAAGCACAGCAATCAGTTGCCAGAGGTGGAGTTGTTAGAAGAGAGCCTGTTGCTACATCTCATCCTGTCACCCGTACTCATCCAGTTACTAAAAGGAAAAGCATCTTTGTAAACCATCAGTTCACAAGATACATTGAAGGATTCAAAAGTGAAGAGTCGGACTATTTGTTAAATTTCTTATATGATGTTATTGGGAAAAGTATTGATACTCATGTCCGAGTTAAATGGGAGGATGGTGACGTTATAGTTTGGGATAACCGTCGAACCGTTCATTCTGCGCTTCTAGATTTTGACCTTCACCAGCGCCATGCGTTCAGATATACACCACAGGCCGAATCGCCTGAGGAGTAAGAAAGCATAGAGCTAGATACGAATGGCAGGCTCCCGTGGTGAATGCAGGAGTGAGTGTCTCTTAAGTGTCTCATAAGTAGCTGATATAGAGAAAAAACAATCAATAAAAATACATCGATTGCTAATAAATAAGCGAGGCCAGTCAATTGAGACAAACTCCAAGCGACAGAATATGAAAAATGAAAACGAAAACGCAGAGCGACCCGCCTAGTCGGGGTCTCTCTGTTCCCCCCCCCCCCGCTCTCCGGACTTCTTCGTCAGTTCACGGCGCCGTCATCTACTTGCATCTCCATTGCATAACGTTGGCTGATAGAATACCGCGATTAGGCACGATTCGGCCTGCCTCTCATTTTATTAATGCAGTAGAACTATATACGGCTAATGTCGAGAGATCTATACAGAGACCCCCACAAAATTAATAGAAGTATTGACAAAGACCAATATCTGTAACCTGACGTATATAAATAATCAGAGTTTCTAAAAAAGGGGGGGTAATTTTTTTTTCAAGATATTTTTGGTTGCTTCTGTTGAATTGGACCATTTAACTAGATCTACACTGTTAATTCTGGCAAGTCCTACACGAGTGAGTGAGGTGTTTTATCAGTCCACTAATTAACGTAAGTTCCCCGTACTCTTGTTTATAAAGCGAGCTATTAAGCACAGCCCTGACGGGTTCCGCTTTGCTTTACGAGCCGGTTGGCTGGGGAAGTGATTGACTGGGGAAGTGGTTCGCTGGGGAAATGACATTGAGACTCACCAAAGATATAGTCTCAAAATATATCGCAACCGCTCTTCTTTGGAGACAGGCACAATCCCCAGTCTGACTATTCTACCAACTCAAATGACAGCCTATTCCTATTCGCTCGTCACTACCAGACAAAATACTAACTAATAATGTAGAATGTCAGGTCAGGGTGAACAGTATGCTAGGTTCAATAACCAGCCTGTACCTGTAAAGATACAAAAGATTTATGAGGGCCGTATCCGACAGTTCACTGATCGTGGTGGTGATTATCATAGTTTGAATCTTCCCAATTTCTATGATAGAGCGAGAGATTCCTCGGGCGACTATGTGCAAATGGAAGTGTATGATGTCCCTGATCTTCAGCGTCCTTCGTTTAAAGACGCAATTGCAAATGCCACATGGCATAAAGCTTCGAAGGGCAACTCGTTTGGTCCGTCTTGGAGTACCCATTGGTTCAAGATTAATGTTCGTATTCCCAGTGACTGGAAATACGCTCCCCAGATCTTGTTTGAATGGAATTGCGGCAACGAAGGTATGATTTATACCAATGAAGGTGCCGTGGTCGTGGGATTGAGCGGTCAAGAGCGAAGAGAATGGATTATACCCCAAGATTGGCAATCGGATGGTAAATGGCATCAGTTTTACATTGAGACCAGCTGCAACTCCATGGGTGGTAATAACAGTCCTCCTGACCCAAACAAGTATTTCCGGTTGAATACTGCTGACTTGGTATTCCCGAATTTGGACGCTAGAGCGCTGTACATTGATTTCTGGATTATTAGCGATGCTAGTAGAGAGTTTCCTGGCGATTCTTGGCAAAAGCACAAAGCAAGAGATGTTCTTAATAGAATCATTGATACCTTTGATCGTAACAATCCTGATGAATCTATTAAGAAATGTAGAGTGATCGCAAGAGATTATATTGGTAACGAAGTTGATTCTTCCGACGTTTATAAAAGTAATAATATGGAGCCTGTCTACGGGATTGGTAATTGCCATATTGATACTGCTTGGCTCTGGCCATTTGCTGAAACGCACCGAAAAATCGGCCGTTCTTGGGCCACCCAACTGGACTTGATTGAAAGATATCCAGAGTACGTATTTGTTGCGTCTCAAGTACAGCAATTCAAATGGTTGTCTCAGGACTATCCTGATTTGTTTGCAAGAGTCCAGGAAGCCGTTAAAGGCGGTCGATTTATACCTATTGGTGGTTCTTGGGTGGAAAGTGACACAAACATGCCCAGTGGTGAAGCAATGGCTAGACAGTTTTTGTTAGGACAACGATTTTATCAGCAGCACTTTGGCCTCAGAACCAAAACCTATTGGCTACCTGATACTTTTGGTTACAGTCCTCAGATCCCTCAATTCTCTCGACTAGTCGGAATCGACAGATTCTTAACTCAGAAGCTTAGTTGGAATAGTATTAATAGCTTCCCTCATTCAACATTTAACTGGGTTGCTCTTGACGGTTCGCAAATTGTCTGTCACATGCCTCCTGACAATACCTACACTGCTCAGGCTCATTTTGGTGATGTTTCTCGCTCGTTGCGTCAACATAAGAATCTTGACGTTGATCAGCACGGTATGTTGTTATTTGGACATGGTGACGGTGGTGGCGGACCAACTTCGGAGATGTTGGAGAAGCTCCGGCGGTGTCGCGGATTGTCTGATACTGTTGACCTGTTACCTCGAGTTAAGCTAGGTAAGACGGTTGATGAGTTCTATGATGATATTCTTGCCAGCACTGATAATGGTAAGAAGCTTGTATCTTGGGTGGGAGAGCTTTACTTTGAATTCCACAGAGGGACATACACCACTCAGGCAGCGATCAAAAAGGGCAATCGAGTTTCAGAAATCATCATGCATGATTTGGAGTTCTTGGCTACTTTGGCATCGCTCAAGAATACAAACTATTCCTATCCTACAAAGGAAATCGACGGTCTTTGGGAAAATGTCTGCTTGAACCAGTTCCATGATGTCTTGCCGGGTTCTGGTATCGAAATGATTTATGAAGATGCTAGAGCCATTTATCAACATATTGCTGAAGAGGGTGAAAAATTGGCCAAGGCTGCTTTAGATGCACTTGGAATCTCTACTCACTATGTGCCAGGCCATTCTATTGGTGCTTTAAACACTCTTCCTTGGGGTAGAAACGAAGTTATTGAAGTTCCCTTGGACAGCGTTGCTCGTGAAATAAGTGCATCTACCGATGTCATTTCTCAGGTGAACGGAAATAAAGCGCTGATCCGTGTACACTCTGAAGGTACTGGGATTGCTACCCCCATTGGGGTTGCATCTTCTTCTACACTTCCTCATGCTAGTGCAAAGGAAGTCAGACGAGGTGTATTTGTTCTGGAAAATGATAGGCTGCGTGCTACCATTGAGAATGGCGTTCTTACTAGTATTTGGGATCACGAAAGCAAGCGAGAAGTAATCCCTCCTGGTTCAACAGGTAATCAATTTGTCATTTTTGATGATCAATGTCTCAGCTTCCCGGCATGGGAAACAGAATTGTACTCGCTTGATACCAGAAAGGAATTGTCTGCTGGTACTGTCAAGATCACCCAAAAGGGACCACTTCGTGCTGCGATTGAAATTGAGAATGTCATTAGTGAACAAAGTCGTATTAAGACAACCATTTCTTTGGATGCCTATCAAAAGCCGTTGCCTAATTCTTCCAACGATTATCCTGATGTGTCCTATCTAGAGTTCGCTTGTGAGGTTGAATGGCATGAGACTTACAAGTTCCTCAAGGTCGAGTTCCCAGTGGATGTTCACAGCGATGTGGCTACTTATGAAACCTCGTATGGTTGTCATAAGAGACCTACTCATTTCAATACTACTTGGGACGTCGCCAAGTTTGAAGTTCCTGCACATAAATGGGCCGATCTTAGCGATTATTCGTATGGAGTTAGTTTGATGAACGACTGTAAATATGGATATGCTATTCACGGTAATGTTATTAGGCTGTCGCTATTGCGGGCCCCGAAATCGCCGGATGCACATGCTGATATGGGTGGTCATCAGTTCAGATATGCCTTATTACCTCACAAGGGAGGCGTTAATCCTGATGTAGTTCGAGCTGCTTATAATTTCAACCATCCTTTAGATATCGTTTATCTACCTAATACTAAGGAAGTCATGGTAGATGATGACGATGTCATGGCAGTTGACGGTTCTCCTACTCATCCTGATAGCAAGAGAGATGAAGTGTTGCGCACGTTTACTTTAGAGGGAGACAAGAGTCTTGTTATGAGCGCTGTTAAGAGATTTGAAGACGATGAGGATGTGTCGCGAGGCCTTTTACCAATCCGAGGTGCCCCAGGAAGAAAGAGTGTCATTATTCGTGTTTATGAATCTCTTGGCGGAAAGGGAAGAGGCTTCATCATTAGTAAACTTCCCATTGCTCGTGTTTATAAGACCAATATCCTTGAAGATGATGAAGAGGCTCTTGATATTTTAAGTGGCGTTGATGGCGATAAGATTCCAATCGAGCTCCGTGCGTTTGAGATTGCTACTTTCAGAGTTGAACTTTTCTAGCTCTATATATGTTTTCTTTGGGAATGTTATTTTTACTTTTCAATTTCAATTTCAATTTCAATTTCTATTTCTATTTCTATTTCTATATACTGTAACTGTATATTTGTGTCAAAACAACGTATTATATTATGAAAATAAAATTTTATTCAGATGTTAAAAGAGGACATTAAGTTCATTAAGTTCATGGAATACTGGCCAGGGTTATTTATATAACTTGCGCAGATATATATTGCCGCGCGCATTTAACGATATCAGATAACATTTAAGCTTCATTCCTTGTCTCCAAACACACATACGGATAAAAATGATTGGCACGGAAGAGGATAAGAAGTTTATGAAGCTAGCCATCAAGCAGGCTAAGATAAGTAAGTAGAAAGAGATATTTCCTGTGGTCAATTAACCTAACTTCTCTGTAGGCTACAATGAAGGTGGTATCCCCATTGGAGCAGTTCTTGTATCCAAAGACGGCGAGGTTCTTGGTCAAGGACATAATCAAAGAATCCAAAAAGGATCGCCTATCCTTCACGGAGAAATGGATGCATTAGAGAACGCTGGTCGCTTGAAGGGCGATGTCTATAAGGGTGCTACTATGTACACTACTTTAAGCCCTTGTTATATGTGTTCTGGTGCTTGTTTGATGTACGGGATAAAACGTGTTGTTATGGGTGAAAACGAGACATTTATCGGAGCAGAGGATTTACTAAGATCAAAAGGGGTCGAGGTTATAAATGTAAAATCTGGCCAGTGCAAAAAGGTTATGGATAAATTTATCAAAAAATCACCCAACGAGTGGTATGAAGATATTGGAGAGGTGGAAGACGAAAGCAAAGTAGAAAAAGGCGCGGACGTGCCTGAAGATTTAGATTCAGAAGGATCCGATGGAGAAAAGTGATGAAAAGAAGATCTATGTAAGAATAATGTATTTTGTTAAATGTCAGTAGCGAGGATGTCTGTTCAGAGCCGAAAGCGCTGCATATATACGATGCGTCTTGCTATGCAGGGCTCAACGGTCGAGATGAGGCTAATGTAGACATTAAATGAGTGTATGACACGGCAATGGTAAGTATATGGGAATTAAATATTATGTATAGATATTTAGAGTTTGTTTATGGAATGGACGGATATGATGTAGAATAGGTAGCACAGAAAGAACATTCTAGAAGAGGAGTCAGTAGTAGTTTCGAATGCCAACGGCTTGCCATTCTATTCCATTCTTCTCGCTTCCTACTCTCTTTTATTCCTCTATCTTCCCTTTTTCCCTATCTTCCCTTCTTCCCTATCTTCCCTTCTTCCCTATCTTCCCTTCTTCCCTATCTTCTATCTTCTCTTTTCTTCTATCTTCCCTTTTCTTCCATTCTTCTCTCCTCGCTTCTCCTTTTCTCCCGCGATATATTTTATATCAGATGATATCTAGTAGTGGAACTCGTTATCAGCTATGCTAACGCCGTACTATGGTTTATTTACACCCAAATCTATAGTCCAGTTCATTAACCAAACAAACCGACTATCCTAACATCCGATAGCAACATCAACATCTTCAAAACACCGCTCTACCCTATTGTGGATCATAAAAGCTACAAAACTAGATCCATCGTCGCTTGCTTAATCCGCCACTCTACATCCTCGTGTTAATCAGTCCCCGTGTCATTCCGGGCCCGCTGACACAATCCGCGTGATCCGAGTAACGTGACCGGCAACCATATCCTCTCCGAACCTGCTCTGTTGTCACCTTCACAGAGTGCAATATTCAAATCAATTTACTCCTTACTCCTGCGTCACTGTTGCGCCTGCGCCATAATAAGCTGAAGCTCCCATATCTTGCATTTCGCTGGACCGGTTGGACAGTAAATAACGAGACGGAGATTATACTGCATTTTTGCAGTGAGGCTGCGAGTGACAAATCATATTAATAAAACTACTGAGAGAAGTAGTGCTATTCTTACTACCAATAATATCTTTATCACTTTGTAGAACTCACTATCACGATAAGAATTATTATTATCTTCAACACTTTGATCAGAATTGACTTTATTGTTTTTTTTTTTCAGTGAAGATTAACGTTCCAACAATTTTTTTTTCTATTAATTTCGTTTGATTAATTTACGACCAGGCGTTTTACTTGATTTTCGATCACTCTCAAATCGATAAGTCGTAATTCTAGAAACCTATTTAAACGGGAAAGTCTTTTTATTACTCGCTTATTTCTAATGTTTTTGTAATGACCAAAGAAAGGGAAGTCTTGATAGATCCATTAATATTCAAACACATAAAAAGATCACTGATTGGCAGTGTAAGACCGTTTGACGTGTGTTTTATATTCTACATTACATAATATTTCCTTCCCACTTTGGCTGGTGGTGAATAAGCATTAATTTTTTTTTCAAATTTGATTTTCATCCTTTGCAGTGCTCATTCTAGTTCATAATGAATAATAATGACCAAGATAGAAACTCATCGTCTAGTAGAACCCAGGCTCCTGGAAGTGATAGTAATAATGATGACAATTTCCAGACTAATATTTATTACATAAATTATTCGCTCTCAGTCCCTGATGGTATGGATGGGAATGCCCCTACGCTTGCTGATCTAGCAGAAATCTTCGGCTTCAGCAACCGATCTGGCACCGGAAATGACAACAACAACAACAATAATAATAATAGCAACGAAAATGCTGACAATGGAGGCAATGGAGCAAACTTATTCTGGAGAAATATTGCTCCTCTATTTGGCGTGGCCGGCGTGGCCGGCGGGTCCGCTGGTGAAGGTAGTAGACCCGGTGCAACAAATTCTACTGGTGCAAATACTCCTACAAATCCCGGCCCGAATAATACTTCGAATATCGAACTTGCATTCACAAATATCTTTCAAGATGATCGTGACAGACCAGAACCTATGACTGCTACAGATGCAACAACGTCAACTGCATCAAGTACTAGCTCAGGAACCGGTCTCGGGCCTGCTACAACTTCATCTACGCCCGAACCCGCCCATCACCACAATCATACTCCCCATTTACCACAAGGTCAACAACGCAATACATACTCAAATCGGTTCTGGCAACAACATGGTACAACTACCACTACCTCGACCAATGCAAATGGCGATACCATTTTCTATACAAGTGGTATATTCCCTATTGACATCCGGCTCCCCGCTGGTACAAACTTATTTGCCGAAGGTGCTAGAAAACCTAGAGCTTCTGATAGATCGATTGCCAAACTGAAAATCCTCGATTTAGACTCATTGCCTGAATCCGACAGAAGATGTCCTATTTGCTTTGAAAGCTATGAAAAGTTAGACGATGAAAAAGTAAAAGCGGCTGCTGCTGCAAACGAGTCAATTGATAATGATCTCATGGATGACTCTGAGGACCCTCCATTAAGCGTTCCTAGATCTACTACTACTGGCGGTGATGAAGATCCTAGTGCGTCTGTTATAGGACAAGATTCTTCTTCCACTTCAAATCCTTTGCCTGCCTCATCAGGTTCTCATCATGCTGTGGAAATGCCCTGTAATCACCAGTTCGGCAGTAGTTGTATTAATGAATGGCTCTCTTCCTCAAATACATGTCCATTATGCCGTACTACAGTCGAAAGTCAGGATGACTATCTAAGGAGTATTGGACAACGACCTGAAACTGACAATAGTAATGGATCAAATATATTTGAACTGATTTTCAATGTGATTCCGACTATGCTGGCTCAACGAGAACGAGCTGGTGCTGCTAGTGATCGTGCTAATAGTAACAATAGCGACTACGATAACAACGATAACAATGATGGAGATAATAACAATGCTAATAGTTCTGGTGACAATGGTACGGGCCATGAGAATCCATCTCCTATTCTCGACCCCATGCTTAACTCCGTTGCGGATTCTAATATGAGCAGCGTGCACGTTCCCACCCATGACAGTCCGGGCCGTAATTCTAACGAGTCTTCAACCAGGAGTCATCCGACTCCATCTAATTATTCTGCATCGCCGCCACTCTCTGTGCCGTCCTCAACTGCCGACCAGAATACTACTCCTCAACCCCCCGCTGGTGGGCCATCTTCGCAATTCCTTCGTCCCTTATCAGTTTTTCTTCGAAGCCTTCAAAATCGTGGACATGATGGAAATGCAAGTACTGAGCAAAACAACACCCTTCCCTTTCCATTTCGATCATCTGCTGGACCAGTTCGGAATAGTCGGAGTTCACCTGTGCCTTCTTCTTCGTCGACAGTGAATTTCCCACTTGGTTCCTCTTCTACGCCGGCGTCTGCGTCTGCAACTAACCAACGGTCCAACTTTCGTGGCGGCGGTACTGGTGGGGGTGTTTGGATGGGCCCAGCTGGTATCTTATCCTCCTGGGGTCCTCGTTGGGCCAGGCGTCATCATCCTTATATGTCTCCTACATCTACCTCCACATCTACGCCTATTTCTACTCCTACATCTAATTCTACTTCTGAACATCAGGATGAAGAGATACAATCTCCAGTAGAATCTTCTTCTAGAGCCAGTACTGCTTCTCGTTCTGCTTCCCGGAATGCAGAAATTAATAATCATACAGATTTACAATGTGCTTCGGTACCTCTTTCTTTGTGCATCGTTGACTCTCATGACGCACCTGATGATTCTGAATCTAATGAAAACGCGAATGCTGAGGATCCAAACCGTATCATCAGACTACAGTGTGGCCATGGCTATCATGTTCCTTGTCTTCGAGTTGGTATGAGAGCCCATGGCGACGAGGAGATCCCGAACTTGACTGGCGGGCTCCATAATGACGATGGTGCAACTAGACAAGTCTGGTGTGTGAGATGTCGTAGATACCAAGATGTCAGTAATCATGAATAGAGCATTTTCATTCCAGAGAGGAGGTTTTGCTTTTAAAAATTCATTTATTATTGTTGCTTCACTGTATTATTTGTAGCTAATGCATTAAATTATATACGTATATTACAAACAATTACGGGAATATGGCAGACACCCTTTGTGTCATTTAGAGATGATAGGCGAGGGTGACAAAAGTTACATCAGGGTGTGTACTCAGTTGTCATTTGTCATCTCTATATCTGACGAAATAGTCAGTTTCACGTTTACCACATGAACTCTCGGAAAGTTTTCGGGAATATCACTGCTCGACCCTGAAGAAACTCTTGTTCCCGAAATATCACTCTAACATATCGTGCGGGAATGCGGGAACAGTAAAGTTTTCAGGACTCAGTACTTTCTCAGTACTTTTCCTGTTCACGTGCCTCAAGATAAATAAATTAGATCAGATCCACCATTATCATCACTCCTATGGTTGCATACAATATAGCATCATGTTTAATGCAAAACTAATTGGTAGCCTCCAAATTAAATATGTCACACACAATCCATAATTTCGATCAAATGCGTTCTTTTGATAAATGCCATAGTAGAAAGTATCTATGATAGAGGTATTTCGCTAAAAATTTAATGTTTCCCATTTATTTTTCTGCTATGAATCTAGATATATCCACGGAATCCTGAAAAACAAGCATAAAAAAGTATCTAATAGCCAGGCACGTTTTTTTATACTGACTAGTTTTGTTAATTTGGTTCTGTATTAGAAATAATACTACTCTTTATGACTAGCAGCCTCCACAAATTGTTAGTAGATTCACGAATCTTCTGCAAAAGTACTCGGCGCTGGGTAGATCAAGGCTGGTTGTAAACGAAGAGAATCTGAAATTATACGACAAGAAACTGAATTGTATTCGTGAATCGAACAATAGACCAGGCTTAAACATTTTGGGTCAGCTTTATAATATCCTTGATGGCTGGTTCTGCCGAGTCGTTAGAAGAAAGGTCAGCCAGTGATTCTTTCGCTGTAGACGAGAAAAATGCGACCGCACAGCAATCACTAAGTAACGACGAATACGAAAGTCTGGATGCGAAGGTATCAGTATGCAACTTGAAAAATATTGCAAATGAACAATCTGGTAATGGCCATGGCCATGGCGATTACGATGATGACAATGATGGTGACATAGATGCATTTATAAATGAGCTTCAATCTGATGATGAAGTAAACGACTTCTTCGAAGAAGAGGAAGAGCACATCAGCCATTCAGCCAAACCGGTACCCGAGGGTTTACTACGAACTGATCCGAGTCTTGGTCTTACCTCCGAAGAAGTGGTTCAGCGACGGAAGCGGTTTGGTTTGAATAAAATGTCAGAAGAAAGGGTAAACTCGTATCTTAAATTCTTGCTGTTTTTTGTAGGCCCAATTCAATTTGTCATGGAGGCGGCAGCGCTTTTGGCTATTGGATTACAGGACTGGGTAGACTTTGGTGTAATTTGTGCCCTCCTCATTTTGAATGCGACAGTTGGATTTATTCAAGAATATCAAGCAGGCTCGATTGTTGAAGAGCTGAAAAAAACTTTAGCATTGCAAGCGATTGTCCTACGAGACGGTAGAATACAGGAAATGGAGGCGACTGAGGTAGTACCTGGAGACATTCTTCAAATTGAAGAAGGAACTATAATTCCAGCTGACGGACGACTAGTAACTCAAGGGTGCTTTCTACAGATCGACCAATCGGCGATTACTGGAGAATCTTTAGCAGTCGACAGACATAGTGGAGACAACGTATATGCATCATCAACGGTGAAAAGGGGGGACACTTTTATGATTGTCACCGCTACTGGAGACCAAACTTTTGTCGGAAGAGCTGCGACGTTGGTTAATAGAGCATCAGCTGGTAGCGGCCATTTTACTGATGTTTTGAACGGAATAGGATCAGTTTTACTTGTGCTCGTTATATTAACACTGCTTGTGGTGTGGGTAGCATGCTTTTACCGATCAGACCCAATAGTAAAAATCCTTCGTTATACACTGGCTATCACCATAGTAGGTGTACCAGTAGGTCTACCGGCAGTAGTAACAACAACTATGGCGGTCGGGGCAGCATACTTGGCAAAGAAACGAGCCATTGTTCAGAAGCTTTCCGCTATCGAATCGTTGGCAGGAGTAGAGATCCTGTGTTCTGACAAGACAGGAACTCTAACAAAAAATAAGCTATCTCTTGCTGAACCGTTCACGGTGGAAGGTGTCGAGGCAGACGATTTGATGTTAACTGCATGTTTGGCGGCATCTAGAAAGAAGAAAGGTCTAGATGCTATCGATAAAGCGTTTCTCAAGGCACTAAAAATGTACCCTCTTGCTAAGAATACATTGACAAAATACAAGGTAATTGAATTTCATCCATTTGACCCAGTTTCAAAGAAGGTCAGTGCAGTTGTGGAGTCACCCTCCGGTGAACGTATAACTTGTGTCAAAGGTGCACCTTTATTTGTGCTAAAAACAGTAGAAGAAGATGATCCAGTTGCAGAGCCAGTTTCTAGTTCCTACAAAAATAAAGTTGCAGAATTTGCTAGTCGCGGCTTCCGATCACTTGGAGTGGCACGTAAAAGAGCAAACGGCCACTGGGAAATTCTAGGGATTATGCCATGCTCGGATCCTCCAAGACATGATACAGCTAGAACAGTTCAGGAGGCAAAGAACCTTGGTCTGTCGATAAAAATGCTAACAGGAGATGCAGTTGGCATTGCCAAAGAAACATCTAGGCAATTAGGACTGGGTACTAATATTTATAATGCAGAAAGGTTGGGATTAGGAGGAGGCGGCGGTAACATGAGCGGATCCGAAGTTTATGATTTTGTCGAGGGAGCCGATGGGTTTGCAGAAGTGTTTCCTCAACATAAATATAACGTCGTTCAAATCTTACAGCAGAGAGGGCACCTTGTTGCTATGACTGGGGATGGAGTGAATGATGCTCCGTCTTTAAAAAAAGCCGATACAGGAATTGCCGTTGAGGGGTCTTCAGATGCTGCTAGATCAGCAGCCGATATTGTTTTTCTAGCACCGGGATTGTCAGCTATAATCGATGCATTGAAAACTTCACGGCAGATTTTCCATCGAATGTATTCATACATTGTATACAGAATTGCATTATCGTTGCACTTGGAAATATTTTTTGGGCTTTGGATAGCGATTTTAGACCGATCTCTGCAAATCGAGCTGGTTGTGTTTATAGCTATTTTCGCAGATGTGGCTACACTAGCAATTGCTTACGATAATGCTCCATATTCTGAGAAACCCGTGAAATGGAATCTACCTAAACTGTGGGGAATGTCGATTTTATTAGGAACCGTTCTGGCGATTGGAAGCTGGATTACGTTAACTACTATGTTTCTTCCTAAAGGAGGCATCATTCAGAATTTCGGGGAAATCGATCCGATCTTATTCCTTCAGATCTCATTATCAGAAAACTGGCTCATTTTCGTGACTCGAGCTAATGGACCATTTTGGTCATCGGCTCCATCTTGGGAGCTCGTAGGAGCGGTTTTTATGGTTGATGTATTGGCCACATTGTTTTGTGTGTTTGGATGGTTTGTTGGAGGGCAGACTTCAATTGTCACGGTAGTCAGAGTGTGGATATTTTCATTTGGAATATTTTGTGTTTGTGGAGGATTATTTTATTTGATGCAGGATTCAGTAGCATTTGATCGATTGATGCATGGCAAAAGTCTAAAAAAAGGCAGAGAGAAGAGATCCATTGAGGACTTTTTGGTCGCCATGCAAAGAGTATCTACTCAACACGAGAAGACAACTTAAGACGATACAGGAAGGGGGCGAGTGGGCTGGCGTATCAGTGGGATACATATATATATTTATTATATTCTTAGGTCATACTAATATATTATTTTAGTCTCCTGACAAGCTAGATAACACAGCTTTATATTACAAAACACAAGCGGTAGCACGAGTAACCGCCAGTTCATATGATGACTTAATTATGGGCTGATGTCGTGACCCCCTAACAGTTATTGCTGCTTCTTCTCCAAATATTATTTACATGTTTAAGAGATCAAATAAATCAGGATCGGTCTATGCAGCCCCTACTTGCCATGCATAATCTGATCCAGGGTACGGACGGCCAGCTCCAGACGGTGATAAGATAGCAGTATTATATGGGTGGGAGGAAAAGGCCAGGAAACGGAAATATTATCCGTTGTTAATTAACATTAGTCAAATATATATATATATATATATTGCTAAAAGGGAAGCGATTCAAACTGAACTAATCAAACAATATCTTTGACATGGAAATATTCAGATCGGGGGTTATTTTGGTATTCTACTAAGAAAACAAGGTCAGAAAATTTTTATTCTGGAGTTCTTTTTTGGTTTTAATATTATATTGTCTGCCTGTTTTACTTGAAATCAGTACGCGAACTCTAATTTATGGGAGAATAATTTTTTTGATCAGTAGAAACTGCGAAAGTGGCACATTATTGAAATGTCAAGTGGCAGTCTTCCCGAATTACCGGGATTCTACTACGATCATGAAAGAAAACGGTATTTTCGAATTATGAACACTGGCCAAGCTACCAGCCAAGCTTCCAGTGATTATAGTATATCTGCGATAGCAGAAGTGAGAAGAAGAAGAAAGAAGAAGACCCTTGATAGCACGGGCAGTGGGAATGGGAATGGAATGACCAGCCATGCCACCTCGTCGAATAATGGCTATTCTTATTCGTATCCATATGGGTCCAGTAGTAATAGCATCAAGAGGCATTTGCTGGGGTGTTCTCTAGGGCCAAGAGTCAATCGATTTTCCCAGAATGCCACCCTCATGTCAGCAATGAGCAAGCAAGCGCATTGGAATCTCGAATTGTGTTTGCCTAGTGATAATCTGGCATGCTTTTCGTGGTGCCAGCAAGAGAAACTGCTGATGCTAGGCTCTAAGCATGGGAATTGTGTTGTGATTGCAGGCTCGAAAATGGCTAAGCAATCGACGTTGGTGGCTTTCCCTTCTCCTAATAACGACCAGTTATTTTATTGTCCTTTAGAGAACTTCAATTCCGAAGTCAGTTCGATTTCAGTATCGGGTAGCACGGTCGTTCATACATGTCTTGGTGGCCCAGGAACGACTGGAGCTATAGGCTGTTCGGTTATGGAACCCGACTTCAATAGTAGTATGGTGTATAAACTGCCCGAGCGACAAAACGCATTCTGTTCAGCGGTTCAGGAAGATTCCAGCGGTCCATATACACAGATGGCAGTGGGGGCTAACTCGTGTGCTTATTGTATTCAACCAAATGTCAGTGGATTCTATAAAGAGCCGTTTCAAACTGGCTCTGACGTCCTGGCTGTAGAGTTTCTCAAACAGTCGAACCCTTCGCATGAAGACAGCTATCTTCTAGCAGCAGGCTGCAGAAGTGGAAGTCTGAATGTATTCGACCCTAGATTGCCAACTCGCCATATGACACCAACGTCGCCCGTTATCCAGGCGTATCATCCCAGTGCCATTACTCATGTTAAATCTCTTCCGGACCCTCGATATGTGCTTGTGAGCGGGTTAGAAGATACGTTGGGATTGTATGATCTGCGATATGTCAAAGGATCCTCTACCACGAACAGCACAGACAAGAGCCTGTCGCCATATCTGAAGAACCGCCTTTCTACCGCCAATGCTGTCTCTTCGCCGGTCATCAACTACAGTGGGTACTCAAACCTCCATGCCATAAACCACGGCTTAGCAGTCGACTCGACAGGCAAAAACTTCGCCATTGCGTCCGACGATGGCAAGGTTAGCATTTTCAACACATGGACCGGACACAATGTTACCGGCACTGAAATGAGAAACTATCAATTTGCAACGCCCACCTCGGCCGTCAGCGGTCTACAGTGGACAGCCAAAGGAGGGCTTCTAGTCGGGTTTGGCAGGAATCTAGAGTACTGGTCCTGGTCTTCTTTTGAGGACGAGCTCGGAAAGGTTTAAGCCTATATTTATTTATTCTTTATAGACAGTTTTGTTCTTTCCACCGGCGTGGACCCTGTTCATGCAGGGCCGGGAGCGATAAGATAAGCGGACGCCTCCGGCGGCTGGGCTCTGCCCAGACCCGTAGAAACTCTGCGAAGCGGAGTTCGTCCGGGGGTGGAACGCACTCTTCACCAAACTCCGCTTCGCGGAGTTTCTACGGGTCTGGGCAGTGCCCAGCCGCCGGAGGCACAATCTTATTAGGTTTTCTAGCGGCCACCAATTGCCGCAGTAACGGGAATTTCCTGTTCTTCGCGGACAACAAGGGATATGGATCGCGATCGTCCTGTCGACAGGTAATTTGTTTGTGATTTGGCAGAATGCATAAACTTAAAAATATATATTGGCCGCCTGAGACAGGGCAGGCAGCGCAAGGTAGACGTCGAGCAGGATGACCACTACTCCTGGCAGATCGAGAGAATCAGGCAAGGCGAGGCAAAAGCGTCGTAGGTTTCAAAGGTGGTAAACAAACATATGGTAACTGGGTGAATCCGGGAGCAGCAGTGCAGTTAGGATGCACAACCGGTTAAAGGGGGGAAAGGCTAATTACAAGGAGCCAGCGGAAAAGGGCTAACAGTATATAGTAAGTTGAGTAGGGGTTGAGTAGGGGTAGAGAAGGCAATCAGTAAGAAGTCTGCGGAAATAGCAACAGGAAAGAAAATAGGACAAGATAAAGGAGCAACAAGGGAGAAGCAACAAGAATGGGAATAAGGTCAAGATCGAGGGTCAAAAGACAATATCCGTAGTTATTTATAAATTGCATATACACATTGTAGGATACAGAGATACGGGTGAACACAGAATACGGATAAATAAACAGATACGAGAATGACGAATAAATAAATAAACACCCAGTCAGTAGAAACGACGAGTAAAATGACCACGAGAATCGGTATTAACTTATAAATATACCTAAACATTAATTTGAAACAAATAGCTAATCTATCTGCAGATCCAATCGCCCAGATTACGGGCAATATATCATCCAAAGTATCTTTAAATTACCAACGTAAAACTTCCTTACTTGTCACGCGTTTGCAGGCTTGCGGTGCAAAGCATTACGTAGTGGGAAATTTGCAATTTGATGACACTAAAGGCGCCCAATCGTCGGACAGTTCAACGAACCTTGGCAGGCAGAGGATTACCGGACATGCAAGCCACCGTCCCAGTGGGCCTGGCCGGGAAATATTTAGAACATAATTGTCGAGTCGGGTCTTGTTTTGTAATTAATATGTCCTTTATATACATATGTTTATAATATCTAGTTACTATACATGGACTGGTTGTTCAAGCAACAAAGTTTCTTAATATATTATTATTATAACTAGACCAACCTAGTTTGTACCCAACCGATTTTATAATTAACTTGGTGGGCTTGAAATTTACTTATACTTGCACGGTTGATTTGGGAATTTATTTTCTCCTCACTTGTTTTTTTTTTATTTCTTTCTGTTTTACCACAATTTTTTTTTTTTATTTCTTGACTTTGTATTTCTTCATCTGGGATTTGTACTCTTATTTTCTCTTTTCTACTTATCTCTTCTTTCCTTATTAGAAGGCGATATCGTAAGCGAAATATACTATTTCCAGAGCCTGACAATTGATTGTACATTGATTTTAGATATTAAGAGACGATAGTAGCATCGAGTCAAGATTTGAAATTTGAATAGGTATATTTGTTGGGGCTAACTAATTTTGTTTGTTTTTCCATTACCATCAATTGTTATCATATGAAGTAGCTTGGTTATAGAATTGGTCTCGAGTGAGGCAATATAAAAAGGTTGGAAAAAGTTACTAAAGATACAAGAGATACAAAAGATATTGGAAATTACAGAGCCAAAACAAATATGGCATTTAATAAATCAGGAGTCAGTTATGTTCAGAGAGATTCGGAAGTTATGGTAAGTAGAAGTGGTGGAGTGGATCTGATGTGCCGAGGGAAAAAAGAGCAATTGGCGATGGATTTGCTGTTGAGGTGTTTTGCAAGTTTACGCTTGTTAATCAATCAATAAATACCCCAAACAAATATATATACCCCTTTCTGATGTCATAAATTGGAAAATACCACCTGCCAAGCCGTTCAATACGGTAGGTAGTACGAGACAAGGCGAGCCGTCTCCCGGGACCGCCTGGCTGCGGATTCTCTAAACTGATGGATAAGTTGGGACGTTTCAGTTGATACCCTTAACCTGGGGCCAGAGTGGCATTCCAGCGGTAGCAGTGTGAAGATTATGTCATTTCCAAAAAAAAAATGTGCTTGGATTGTTCGTTTGACAGAATATAATCGACTGTTTTGTCAATTTCAGTTTGCACGACTCTCATTTCGACGGTGGTTGCTTTTTCCGCCAGTCATCGACATTATGCAAATCGGCACGCTTCAAGGTGCAGTAGATCGGCATAAGATAAAATTGCACGCAAGATCCGATAAGCGAATGGGCGGTAGGAAGGGACGGGTGGAGAGAGACGGAATGGAGGCTTTGCCAGTTGGAGGCTTGGTCAGTTGGAGGCTTTGCCAGTTGGAGGCGTGGCCAGTTGGTTACCAACGAGATACCATTGTCAGGTTTACCAGTTTGACGTTGCTTTGGAGGTGTTAATGGGACGCGGTTGGGAGAATGGGTATTTGGGGAGTGGGAGTGGGCGTGGATTTTGGGGGTATGCAAAACGTATGCAGTAATCGATGAGGAAAAAAAACGGTTAGCAAGCTTGTCGGAGTAGGCGTAGGAGAAGTGGTTATCTGGATCGAGGAGGCTGTAGAGTAGATCAGTCAAGTCAATGAATGGAAACGAGGAGATTGTGAATCGAGACGGCATGGGGATAAGTGGCAGCGAGATTAGAAAAGACCTGTCAATCCGAGAGATAATGGAATTGGGGTGTAAGATTGGGACATTACAAGAACCCCATGCACGTGATAATATCCGTTATCTTCATTAGCAATGGACCCAGAACATGGTTCGCTCCTAGTCCTATCTAATCATGTCTCCTATTTCAGCTGCTATTTCATCTCCTATCTAGGATTGATTTGTTTTCTTTTATTTTTTCGATTCCACGGCCATTGCTCAGGGCCTCCTTTGTTTACCAGATTGCCTTTTTTTTTCCATCCGCACCTGGTCCGTCCGTGTAAAGCCGGTCGATTAAGAACCCGTTTCGGCGAGCCCGGCAGTTTACTGGTTTGATAGCTGCAAAATACAAAGTTAGAAGGGTGCGTATGATGGGTTATACGCTTATCTCGTATGCCTCGTTTTATGCGTTGGACCAGTGGACCTGTTTTGCTGGCGGTCCTGCTGGGATGACTGGTTTGCTGCCTCATTGTTGTTGATATCGTTCGGCTCGTACTGGTCTGTCTCGACTGCCTGAACATCCTTGGGCATGCCCTTGCCTTGGCTACCATATCTTGTCGTTTGTTTCGCTTAGGTTGTTAATACGGTTGAAGTGTTTAGTCATACTGACTATTTTACGAGCTCCTCATTACTCAATTTCTACTACTCTGTTCCCTCTTCCGTCTCCCGTTTTCACCCAACTTACCCCTTTATCCCTTTATCCCTTTTGCCCCTTTACCCCTTTACCCCCATCACCGCCTCGTCGTCCTTATCATCTCGGCACGCTTCCTGGTCCTTTCCTACCCTGATTCAGTAGCCAACTTAACGTGCCTTGAACACTCCCAACCAAAGCTAGCCCCGACGTTTCTATGGGGCGGGCTTGGTATATGCAGGGCCCTGGGTGGGTGTTTGATATTAAAGACGCAACCGACGCACCACACCATACCAGCCGAAACTGTGGCTACCTGGGTTAGCTGTGTAACTTGGGGGCATGGGAAACGAGAGGCAGGCTTTTTAATTTTTTTTTTAACCTTATGGACGATATAATATTCTAAACAGTGGTATAAATGTCGACAACCACTGGAGAATATTGGACTTTGTCATAATTTTAATATTATCAAGCAAAAAAAAAAAAAAATTAAATAGAAAGTGGTGTTGAAACTGGTTCAACTGATTACTCCCCCCTGAGTTTACTAAAGTACGTGTGAAAGTGGGTTTGCGGGGGATTTGCTTTAGTGATTTGGTTGAATTGTGTCAACATTACACTTGATCCTGACGGATTCCCGGTTCTAGTTGAATCCGAGTCGGATTGAATTATTAGTTGAATTGGCCAGACTTCTAGGTGGCTCGTAAATATTACCCCTCTCTATATACCCCTGATTGCCGCTCTTATCCCGAGTTCCAAGTCCACACCCAATTGCTCATTGCTATTATTCTCATCATCATATATCATTTTTCCCCCAATCACTTCTTTTTTTCTAACTCCTCTTCCAGCTCGAAAGGCATGAATTCTCTGAACATTCAATAAAAGGTAATTCTGTCCCAATTATGGATAACCATAACCATAATCAGGATCATCAATTCGATGTTTGTTACTATGGTGGTAACCATCAGAATCAATACCAACACCAACACCACCTCCAACAACAGCACCAGCAGCTAAAACAACAGCAACAGTTCATTCAACCCTTGGCAAACCAACGGATCCAATTCCAACCTCCTCCGGCTCCGCTTCTCCAGATTATGAATAACTCGTCATATTCATCTCCCTCATCTTCGTCTTCGTCTATCGCCAACAATGCTGCTCTTCTTAACTCTGCCAATCGTTTGACGGTTCCTCCTAGCGGGTCTGGCAGTGCCGCCGGCTCCGGCTCTGGTAATTCTGGCAACTCTTCTGCTAACTCTGGTGGCGGCAACACCTCTGCCACTACTACTGGGTCTCATTCAAACTCATCTAGTAGTGCTTCGTCCATCTCTTCAAGCCATCACCAGTTCCCTTCATACGGCAGTGCCGACTTTTCCTCTTCTATTTCTGAACCAGTCACTCCTGATAACAGATACTCTATCTCGGGGTTCACTCCAAATGGAAAGTCGGTTACTGGCGCCTCCAATCCTGTATTGTACAATGTCTTCCCTATGAATGGAGACAATCATGGCTTTGGAGTAGGCGGCCCGTTACTTACTCCTCAAGGTGGATCCACTGGTGCTAGTAACCATATGCAGTATCAGCATGGCTTGAATCTAGGAAATGTAAACTTCTCACCAGCAGTCGCTAGTCTTGCTTCTCCGCCAATTGATCGAGTTAACGGCATCAATGGGACGCTACCAGTTTCTATGCCTCCGTCGTCGAAACCTTTGCGTAATTCGAATCAACAGCCTCATGTTATTACACCGCCTTCGGATTCTAACTCGGCCATTCATGCTGCCTCAAACACTCTAACTAATGGATTTGTTTCCGAGATGAATCGGCTATCGATGAATACCAATACTGGTGGTGTTGCCCCCAACTCGTCGTCTTTCCCGCCTTCTCCTGCTAGATATTTATTGGATGGCGAAGTTGCAACGTATTCACCACCCTCTCCGCCTCTTGCTCCTCCTCATCCGTCTTCTGTTGATAGTGCTAATAATGGAATCTCATTGGCTACTGCCTCTGCTGCTGCGCATCAGAGAGTGCCTTCTTTTCTCCAGGCTGAAACAACTGATGATAAATTCCCCATTCTTGTCCGTAGGGAAAGTAATGGCCTGAAAACGTCTCCTGCTATTGGCCCTTCATCCAGACAATCGTTTTCAGGAGCGTTTTTTGATTTTCTGGATCCAAGCCCTATTTTATTCGATAGTAGTAATGCCAGCAATGGATCTCATAACTGGATGAATGCATCACAAGGTGGATCTGCTCCTGAGCCGATGACTGTATCTGCTGCTTCTGGAGGAGTACCCACTTCTAGAGGAGCTCAAACTTCCTCGTTTTCTTTGCAGCAACAACAGCCCCTGCCACAACAGCAATTACCCCAGGTCCCCCGATCCGTCTACTATAGTCCCCCAATGACATCTCCACCAACTTCCCAGGGCTCTTACTTTGATCGAGCAGTTCTTCCAGAAAATATCAACTATCGTATGGTAAACCAATCGCAAACTGCTTCACCAAATGACACCACAGTCTCTGTGTCTTCTATGACCCTTCCATCGTTGGTTAATAACGAGAACAGTCTCCCGTCTATTGGATCGGACCCCGGAACGTCTATGCCTTTACGAAACATCTCATCCATATCCTCTCTGCCCGCTGCTGCTTCTATAAAATCTGCTGCTATCGTTCATCAACCTTCTAACATCCGCATGGCCAACAACCCGTCCCACTCCAACAACAATGTCAATGCCAATGTCAATAATGGTAACGGCAACTCGCGTAATGGTCGCCAACCGAAGTGCACAGCTGATCATGATGTTAACAGATACGCTCACGCTAGTTTGGAGAGTATGAAGGATGAAATCTACGGCCTTTGTAAAGATCAACATGGATGCCGGTTTCTGCAGCGGAAATTAGAGGAAAAGAATCCCGTCTATCTGAACATGATTTTCAACGAAACGTACCCTCATGTAGTCGAACTCATGACTGATCCGTTTGGTAACTACCTTTGTCAAAAGTTATTAGAATTTGCAACCGACGAGCAGCGGACCGTGTTAATGAGAACCGCTACACCCGATCTAGTAACTATTGCCTTGAATCAACATGGAACAAGAGCTTTACAGAAGATGATTCAGTATATCAATACCACCGAACAAGTGGAAATGATTATCCAAGCTCTGAAATCCAATGTTGTCAAATTGACTCAAGACCTTAATGGCAATCATGTTGTTCAAAAATGCCTGTATCGATTATCGAATGAAGGATCCCAGTTTATTTATGATGCCGTTTGTGACAATTGTGTCACAGTTGGAACTCACAAGCATGGATGCTGTGTTTTACAGCGATGTATAGATCATGCTTCTCCCAATCAAAAGAAGCAGTTGGTGAACGAGATTGTTCGAAATGCGTACATGTTGGTTCAAGATCAGTTTGGAAACTATGTTGCCCAGTACGTGCTTGATCTTGGCAATAAAGAGTTTTCTGAACCAATGATTCATCAATTTGTGGGTAAGATTTGTGTATTATCTGTACAAAAGTTTTCGTCGAATGTTATTGAGAAATGTTTGAGAATTGCTGAGCCCGAAACTGCTGGTCTGTTGATTGAAGAATTGGTCCGGTCTCCTAAGCTCGATGAATTGTTACGAGACTCGTATGCCAATTATGTGATTCAGACTGCTTTAGATTATGCCCAGCCAGCGGTTCGTCAAAGATTAGTTGATAATATTCGACCTATTATTCCGTCCATTCGATCGACACCTTACGGCCGAAGAATTCAATCCAAGCTGTCGAATGGACAAATGTCGTGCAATTCTGGATCCGCGACTCCATCTGCTGTGCAGTCGAGTCAAGAATTTATATCACCAGTTGGTGACTTTGAATGGCCTTATAGAAATTAATGGGGTTAAAGCAAAATTCATATATATATTAGTAGTTTCTGTATGAACTATACGAACATTGGGAAGAAGAAAAAAAAATAACCAAATTGGACAAAAAGGATCGATTGCGAAACTACATGAATTACTAAGAAGCACAAAGAAAAAAAAAGTACCAGCAAACTTTTGCAACAACTATTATTCCAGCATGTTCTACTTTTACTTTTATACATTTTTTTATTGACTGTTCTAAGATTGGGAACACTAAACAGGTTTTTTTTGGTTTTACATTTGCGATTAATTCTCTACGGTCGTTCCTTATTATTATAGCTTCTCAAGTGTATTATTATTATTATTATTATTATTATTATTATTATTATTATTATTATTATTATTATTATTATTATTATTATTATTGCTTTATATATTACAAAGTCATTACTTAGCTTTTGCTTTGGGCCCCCAGTTCTCAGTTGGGTTTACTTGATAGCGAACCAGCTTGGATTTACGTTGTTTCTCGAGCTCGGATGCTTCTGGATGAAGGTCAAAAGATATAGTATGCTTAGTGTCTAGAGTCTTGAGAATCGTTCCTCCTGGAGAAGTGGGACTGATTTTGCCAATGTCACCATTCTTCTCTTTTTTAATCCATTCTCTCATTATATCCCAAATGAAAGATGCAGGCGCATCCGTCTTTATACTACCAGGCTTGCAGTGAGTACCAGAAACTTTATACCCACCATTGAGAAGAGCACTAGCAAACGTAGTGAGAGGAGGACATGGCGCCTTTACAACTGAAGAAATATGCGGTAACGAAATGAAGAATGGACTTTTCTCAAGTTCGGATTGTGCTACTGTAAGCATACCTTTGATCCTTGGAGTGGTTCCATAAACTTCAGGGTCTAAACTATCTTGAATGTCTAACATTTTGGAAATGAATTTTTGATTGTGTAACGGACCACCCCACATAGGACCCGCGATATGATGAACAAATCCACAGTGCTCGCAGTTGGCTGATACCGTTGGCCCTTGGGCGAAGGAATGCTTGAATGTCACATTGTTATTCTTCTCTCTAGCAGTAGCTCTACCGAGGGGTTGACACGTAGTAGTGCCACATCCACTGCAGTTGTACGCAATCATTGTTTTTGAAGCGTTAAATTTGACTAACGCTGGCTGGCTACGAACTCTGATAAAGCATCGCACGTAAAAATCAATCGACAGACTGAGAAGTGGTTCAATCGCTCTGCCGTACTTGGCAGCAGTGCTAGCTACCATATTTAACACCAAACGAAGGGCAGCTTCATGGCATGAGTCATTATTCAGAGTGTGTCCTCCATACTGAGAAAAGCATTTCTCTGGATATGAGCTGCCTGCTAGTACTGCTAAATCGGTGCATGTAACTAAAAGTAGTCCACCATCGCATACTGACTGGACCGCGGAGTCTATGAATGGAGTGGCACTTCCATAAGGATCTAAATCAACGACATGAACGTTTTTCGTTTTATGCTGATACATGACGATATTGGCGTCTCCTTCATTAGGAATCACTCTGTTTGCAATCTTATTATGCTCTACATTGGCATGGATTGACTTGACTGCTTCTTTTGAAAAATCATTTGCTATGACCTTTTTGATATTGGGGATCTCTTTCCCGTATCGAATGGCTCTTAGCCCGCTGGCAGAAAGCGCTTCGATAATCTCGATATATGGTTGAGCTGATTTGACAGCATTGGCACTTTTGGCTTCACTCATAACATCATTAGGACTTTCTAATGTAGTCGATTCATCCTCTACAGATACTTCGCTCTTTGTAGTATCCTCGTCATCTCGTTTTCTCTTCTTTTGCTGATTCTTATTGTTCTTGCTTCTCTCGATTCTGGGCAATAAGATCTGCTCGTAGTAAATCTCCGACCAAGCTCGAATTCCAACTATACTAATATCTCTATTAAACTGCTGAACAGGATTATAGAAGACAGTATTTCCTTTGGGATACAAGATAGACGCTCTACCTTCAGTTACCTGATCATATTTCTCACTGTCAAAACTGGTATCACTACCAGCAGTCTCAGTACTGCTCATTCTATAGCCCTGAAAAATGCGATTAGGCCAAAACCCAGGTTTGAAAGAAACTGGAGCTAGCTTAAAATATTTAGAAGCCAGATTGGGCGATCGATGCTGTAGTTGTTGCTTCCTCTTTCGAAAAGTATTCGTCTATACCTCTCGCTTTCTCTCCAGACTCAAACTTTCTCTGGCTTGAAAAATTCCCGTCGATCACTGATCTTGCATAGTGCTGAGATGCACGGCTGGCAGCTTTCCCCTGGTAACTCTAGTCTTTATTACTAGATGCTCAGTTCTTCCTGGATCAATTGACATGGGCAAAGGACAAATGTCCAGTAATTATGAAGAAGGAGCACTTAAATAGAATCTTATAACGCTAAACTAGCATCCAAAGTTATTCCCGACTGGAAAATGAACTGTGTTTTGCGCCGCACCAGCCTCTATGGCATGCGGCGTATACACCATCTCGACCTCCACCACTGGCAGTTGACAAGCCATGCCTGATACTCTTACTCCGAAACACAATATTGGCCTCATTCACAAACCGGGTCTCACTTAATTGCAATATGAGCGAAGACGTTTCGAATGATATTCTATCTCGGGCGGATCTCGCTAGTATCTTGAGCGACTCTAGGATTCCACAAGGAGAACCAATGGACGACAGCGTGCCAACGGCTTGGCCACCATTGTTCGACGATGATGGCGGCCATGATGCCGACAGCGAAGACAGCGACGATTACGACGACGAGGACTACTCATTAACATCCTCAGATGCACAGAGAGAATGGGATGAATCGATACGGCAGCTGGGGTCTCTATTTACAATGATCTTTTTCCCGATCCTCGGCAAGTTTCTCGGTAGGCGGTGCTCATATTATTGTAAGTTGTTTGTTGCCTCCGGCGGCTGGGCGCTGCCCAGACCCGTAGCTCCGCTTCGCGGAGTCTGATGAGCGGTTGGGCGCTGTGAGTGGATGACTGACATGTGTATACAGTATGGAGGCAGTATCTTGATTATCGGTACACTCAGAAGATCGCGAAGTCCTAGACACAATAGTAGCATTGAGTGTGGGAGTATGCTCGGTATTTATTGCATTAATGAAATATATATATATATATAGTATAACTGGCGTTGTATCTGACGAGAAGTTGCGTGATTTCTCTTTAGCGATCCGCCAGACCCTCCGCGAAGCGGAGTAACGTGTCTGGGCGGAGCCCAGCCGCCGGAGGCATACAAATGAATGAAGTAGTTAAGGTCGTAACATCGTAAAGTATAAAAGAGAGGAGCATCCGGCTCAGGCTCTGGATAGAAGACTACTCAGTTTCGAGGCGGACGACTCTGAATAGCTAACATTGCGAAAGGGCGTTTCAACGTCCTTTAATGAGGGAGCAATGACGTTTTTGTAGACTTTATCATCGAGCTTGGCAACGAGGTCTTGAGTGTCTTGAGTGACGGACTGCCAGCCGGGAGCCAGCTCGTCTATGTGTCGATACGCTTCGATGAGAGTCTCGCAAAGACACAGAAACGTTTGAGTGAGATCGGGCACGAACGGCAGATGACAGACGGATAGGTAAGAATATTCCGGGATCGAGGTGGTGGAAGGAGACGGAATAAACGCCAATGAGGACGGAATGGATCCATTGGAATTGCGGCCAATTCGAAGTCCCTGATGATGGTCGGAAAGGGACGTTGAAGAGGAGTTCGTGGATAGAGACGTTTCAGACTTTACTCTTGCTCGAAACAGCCGCCGGCCGACTCCAACGACACTTTTGGTTCTTGATGAGCTTGGGTCCGACTGGGATTTGATGGACTCGAATTCTTTGAGAAGCGCCAAAAGGGCTTTTAAGTAGTCGGACAATGAGCTGCTGTATCTTTGAATGAGAGACGGAATCGACCCTCCTAAATAAAAGTAGTGCAGCGTCATTAAAGTTTCAGACTTGAAAAGCTGGTCAAACTCCTTCCCGGCGACATAATTGTTACTAGTCAATCGAGAGATTTTGCTTGTATTTCTATATGTTAGTGTGAATCCGTCATAGCTGGACCGGCGGTTTACTTACAGAGAACATAGATACTCGAGCGATGCAATTCGTTTTTCAATGATCACGGGCGGATACACAGGGGCCATTTTTTTTCTGTTTTTGGATTACGCGGTCAGGATCTCGGAGCCGGCCTGCCAAGTCAGAGTCAAGAATCCGGTTGAAAATATCGGGTGCTGTTTATACTGATAAAACGGTGTCAATGGTCAAGCCACAGCGTAGCAATTAGTCCCGTATCTTTCGATCTCCAGCATTCACCTAAAATCCCATCGGCTCTTTAATACCTTAAATTTTAAGGGGTAATTTCTTGGTGCGGATGCGCGTTTAAAGGCTGTATGGCTGCCTGCCTATAGAGGGAAAAAATTGTCGGCGAGGATGTACAAAAGGGGTATGTTCTGGAGGAGACGGTGAGTTCGGCTGGTGGAAGGAATTAAAGTTAAGATACTAAATTGAGGTCTTTTTTTTTTTTTGCCGATACTAGCGGCCGGATAGAAAGGAAGAGGAGGATAGCTGGAAAATGCTAGAGACAAAAAGAAAACGTTTATTGATTGTTTTGGTGGCCGTCATTTCATCTTTGAAATTATTGTCGGGTCTGATTTGATTTATATGGCAATTATTATCCCGAATCGGGAACACGATATTTTCCATAATGGGTATAAAGGTTAGGGTGGAGACGGAGATGGTCGATAAGAGACGGACAAAACGGCCGATGACACGAAGATGAGTAAGGGGCATGGCGACAAAGTGTAGGAACAATAGGAACAATAGGAACTGGATACGAAGAGGATGATGAGGTGGTGATGAAGATGGGGTAAAGAGTTTGGGTTGTAAAGAGACGTGGTGGTTTAGGTAGACTCGGTGGATCAGGTAGACGTGGTGGATCAGGTAGACGCGGTCGTTCAGGTAGACGCGGTGATTCGGGTCGTCAGAATGACGAACCATCAAACAGCGTCAAATACAATCAAAACAAATCTTATGTCGCCGCCATACGTACTACTATTGATCAAAGATCTGTCTTATGGTTTGTTTGTTTTTTTTTCTCGCAATATTCCACCCCGTATGGAATGGGCAACGGCTATGGCTAGAGATAAATATCGGCCATCATCAAGTCACGTGCGTATATGCAGGGGTTGCCTATTCCTGTTCTTTAGAGGAACGGAACTTTTCCGAGAGACAGATTGTCAATCGAGGAATCCAACAATTGACATGGCAATATCTCATGAGCTCTAGAAACAGCAGTAGATGTATGTGTGCATTGGTCTCTGTGTATATTTTGGGTTGTTTTGCGCCAATGGTAGGTAGGTGGTGCGTTCCAGGGCTAGCGACGTAAGTAGGTCTTTACATAGTCTCTATGTACAGAAGATATTGAAAGCACAAAACAATAGACGATAGAAGAAGCCCATAAGTGTTCACACATGCTATGATCTCCTCGTGAGTAGTTACACCGAGAGCCTAATTCTGTCGAAAACAAGTCGCCAGCGTCATCATTATCTCTTTACAAACAACAATAGCACAAAGTGATATTTCGGGACCTTGTCTATATATTTTGAAATACAGTTTGGTGGACAAACTGTCCTTTTTCAGTGATATTTATTTCTACGTTTCGTTGTATGTCCCGTTCTGAGCCATCGACTTCGATGCGTTTGTTTCAACTCATGCAAAGTGTATGCTCAGATGATTGGATCGGATTAGATCAGACACGGAGTACACGGATAAATGACACAATTCTGATGTATTAACAAGTATCGTTCAGACTCGAAGCCATCGTTTTCTTAGCCCGACGACCTATGATATTCCTTTTATGACTTACGTCGTATAGGGCAATTTCAGGGGTACTATGTGGGGGTTGCTTTCACTCCATTTTCTAGCGTGTAACCATCAATGACCATGTTCTACGAGAGACCCAAGGGTTTACAATACTTTTAAATGAATTATATCACTCGGTGTAGTTTTAAAGTTGTGATGGGGCTTTATAAACAGAGTCTGATGAGATATATATACAGGTGTCGAGGAGTCTTGGCCAAATCTACCAGCCGGCAAGGATAAGTTGCCTGAAAAACTTTTCAGCAACTCACTCTAATTAGAGCCTATAGAGAATGAGCCTAAGAGTTCCCTCGTTTAGTCTAATATATCTCTAGGCCATGACACGCTTGAATCTTGAATACAGAATCATGACCCCCACTCCGCTCCACTATTCGGTAATCAGCTATATAAATGTAAATTTGTTAGACGAAAAATCCTAATCCAGACTTAGTCGAGCAGTAAACTACAGCAACTACAATATAGCTACTGTGTGTCTACTGTGTGTCTACTGTGTGTCTACTGTTTGTTTACTGTGTGTCTACTGTTTGTTTACTGTCTGTCTACTGTTTGTTTACTGTGTGTCTACTGTGTGTCTACTGTGAGTCTACTGTGAGTCCACTGTGAGTCCACTGTGTCTACTATGAGTCTACTGTGAGTCCACTGTGTCTACTGTGTCTACTGTGTCTACTGTGAGTCTAACTGTGAGTCCACTGTACGCTACAAACTGCCCGAGTCCATACTCAAACCTTCACTCACGTCTCCACCACCATTAGTTACATATTTCACATCTCAGAATATTCACATACTCTTAAAATTTTCCTATAGTCTTAGAAAATATCAAAACTCATTAATAATTGCCCACCTTCTATTCTCCATTCCATCTTCACCGCCAACAAAGTACGTACCTTTTAGCACTTATCTTATCAATGCTCCGCCGTACGCATATCAGCAAACAATCTATATTCATCTCCTACAGCAGACAATCACAATCGTGAGTCTCGATAGCAATGATTCCATTCAAAACAGCACTATGGCTGATTTCTGTTTTCTCTGTATTCTTATCTATCTGCCTTTTTGGCAGCTTGCCACAACTTCAGTAAGAATTTTTTTTTCACGCAGGGGGCAAAATGCCAGTGCAAATGCCGGTACTAACAATCTCATCTCCAGAGACACTTGGCTATCACGTCTTCGCCAAGGGCTAATAACCTATCCGAGAAGGCTAATTAACAAAATTGATCCGTCTGGCAAATCAGAGAAACTGGCCATCTATATATGGAAAACCCATAATCAAAAAATTGGCTATCTTGTACCGGTAGGTTACTCGTTCGGAAGGCCGTCAACGTTTTCACTTTGCTAACACAATTTAGATTGGTTACATTGCATTGGTGTCCGTATGTCTGTATTTCTTTTATAAAGACTCATACGACCGAATTCCTATAAATGGATTCCATAGATTGTCTATTCCATTGGTGTCCATTCTGCCGTATATCACTAGTGCATTAGTAATCTTTTCCGATCCCGGTAGAATCACAAAGGAAAACCATTCTCGGGTACTAAAGAAGTTTGAATTTGATAATGTCATCTTCATGGCTGATAATGTTTGCACTACTTGCAAATTTGAAAAGCCTGCTAGGAGCAAGCATTGTTCCAGTTGTAATGGATGTTTCGCCATGGCTGATCACCATTGTATCTGGGTGAATAATTGCATTGCGTATCGCAACTACCGGTGGTTTCTCTTGTATCTTGTAGCCAATGTTTTGTTACTCATTTATGGATTTTTCTTAAATAGAGGCATTCTTGCTCGAGATCTGGCTGACTTGATTGTTAAAGGCGAGATTGGTTCTGGGAGATTGTTCAATTGGAGTGGGTGGGTCGTGAGTATTACTAACAAATTAACGTTAAAATCTTTGATGACTAACATTTCTCAGCAAATTATCACCTTAAATGATAGGAATCGTACTACTGGCTGCTTGATGCTTCTTAGCGGCATGTTACTACTTGTCGCTGGAGGGTTCTTATCTCTTCATGTGAAATTTATTTATTTAGGCACTACCACCAACGAGACCTCGAAATGGGAGGTTATCAATGACTGTATAGAAGACGGAACATTGTATTATCACGCCAATATGCATCTACAGAGTACAAGGCATTCCAACAGTGTACCAACAATTGTGTTACAAAAACTGAATGATGGGTCGTTTCATAGAGCTCTAACTTTGGCTGAGCGTCAGTTGATTTCTTCACAAGGTCTTGTTCTCAAACAAGTCAAAGGCTTTGAAGATATTAATAATATTTATGATCATGGATTCCAGAAGAATGTGACGGAATTGCTATTCCCACAGCTATTATAGAGCTGTATTTAGAAGTGTATTTCTATTATATTATAATACAATAGTATCGTAATTTTCATTCTTATCTTTATCATTATCATTATCATTATTGTCATATTTATGTCTTGTTATAAATCATCGTCATCATCGTCGTCATCATCATCAGCTCCACCAAACACCATAGCAAAAAGACTAAGAGGAGCTCTTTCAGACTCCAGTGCTTCATTTGTATTTGGATCAGCTACATCCGTAGGTGTAGGGACTGGTTTAGACTCGGCCTTTGGTTGGCTAGTTTCTCCTTCCTTCTCGTCTGCTCCAGAAGCACCAACCTCGTCATCCGCAGGAACCTTTACTCCTTGGTATATAACCCCAAATCTTTTACAAAGAAGCCTTTCCGGGGAAAAGTCTGTCACTGTGAAGGTTGAAGAATCATATTCAGATGTCTTCCTTTGCTCAAGTTTGACCTCACCTGTACTTGCGGTAAATCTATCTGCTATAGCACCTTTCAACGGCCTGAATACAATTGCCACTCTAGTAAATTCATTCAGTTCATTAATCCAAGCATCGTGTGATATAATTGAAGGCTTCAGTGACATAAGGGACCGAAAAAAACTATCTCCTTTTTCAGACTGATTGGAATACACTTTTAAAACAGAAAGGTACCGCTGCCTTTTGCTAATGTCCTCGGCATAAGGGAATTTTGCATTAGAAAGGGCCTCCTGGGCAATACTTTCAGATAGAAATGGTATATCATCATCTTCAAGAACCAAGGGTTTCGTTGTTGGTTTTTTTTCTGGTTTTGATTCTAGTGGCTCTACTTTCACGCCGTTCTTTACGTTCTCCATTCTGTTACGTGCTTCGGGGCTCATCATATCAAATATAGACTTCCCGGGAAGCTGCTGTTCGTTAAGCAGATGAGCTCTAGATTTGGAGTCTACTGGATATGATTCGAGTTTTGCAGGTGCTGGGTTTGCTGCATTTACAGCTGGTATACTTTCTGACTTCGTGGTCTCCGGCAATGAAATACTCTTTGGAGTATATAACAGCCGAGTAGATAGAACGTATCCTTTGGGAATATTAGTACCATCGGCACATTTCCTTTTGACAAACTGAACCTGTGATTGCTCTACGGTACTGGCAGTGATGGCGGCGGGCCTCTTTTTTCGGAATTTCGGTTTCTCCGTAGTTTCTACAGAGTTATATGTAACATCCTGTCTATTTTGGAGAGTGGGGACGTCGTCATCGTCGTCGTCGTCGTCATAGTTAGCAGCAATACTTAGATTCATAGCTAATTTACGTTTTTTTGTCTTCGTGGTAACATTTGCAGGAGCTCGACCAGATAGAACAGGAAGTTCAGGGGTATCGAGATTATATCCTATGCCGTGGCTTGTAGAAGACGATTGGATAGAAAGGATTGTATTCTTTGGAGCGACTTCGTAGTTGGCAACACCTCGCGTTTCTCCAAGGTGAGCAGTCCTGGATATCTTGGGACCGATTCCTTGGCCAGGTTTCCATCCCATTTTAAGTAAGATATTATAACCCACTGGTTCAAATAGCGAGAATGTAGGAACAGTCGAATTTCTTTGACCTGCACCTAATACGAGCCGGATTCGGCAATCTAAAGACGACTCGATAGATACTGGAGCTTGAGATGATGCGACAGAATCAACCGCGACAAGAGTGATGGAAACTTCTTGGTCTCTCTTGTCCTCTTCGTCCATGAAATCTTCCGGGTTGGCATAGGGAGATGAATTAGCACCAGGCTCTCTTGAAGCCTTTTCTTTTCTTGACGAATGAAATGATGATGGGGCCCAGCCTTCCTTGGATCCTACGGTGTTGAAGTACCCAGCTGAGAATCCGCCAGTGAATGCCCCATGAAACCGTTCTTTGACTCTATCATTTTCATCCCTTTTTTTCCACCTCGGAACCGGTACACCTGCTTGTGACGAACTGGAAGATTCGTCTATCAATGGAGTTCCATACTGAACAAACATTGCTGTATCAGGACATATATAATAATAGGTTAGATAAGATCAAGGACCATATAGGCGTGAAGTGCCCTAACCCGACTGCTTAGCATGCTCGGTAGACGAGTTAAAATCACGGGCGATAGATGAGGTTTCCGGATTCACCATTACCAGCAGCTCTATCTAACAAGTATGTTCGGTCCACTCTAATTAGCATTCTAGTAATGCCAAAGCGTCGTCGGACCAGAGCTCAGTTCTTTGATAACACGGCGAGTGTAGGATAAATATATATTTTGGTCATTAGAATATAAACAATAAAAAAGAGAACGGCGCCATATACACAAGCGCTATGATCTGGCACGGTCAATAGCACAATACAAGAGGGAACTGGTGGTTGTTGAGGGAGTTGGGATAATTGGGGGTTGTAAAGGGAAATTGCGGTAACTGCCGGATACACTCAAGGTAGATTAAAACATAAAAAAAAAAACGTTACCAGACATACAACCGATGATGCAAATCTATCACAGAATCCAGATATTAGCTACTAACGCATTAGGCAGCCAATGGTTGAGGAGACTCAGGAAGTTGAGGTGCCATGGGCTTTTGTCCATATGCCATCCATCTTTGCATGGCAATACCGACACCTTCGAAAACGGCCAATACACAAGCACAAGTGATAGCACCGTTTCTAGTCTGCTTCCAGCCTCCACGTAAAGCAAGAGATCCACCAGTGAAGAAACCAGCAATAATAGCATTGAAAGGATCCTCAGTTCTACGAACACCCTTCACAGCACAATCAAAAGTGGAAAATAAACCACCCCAAACTCCGAAATTACCGCCAATAGTAGGAGCGCGGACCTTGATAGCAGAAAGAGCACCAGCTCTACGTTCGCCAATAGGAGAGTTTCTGAATCCTTTAATACCATGCCAGATGGTACCACCAATAACACCCATGGCAAAGGTGGCACCGAAATCATTCAAGATGACAATTGGGCATGGGTCTCGAGAATGGTCACCGGCTTCAGACATTTTTTGATTACTTCGGAATATAAATTAAAAGGGAGGCAACAGGAAATAAGAAATTAGCTACAAAACTGGATTATTACTTGACGAAAAGTGCTGTTGTAGTTTCTATTGTGAACTTTTTTTTAATTTTTTTTTAGTGGTCTGAATCACTTCAGTTGATAGTTTAAAAGTGAAATTTGACCTCACTTTTCACTCACAGTTTATAATTTTTTTTCATGAGGTGCGGAAATGGGAGTTCAAAACGCCGGGTAAGTTAGGGAGCTGCGTAGCGAGGTAGGTGTGCGGGACGGCCAGGCATAGAAGATTGTAGAGCAGAATTGCTAGAGATAACAGGGAAGAGTTTTATTACTGAAAGCAGGCGGTGCTGAGATGTGTCAGGTCCATAACAACGAACAATGGCTGTCTAAACAGTATTTCCAGAATCGCAGACAGGCATTCAGGTATTAAACGTATACTGAAAGATATATTGTGTCACGTGACATACAGGTGTCACGACAGTGCTAATAGCTTTAAAACCGTATGATGATGAAACCCAAAGCAGATAGTAGAAATCTAATCAGAATGCTTCTCTTCAATTGCAGGTCTCTCCCGAGTTCTGGTTGAGCTGACGTTACGTGGTGAATATGCAGGGTCTGGACCCTGTCGCACACACCCGCATAACACTCTATTCTATCATTAACTCATTCTCATTATCTAAGTCTATTCACATTATACACTATCATCATCTGATTCTTCATTTGCCATCATATCTCGTAATCTGTCAACCATATCACTCATTGACGAGGTATTCAGCCCAGAGTCTACAAAATCTTTCGGGACATAACTCTCGGAATGCTCTACAGTTCCAAATCCTCTAGAGCTATCGACCTTGTCCACAAGACGGAACTCGGCATCGAAATCACTTGATAGCGGGTCGTAGTTAAGGAGCTGGTGCCAAGAATAAAGTAACGTATCAGTCTTACTGGCCCACGGGTTGATATCTATAAGCCAGACCTTGTTATAGGGTTCAGGAACATAGACATCAAACGCGAACGAAGGATCTGGGAAAGAGAATTCGAGATTCTCTTCAAAGAACACATGAATTTCCTCCTCTATTTTGTCTTTTAGAGGAAGTAGAAAATCGTAATAGTTCATGTCTCGTTGAGTGATGCCTATAATGTGTCTATCTTTGACAAAACACCTGAACTCCATGGCGGGATTGATCTCGAACCATTTCCGAAGAACAAGCTCAAAGCTTGTATTATCGCTCAATGTCTCTCCTTTTTTTTCTCCTTCTTTTGTATAATCCACACAACCGTCATACGATTCAGTCAGATCATGAGTAATATAAGATGACGCTTTTAAAAGCATATAAATATCAGATGGGTTCACGCATTTTAAATTGTTGGTAGTTGAGATCCACAGGGCATCTTTCGGAGCAGACCAGTTCAATTTCGGGCACACGGCACCGCCGAGTTGGCGGATGAGATCTGCTATTTCCCTATGGACCGCTTCAAAGTGACTGGTTGGATCCCCTGCTTCTTCTTCCTCGTCCTCTTCATCTTGCTCTGCACTATTCTGTCCAAGACGCTCTCCGTCTGCGTCTTCCCACAAAATGCCAACATGATCTTTTGGTAGAATGATTCCGTCTGCCAATAGATATTCGATAAATTCTTCCGGTAGAGGCTTAATAATTCTTGTCTTGGGAGTCAGCCTCTTGTACCTGCTATACCATGCCGAGAAAGAGCAGTTATTTATATGATCTATAGTGGTTTGGTGGTAGTCTTCAGTATTTAACAGCGACAAATCATGTGTCGAAGAACTAGTCGAACCAGGCATTATTGTTCAGATCAATTAGTCAGACTCGAATGTGTAAGAAATCAGTCCCATTTCTGAGGTATCCATCCCCCCTGCAGATTTCTTTCGCCCATCTCTGTCTGCTACATACATTCAAGCAGCCTCTCTCACCCAGATTACCCGGCGTATACCTAAACGCGAAATGAATTGTTCGAATCAATTCTTTCCCGTCTTGACCTACAAACTCTACGAAATAGACTCCAACCGAACACCTTACAGTTGGATCAATTGCAACAGAAAACAAAAATGGCTGCTGTAGCAAAACCGTCAGGAAATGTATTTAAAGACAAAGAAAAGCCTCAAGAGGTTCGTAGAAGCAATATCTTAGCTGCAAGAGCAGTGGCAGATGCCATTCGAACCTCTTTGGGCCCTAAAGGTATGGACAAAATGCTCCAAACTGGTAAAGGAGAAGTCATCATTACCAATGATGGTCATACAATTCTACAACATATGGCGGTAATGCACCCAGCTGCGAAAATGTTGGTGGACCTATCTGCTGCTCAAGATATCGAGGCTGGAGACGGTACTACTTCAGTGGTTGTTATTGCCGGTGCCTTGCTAGGCGCTGCAGAAAGATTATTAAATAAAGGCATTCATCCTTCTATCATCGCCGAGTCTTTCCAAAGAGCGGCTGCAAGAGCAGTTGAAGTGTTGTTGGACATGTCTTATAAAATTTCCTTGAATGATAGAGAGCAATTGGTCACTGCTGCTTCGACATCTTTAAACTCCAAGATCGTTTCGCAATATTCTTCGTTATTGGCGCCAATGGCCGTTGACGCGGTGTTGAAGGTCATTGATCCTGCTACTGCTACTAATGTCGACTTGAAAAATATCCGCTTGATTAAGAAAGTCGGTGGTACTATCGATGATACGGAGCTTGTTCCTGGTCTCGTCCTGACCCAGAACGCCATCAAGAATGCCGGCGGACCCGGTCGTATGGAAAAAGCCAGAATCGCCATGATCCAGTTCCAGTTATCTCCTCCGAAACCAGACATGGAGAATCATGTGGTCGTTAATGATTACCGACAAATGGACAAGATTCTAAAAGAAGAGAGAACATATCTTTTGAATATGTGTAAGCAGATCAAAAAGGCCAAATGCAACGTTTTATTCATCCAAAAGTCGATTCTTCGTGATGCCGTTAATGACCTTTCGCTACATTTCCTTTCCAAATTGAATATTATGGTCGTAAAGGACATTGAACGAGACGAAGTGGAATTCATCTGTAAGAGTACTGGATGTTCACCAATTGCTGACATCGACTCGTTTACCGAAGACAGATTAGGGTCTGCTGATTTAGTTGAAGAGGTGGAATCTTCAGGATCTCGTGTTATCAAGGTTAGCAATAATAGCGGTTCTAGCAGCGGCAGTGGTGGATCCGATGGTACTAGTGTCGTTAGTAGTGGATCTAGCTCTGGTGCCGGATCTGCTTCAACAGTATCTATCATTTGTCGGGGTGCCAATCAGCTGATTCTCGACGAATCCGAACGTTCACTACACGATGCACTCTGTGTTATTAGATGTTTGGTCAAAGAGCGGGCTCTTATTGCCGGAGGAGGTGCTCCCGAGGTCGAAATCGCCCGTATTCTCAACAAAGAATCGCGATCGCTTCCTGGTACCGAGTCGTTCTGTTGGAAGGAATTCGCAGAGGCCCTCGATGTGATCCCCACCACGCTTGCTGAAAACGCAGGTATTAACAGTATTGAGGTTGTCACTGATCTCCGCAACCGACACGAGCAGGGCCAGCGAAATGCCGGTGTCAGTATTCGTCGTGGTACTGCCAATATCTATGATGAGCATGTTTTACAGCCGGTGCTTGTCAATAAAAGCTCCATTACCCTTGCTGCTGAATGTGTAAAGTCCATTCTCCGCATTGACGACATTGCTTTCAGTCGCTAGATACCATATAGTAATAGATAAAAATGAGCTTTTACAATGCGTGTGCTTCTGACTGATGGGGCTCTGCCCAGAGTGAGATTGTAAGAATATCGAGTTTGGCAAATGGGTCATACCGGTATATACAGATACAAAATATAAAATACAAAATACAAAATACAAAATTCAATTACAAACAGACGGCCCGACTGGAACTCCATCCATAGTCTATTTACGAGGTCGGAGAATCTTCACAGCAGAGTCTGAGAAAATATACGACATACCACTCCAGACCGTGGTAGTGGCTACTAAGTAACCCACGCCAGTGAGCCCGAGGCTGACAGTATCGGCGGTGGCCGTTTCAAGAGAGGACAGAATCACTGGATAGACAAGACTGGAGCCCAGATACACCATCTGGAAAAACGTGTTGTACTTGGAAATGGTTGTAGGATGAACTTCTGCCGACGGGATGGAGAAATCCCAGTACCGCTTGAATGTGATTGGCGGTGGTAAGGAGATGTATCGATAGTAGAATGCTGACAGCCCGAGGAGAAAGTCGCGTCCAAGAATAATAACTGCCATATATAGCGGGATATCGCCGGATACTCCGAGACATACCGCCAGAGTCATCATCAGCGCTTTATCGGCTAGTGGGTCAATGACCGATCCAACAACGCTTTGCATATTATATTTCCGGGCAATGTACCCATCGAGCAAGTCCGTGATACCGGAGTAGACCACGAGAGAAAGTGCCCAGAACGAGTGGCCATCCACAATCAAGTATCCAATGACAGGAGCAGTAGCCAATCTTGACATGGTCAGAATATTGGGTACAGTCCAGATGTCTTCTTTCAGTGATTTGGCAGGTATAGGGGAACTGGAGGAATTGGGTGTCTGAAGAGGTGTAGAAGATGCAAGTATAGGAGGTTCGTCAGGCTTGGTGCTATTAGCAGTAGACCTTGGGGCAGTTGGAAAGCCAGGCGAGTGCTGGCTGGCAGCAGCAGCAGCAGCAACAGCAGACTTGTTGGTCTGTTTTTCGTCTACATTTTTTAAACGATGCCTAGTATTATAGAATTGCCTTATAAAGGAAGCTCTCGAAACGAATTGACGATTGGGCGTAAATCTAACATTTTGGTTACAGATCAATTGGTTCCGGTTCCGAATAGTGGTAACATAGGAAGAATGCGCTCGATTTTGTTGAATCACAACCGATCTTAGGAAAGATATCGAATTAGCAATCACATGTTGTTTTGGCCTCACTCGTTGTAATTTTAATAATAAATTAAGGTCCATACAATTCATAATGCGATAAGATGAGATAGAGAAGAATGAGTGTCGAAGTGGCAGGCCGGTTCACCATCGGATGAAGTTTTCAGTACTAGCCGTATGTCCGCGGTGAGAAACTCAGGGGGTAATATAGGAGTCTAGTTTGGTAGGATGAGTATTAAAGGTATAGTATATTTGCAGATAAGTTAAAGCATGATATTTCTAGGTCTGTTGGAGAAACAAGGTTCTATTGTTGCTTTGTCTATGGTAGTATTTTTGCTATTACTGGGCCTGTATGTAAAGAGACACTTCCAAGTACTCGCTAAACAGTGATCGCATAGCGAACGCTTCTAAGATATGGAGTCTGTTATATACGAATGTTTTAAAGTGAATTTATAATTTTTATTTCTAGAATACTACGGCCGTATTTATAAAGCTCAAATTCTATTCTTGAACATAAAATAAATAACTGACGTGAGAAACTGGTTGAAGTAGTGCGAGCACGCCAGTTCAACTGCCTTGTAATGCGAGACTGACTGAGCAGTCCATAAAGATCTGTGTCGGACGTAATCCAAACCAAGCCACGCTATTTCGTAAGCATAAAATCAATAGGGCAACCTTCGCAAACCGCCGCTTCATGAAACGAGAGAGGTACATTCCCATCAACCCTGACTCCATGGCAAGTATCCGAGTTCGAGTGCAGATATACCACACGAGTACCGGCCATTCGTTGAGACTGCTGTTTCTCAGTGGAGCAAACATCCACCGATTAACCAAAGGCATGTTCAAAATCCGGTTTCGTTGTTCTAGAACATAATTTCTTATCCATGTTCTTGTATAATAATAATAGTAATAATCAAGAACGCGTTCTGGTGATCTATTTATTTATTTAATTAACAGCCGCGTGCTGACGCGGGTAAGGGGGAATGGCGGTGAGTTGGATATTTGTCCTACTCATTCACACTTCCTTTCGAGATATAGCTGACCTATTATACTCATTAATGAAATATAATCGTTGAAGATTTTTTATATATTACAATATGAATTGAAGATGCAAGGGAATATAGCCGCTAACGAAAATACAAGGCAGACAGAGGGAGACATAGACATGGACATGGACATTGATAGTGACTCAGATATAGACAACTACGACTACGATGAAGCCATAGAAACAAGTGAAGATGAAGGACTGGATGAATCTGTTGGTCAAACGACAATCAACAATTCGATATCTAATGAAAGGGCCAAATCCGAAATGAGGCTTCTCCAAAGCTGGCAAAAGATCATTGATAAGTACGCGGATGACAGCTTAGATTCAGAGGCAGATGTAGTTGATCTTTATAGCGGGGAAATCATAGAAGACCATGGTCATTTGAGAGGATTGGACGAGCGACAGGGTAGTCTATGGAGCGACGAACAGCAGACACAGTCAGTAGACGATAGAAAGGAGCGGAGTGGCCAGGGAAAGAAGAACATGAGTAGTAAGAGAAACGGTAGTAAGAATCATAGTCCATTGAAGCCTATCAATCAGATCACGAGTTGGCTTTTGAGTGATGACAGTAACAGCGAGGGAGAGTTGATATCACAATCGAGGGCAGATGTTAAGATAGGAAAGACGGTAGATACACTAGACACAGAGGACGTAGAGGATAGTGAGGACACTATAGACACAGACGCAGAAAACACAGAAAACACTCCCCACACGTCCGTATCATGTGGACTCAATGGTAACCGAAAATGTAACCGGCCGTTCTGCTTTCACTGTTCATAGCATAACAGACATTCAAAAAAAGGCTTTTTATTTATTTATTCATTTATTTATTCACTTTTCTTTCCGTCTGTACCATCATATGGAGTCAATGGTAACCGAATATGTAACCGGCCGTTTTGCTTTCACTGCTCATAGCATAACCGACATTCAAAAAAGCTTTTTGATTTATTCATTCGTTTATTTATTCACTTTGGTTGCCTATTACTTGATATCTTCGTTATCTTATCTTCACGTGATGTGCCTGCCGATCACCCGTGGTTCGAGAAACTTCGCTTAAACGCCCTTACCCAGACAGATCAAAGGTATAAAGCGTTAAGAGCAGACAGGCCCTGAAACCAGGCAGACAATTCAGACCGTCCGAGTCACGTCAAAAAAAAAAAAAGCATCAAATCAAGCCATGAGTTCTGTAGGCGCAGTGAGACCCAGGGTCTTTTTAGATATCTCGATTGGAGGTAAACCGGCTGGGAAAGTAGTATTTGAGCTTGTAAGTGCGACCGACAAACAACTGGCGGAAACGAACCAATATATAAACGTACAAACTAACATGAAATATTATAGTACACTGATTTGGTGCCCAAGACAGCAGAGAATTTCAGGGCCCTGTGTACCGGAGAAAAAGGAAAAACCGCTGATGGAGTCAATCTTCACTATAAAGGGTCTATTTTCCACAGAGTGATTAAAGACTTTATGATCCAAGGTGGAGATTTCACCAATGGCAATGGAACAGGAGGAGTATCGATTTATGGAGAAAAGTTTGAAGATGAAGCATTTCCTGCCAAGCACGACGAGCCTTTTTTATTGAGTATGGCCAATGCCGGTCCTAATACAAACGGATCTCAATTCTTCATTACCACAGTTCCTACGCCTCATTTGGATGGGAAACATGTTGTATTCGGTAAAATTCGGAGTGGAAAATCAGTTATCAGAAAAGTCGAAGGACTGAAAAAGGATTCGGGCGATAAGCCTTTAGAGGAGGTTGTAATTAGCGATTGTGGAGAATTGGCGGTTGGAGAACAATTACCGTTAGTGGATGATGGCACTGGCGATAACTATGAAGATTCTATTGAAGATGAAGGAAGAGTCGATGTGACTTTACCAGACACAGTTTTCAAGGCTGTTACCGAGATCAAGGAGATTGGTACCAAGTTGTTCAAGGCGGGTGACGTTAAAGGAGCTTATAGCAAATATTCCAAAGCAGCCAGCTATCTCCGGGACTATTTCCCAGAAGACCTGTCTAAAGAGGATCTATCTAAATTGACCGAGATCAAAGTGTCGGTCTTTTTGAACGTTGCATTGACTGCGCTCAAGGAGAATCTGCCAAGAGAAGCCATTGAGTCAGCCAGTGAAGTGCTTTCTTTAGAAGCAATTGGAGATAAGGAAAAGGCAAAGGCACTCTACCGCCGTGGGCACGGCGAATTGCTGTTAAAGAACGAAGATGGAGCAGTTAAGGATCTGAACGAGGCATTGAAGTATGCGCCTGGCGATGCAGCTATCAGTGGTATGATCGCAAAGGCGAAAAGGGCGTCCCAAGAGCGACTCAAGCGCGAGAAGGCGTCTTTGAGCAAGTTTTTCTCATAGTACGAGGGTGGTCTTGAGTAAACTATGTAAAAAAAGTTAATAAAATAGTGACTGAGGATTAGGGTATTTTGATAAGATAGCCGTGGAATCTGTCGAGGAGGGTTTGACCGAGTAGAGTAACAATCGTCGTTTCAGAGAAGACCATCGGCCAGTATTTCGCTGTTTTCTGTCACCTGTGAGCTGAAAATAGCATAGAAAACCCACACCCGGTCGAAATAGTTACATAGACGGCATTGTTTCATGTCTGCATGGTAGCAAGCAGTCAAATTACTCGTAAACCAGATTAAACAGAAAGTGAGCTATATGGGTAGAATGTTTTTGGCGTGCCAAGTGTCAAGATGGTAGGCGTTTATCGGTAATTGCATACGTTTACCCGTAAAAGGCATGTCTTCCATGATGTCATATGATTTAGCCTAATGCCATATGATTTTGCCTAATGCCTACTATTTACCCCCAATGCTTATCTTTACCCCAATGCCTACTATCTACCCCCAATGCCTACTATCTACCCCCAATGCTTATCTTTACCCCAATGCCTATTATCTACCCTCAATGCCTACTATCTACCCCCAATGCCTACTATCTACCATCCTCACGTTTCTTGCCTACCTTCACCTTCACCTGGCTGTTCTTTATATAGTAACATGCTCGCTCTCAGGTGCTCTGTCGCAGATTTTCCGCAGTTCATTTTTTCACCTGCACATATTCCCATTTCCCGCTGGGCGGAAATGTATTCCCAACGTTAAACTTCTAATCCGACATGACCCTTAGTGAGAGGTCCATGTCCATCAGGAACACAAGCAACTGAAGACGTGTCTCGACTTTCAGCCTCTCAACCTTCCCGCCTTTGGCCAGCTAATTGCGTAGTAAATCAGTAGCAATAGCTAAATAGAAAATACGTTTCAACTCCATTATTTCTCCCGTTGGGCTGGGTCATGGTGTTTCATCCTAATATCAGTATGCGTACCTCCATGTACAGCTATCAGCCCACTCTCTCTATTCTTATAGCGGTTTAAAGGATGGACCCTCGCCCGAGTCCAGTTAGTCCGTCGCTGGCTGATAATAGATATCATTTATCCTGATGGGCATATGTTACAGTAGCAGGTGAAAATTTCACTCTATGCGGCATAAAAAAAAAGATAGCAAAGAAATAAATATCTGAAAAATTACTAAATTAAAAAAAAAAAATAAAAAAGTCCTGCTAATCAACTATAACAACTAAATACAATTGTTAACAGTACAAGCACTACAAGCACCAAACTGCCTCTCCATTCCAGGTGCCTCTCGTTCCTACTCCTACTCCATATCACTCTACTGAGGATTTGCTTTGGCCATCTTTTCTTTTTCTAGCTCCATCTGCATCCGATACAGGATATAATATATAAAAAAAGTTTCAAAATCACCACAATATATGGTCTTGTCCATGTCCATACTAGTCCATCTACTGGCTCACTCGCTTGACAGACGCTGCTCTCATCACTGTTGAACCTCTTCTTTTAGCCGTGGCGAATTATATATACGTTCCGAGTGCGAGAATTAAAGATCCCCCATAACGTCTCTCTCTCTGTACGCATTTATCATCTTCGTAGGTTTAGGTGCTCGATATCATTCTGATCCTACCATATAATGACTACGACCCACGAAGCGGTCGCCTCGCCTACCCCTACAGACACCAGTTCTCCCAAAAAGACCGATCCAGGACAACTATTACTGGTAAGTTTTAGTGGCTGCCTCACGGAGCTTATTTTTAAGAGATCAACATTATTAACAATATCTCTCTATATAGCAACTTTTACAGAATTCATTTCAATCGTAAGTAACCTCGACGTCCAACAACAACTACAAACATCCCCCAACGACTAACACAAACCAGATCCCGTTACAGTTCCAACTCAGTCTTAGCAAGTCTTGTTCTCTTTCTTGGCGGCTCGGTACTTTTATTCATTGTATTTTGTTTCATCAGACCAAGGCATAACCTGATCTATGCGCCAAAACTAAAATATACCGGCGAAAAGACAAGGAATGGCTTCATCGTACCATCAAGAGCCCCTCCTGTTCTAGACAAAAAACCCTTCCACTGGATAGCCCTTCTATTCCAAATCTCCGAAGATGAGTTGGTAGATCGGCTGGGCATGGATGCCGCGATATTTATTAGATTTCTTAAAATGCTCCGAAATATGTTCTTCGCATTATCCATTCTCATCTGTGCAGTTGGCATTCCCATCAATATTTATTTTAACCTCCGTAGTCCTTTTGCCCAGAACCTGACTACTAGGGATGCATTCATACTCATGACCCCATCATTGGTCCGAGGGAAACCTCTAGTTGCTCATGTAGCAATTGGATATATCGTCGACTTGACCGTCATGTACTTTTTGTGGACAAACTATAAGCAAATCGTTTACATGCGTCGCAGATTATTCATGTCCAGACAATACCAACAGGCTCTATTTATGAGAACGCTGCTGGTTACTGAGGTGCCCGCCAAATATGGTTCAGAATCAGGATTGGCCACCTTAATGGGCTCATTTTCTACGGACTCTGATACGTCGCCAAAAGTAGAACAAGTGGAAGTTGGTCGTAGTATTGGACAATTGGGCGAGTTGCACGAGAAATACAATTCAGCGCTTTTCGCGTTGGAAAAGCATCTCGCAAAATATTTTAAACATCCCGACAAACTTCCTTCCAAAAGACCCCTCACCAAACCAATGAAAGAAGATCAAGCGAGACTACCTAAAAAGGTCGATGCTATCAACTATTATATGATCAAACTCAAGATTCTAAAGCAACGCATTGACCAGGTCTCTTATGATCTGGATGCTAGTGATAGATTGCCATATGGGTTTGTATCGTACAGGAACCAGACCGAAGCTCATGTAGTCGCCCAGCTTGCAAGCCGCAAAAGTGGCCGGGTTGGCGGTGCGCTTGTCAAATTGGCTCCTAGACCTGAAGACATTATTTGGAAAAACATCGTCCTTGGTAAATACGAACGAGCAAACAAACAGTGGTGGGGTAATATCCTATTCACCGCGTTAATGATTGCTTGGATTGTGCCCAATGCATTTATAGGCTGCTTTTTGTCGGATTTATCTAGAATCGGCGTCCTATGGGACGGATATCAAACATTTCTGGATGGACATCCGACCTTGTTTGCCGTTCTTCAGGGTGTTTTATCTCCAATAGTCACATCACTGATTTTTTTGATACTACCTATGATTTTGAGAAGAATGTCGGAATGGCAAGGCAAATTAACAAAGAACGAAAGAGAACGAGATGTCACTAAGAAACTGTATGCATTTTTCTTCTTCAACAACTTTTTTGTATTCACAATGATGAGTGTAATTTGGAATGTAGTCAGCCAAATTATCCAGTTTGTGGACTCCAATAACCATAGCATGTCATTTATCGATGTCGTAAACAAACTTGAAATCGGCGAACAAATCGCTAATGCCATTATTAATGCGTCTTCTTTTTGGGTCATGTATATCCTGAAAGCAAATTTGGGCGCTGTATTTGACCTTCTTCAAGTATTCACTTTGCTATGGAATAGTTTCAAAAAGCATGCTTTATCGCCAACCCCTCGTGAAATGATGCTATTAACTGCTCCTCAAAGCTTCAATTTTTCCGTCTATTATATTTGGGTTCTATTCTACTCTACAATTGCTCTTGCTTTTACGTCTATTCAGCCAATAATCTTTCCTATGCTGACATTCTATCTATCGTTTGATATCATTCTTAAGAAGTATTCACTAATGTATATGTTTGTGACAAAGGCTGAAAGTGACGGAATGTTCTGGCCCTTGATTGTCAATTGTATGCTATTCGCATTGGGGGTAGGAAATGTCATTCTCCTGGCCGTTGTATGGATTCAAGGTGGCTTGGCATTGGGAATGTCGGTTGCTCCATTACCATTTTTCGTCATTGGCTATAAGATATTTTTATCCAAGAAATTCAATCGCAGGTTTTTCTACTTTATCCCCACGGAATCTGAAAAGGAATCAATGGCACAAAATATGTACCATGTTGAATCGGATTCGATGATTGGTTCGAACTTGGATGTGCGTTATCGAAACTCTATTGTAAACAGGAAACTACCTGTACCGATGGTTCACGCAAAGGCACTTGACCGGTTAGCAAGCGTCTGTAATGTGAGCGACGATATTTTCAACACCGGTGGTACCAATGTTCGGTCGGATCCCATGCAGGAGTTTGACATTGTTCGAGAAAACGAGCTTGATTATGACCATTATAAGCAACGAAGAGAAGAGAAGTTGTCAGACGAAACAATCGACGAAGAAGTTCCAATCATGCCCAATTCTGTTCCGGATAAATATACCATGCAGAGAAATGTTGAAGAGAACATTCGATCCAGCATAGACTCACCGTATGGAAGCACACATGAATTAGATTTACAGTCGTATGATAGAGACGACATTCATTTGCAACCTTATACATCTGGCTCTGGGGGAATTATTCAGGAAGTTCAAGACATACATTATATGGATGATGACGGAGCTCATCTTTTAAGAAAATAATTAACAATGACATATATACCTTGCTGCATTATGAAAGAACTCTATATTGTATTTAATTAGCATAAACATGAATAAGATATTTATATGATAAAATGTTTTTGCCATACGTATACAGTTTTCGCAAAACTGATACCACTGCTCATAGACATCATTAGAAATATTATATTATTGTTAGATAGTTATTTACCAATCATTATTAAATTTAGCACCGCCAACACGAATTGGCTTTACAACCTGTGACGCTTCCGACTCAAGGAAACTGAATCTGTCTTTTCGGGTTAATTCGTATTTTTGAATTTTTTCTTCTTTTTGAAGAGTGATGCCAATGTCGTCAAGACCCTTGACAAGACAGTCCTTGCGGAAAGGATCAATATCGAAATGTTCAACAAGAATTTCGCCCTCACCGTTTGAGATGGTTTGGTTAGGGAGGTCGATTTTGAGAGAACCACCTTTTTCACTAATGGGGAAAAGCTTTTCGCCAATGATTTCGGCAGGAATACGAATAGGGAGAAGACCGTTTTTGAGAGAGTTGCTGTAAAAAATATCACCAAATGAAGGGGCAATGACTGCCCTGAAACCGAAATCGGCTAGAGCCCATGGAGCGTGTTCACGAGAAGAACCACAACCGAAATTAGGCCCGGATACAACCAAGATCTTGGCTTTATCCCAAGGAGCGACGTTGAGAGCGAAATCGGTCTTTTCAAGAGTACCGTCAGCCCGGGGCTTGAATCTAAGTTCGTAGAAGAGACCCACAGACAGACCTGTACGTTTGATAGTTTTCAAGAATTGCTTAGGGATAATGGCGTCGGTGTCAACATTAGCCTTGGCAATTGGAGCAGCAACGCCTTGTTCTACTCGGAACACTGGAATACCAGTAGACGCTTTCGGTGTAGAAATAGGAGTATCTTGGATAGATCCATGAGCATCGGATTGGACAGGAGCATCTTCAGTGATCTCAAGCTCGTCGGGAGCTGAAGAACATTCTTCTTCCACGCGGAGCTTTTTGGTTGGTGATTCGACACTGACAGGAGCAGTCTCATTTTCGGAGGTGATGAATTTACGGATATCGGTTAAATGACCGTCAATACCAGCAGCAGCAGCCATAGACGGAGACATTAAATGGGTTCTACCTTGAGCACCTTGACGACCCTCGAAGTTTCTGTTTGAAGTAGATGCACATCTCTCACGAGGGGAGAGAATATCGGGGTTCATACCAAGACACATTGAACAACCCGCTTCTCTCCATTCAAAGCCAGCAGCTTCAAAGATCTTATCTAGTCCTTCTCTTTCCGCTTGTTTTTTGACTAGACCTGAGCCAGGAACAACCATAGCACGGATGACATTGTCAGCCTTCTTGCGGCCCTTGACGACAGAAGCAGCGAGTCTGAGATCCTCAATACGGGAATTCGTACATGAACCAATAAATACTTTATCGATTTTGATCTCATTAAGAGGTGTATTGGCAGTGAGGCCCATATATTCAAGAGATCTTTCCATTCCCGATCGTCTGATTGGGTCGGACTCTTTACTAGGGTCAGGCACTGAGGCCGAGATTGGTAACGCATCTTGAGGAGAGGTACCCCAAGTGACAGTGGGGATGATCTCACTACCTTGGATTTCAACTTCAATGTCGAATTTAGCACCCTCATCAGTATGAAGAGTCTTCCAGTAAGAAACAGCCTTTTCCCATTCATCTCCATTAGGAGCAAGAGGACGGCCCTTGATGTACTTGAAGGTGGTGTCATCAGGTGCAATCATACCAGCACGAGCACCACCTTCGATGGCCATATTACACATGGACATACGAGCCTCGACAGAGAGATCACGAATGGCTTCACCAGCAAACTCAATCACGGCACCAGTACCTCCAGCAGTTCCGATCTTACCAATGATATGTAAAACGAGATCCTTTGAAGTGATTCCAGGGCTCAATTTGCCAACGACGTTGATAAGCATGTTTTTAGACTTGGTCTGGAGAAGAGTCTGAGTAGCCAGAACATGCTCGACTTCCGAAGTACCAATACCGAATGCAAGAGCACCAAACGCTCCGTGGGTGGACGTGTGGCTGTCACCGCAAACAACCGTGGTACCAGGAAGAGTGAAGCCCTGTTCAGGGCCCACGACGTGGACAATTCCCTGACGGGAGTCGTCTAAGCCGAAATAGCGGACTCCGAAATCTTTTACGTTCTGTTCTAGAGTAGAACACTGTAAACGGGAGTCGTCCTCCTGAATAAACGTCTGGATAGACTTGAACGATTTACGAGAACTGGTAGGAATGTTATGGTCCACAGTAGCTAAAGTACAGTCGGTTCGTCTCACTTTTCGGCCAGCATTCTTAAGGCCTTCAAAAGCCTGTGGAGATGTGACCTCATGGACTAAATGCCTATCGATGTAGATGAGGTAAGTGTCTTCACCTTCTTTCGAGACAACGTGATCCTGAAAGACCTTGTCATAGAGAGTTTGTGGAGTTCCATTAACAGAAGGCATAGTGAAAATAAATATAGAATACCGGTCCGTATGGAGAAAAATTATAGAGACTGCTCGCCGTGTTATACATTATATATATGTATTGAGAGTGAAAGATTTACGAAATTTGCCGAAGCGGTCTGGATCGGCGATCGACAGCCTTCTGCGCCGGTATCGCCTGTATGTAGGCCAATGAGCGCATCTTTATAGTCACCGACATCGCCTTGGTTTGGGCACTTTGTGGGGTGCATGCCGATATCGGGGGTCTGCTGGTGGTTCTGCCTCCGGCGGCTGGGCGCTGCCCAGACCCGTAGTGCTCGCTCCGCGAGCGGTTTCGGCGGTCGGGCGGTGACCAACTGTGTAGCGTACGGACCCAGCACGCTCGCGAAGCGAGCACTACGGGTCTGGGCAGCGCCCAGCCGCCGGACGCAGCAGTACGCGCGCGCCGGATCAAGACTGAAAAATGACTGCAGACCGTTTGATGATTCATTCTCGACACCAGCAATATTACGCTGCATCGGGGTCGCGAGACGGGACGGCTGACTGGCGTGGGATGATGAGGTGATGAGGATGGAGCAAGTGGCGAGGCCGATGGGGTGTTGGGAGGAAGTCGGGGCTATGTATGACATTGCGACCGGGACCTCGTTTGCACGATATTTCACCGACCGTAGTGCGTTCGAGAAGATTATTATCGTGTGTCAGTTCGCGCGGTAGATTTGTAGACGTGCAAATCAGAATTCGCTGGTGGATCGGAGCATTATCTACGACGCTATCATATCTCCAGAACTGAATATTGGTATTGTTTCCGGAACTTCAGGAGCGTAAAGGTCGTTATTGTTTGGACTCTTTATAAAAAAAAAAAGTGTTTGCATTATAAGGAAGATTCGGCCGCTAGACTGCTGTATTGTATAGGAACGTCTGTTGGAACTGGAATTTGTCTACGATACGAAACGACATCGGTTGATATATACAATTGCTGACTTGTTAGTGACTCTTTGTTGCGTAGTGACCATCATTCTCTATCTCCACTGAGAGACAGTACGTTTTTTTATTTGGGTTTTTTTTGGCTTTTCTGTTTAATCTTTGTAATCCAACTATCGTCTGTCAATCACGAACTTATCCTATCATCTTGTTCTCTCCGTCACATCCATTAATAATCTCTCGGAATGTTGAGAATCGCTATGAGACCACTTCGTAGCTCCAGCTCCAGGTTACTCGCAACCGCTCTACGTCCAGTGCCATCACGGACTCCCGTTCTCCGTAGGTCGTTCTGGTCCCCGTTCAACTCCAACCCATCTCCGAAGACGACCGCTACGTCTGCTACTCATCTCCTGTCGATTAAAGAACAGGTGGCCAATCGGTCCTTGTCAAATCCTAATTCCCAGGCCGACTTCTATAGAAACCTTTTAGCATCCAACTACCCTCACTTGGTTGTTTCCAGATACGAGTCGCCAGAGGTATCCAAGAATGGCGAATGTGATGCGTTATACGTCCAAGCGCTGAAGGTAATCGGCCATATTGAAAAAGCAGAGGCTATAGAAAGGTCGCTATTGGCCCAGGCCCAAGCTCAAGCCCAGGCCCAAGCTGCTGCTGCCGCTGCTGCCTCTGCTTCGGCTGGTTATACGACCCCTGTCTCTGCATCCATGACCAGTACAGATGTTTTCAATCCCATGTTTAGTAATAACCCTCTTAGCAGAGGCACCAGAACCGATCCAGTACATATCATCATCAACGAGACTGCCCTGTCGTCGGTTCTCAAATGGCTGAAATGGCTAATTCCCATGGGGTTGGCCGGATGGGGTCTTATTGTGGGTCTGACGTTTTTCACCGAGTCGGCCTCGATCCTTAAAGGTGCCGGCAGTGATATCGCAACCAGTAAACTCGATGGCGCTAATGGATCGCAATCAAATGTCAAGTTCTCGGATGTTCATGGCGTTGATGAAGCCCGCGCTGAACTCGAAGAAATCGTCGATTTCCTCAAAGACCCGTCCAAGTTCACTGGCCTAGGTGGTAAGCTTCCTAAAGGTATTCTCTTAACTGGTCCTCCCGGTACCGGTAAGACTCTTTTAGCAAGAGCTGTCGCAGGTGAGGCTGGCGTTCCTTTTTTCTTTATGAGTGGTTCTGAATTCGACGAACTATATGTTGGTGTTGGTGCTAAGCGAGTAAGAGAGCTATTTGCTGCTGCTCGTGCTAAAGCGCCTGCTATTGTTTTCATTGACGAGTTGGATGCTATAGGAAGTAAAAGAAACCCCAAAGACCACGCCTACTCGAAGCAAACTCTTAATCAGCTTCTTGTAGACTTGGATGGATTCTCACAAACCACTGGAGTGATTTTCATTGCTGCTACCAATTTCCCAGAAATGCTTGATAAAGCCCTCACTCGTCCTGGTCGTTTTGATAAGATTGTTCATGTGGAACTTCCCGACGTTCGCGGAAGAATCGCTATCCTTAAGCATCATATGAAAAAAGTCGAAACTGCTGTAGATGTCGACCCATCGACCATTGCTCGAGGTACCTCTGGATTTTCTGGTGCGGACCTTATGAATCTTGTTAATCAAGCAGCCATTTTTGCATCGCAGCAAAAGGCGGTTTCTGTGGATATGGGACATTTCGAGTGGGCTAAAGATAAGATCCTTCTTGGTGCTGCTCGTAAAACAATGGTTCTCACTGAAGAGTCTCGTCGTAATACTGCGTTCCATGAAGCAGGTCATGCTATAATGGCTCTCTATACTCCTGGTGCTACTAGTCTTTATAAAGCAACCATTCTTCCAAGAGGATCTGCTCTTGGAATCACTTTCCAGCTCCCTGATATGGACAAATATGACCAGAGCAAAAAAGAGCTTCTTGCCAGGTTGGATGTTTGCATGGGTGGTAAGATTGCCGAAGAAATGATCAATGGGCCAGAAAATGTCACTGCTGGTTGTTCTTCCGATTTGAAAAACGCTACCCAAGTAGCCCGTGCGATGGTTACGTCGTTCGGTATGTGTGATGCTATTGGACCAGTTGAACTTTCTGAAAGCTGGAACGACTGGTCGGCCGATACAAGACATCTTGCCGAACAAGAGATCCGCAGTCTTCTCGTCACATCTGAAAGTAGAACTCGTAAAATGCTCAAAGAGAAAAATATCGAGCTTGAACGACTGGCACTCGGTCTTCTTGAGTACGAAACACTCGACAAGGAAGAAATCGAAAAAGTGGTTCAAGGCTTAAAGATTGAGCGGGAGAAAACAGTCACAAACACCGTTGTTCGTAGTAATGATATTAAAGATGAGCGAGGTAAAGGCGGCAGTAAAGTGGGCTTAACTGGACCAGGTGTCAAACTTGGTTGATGATTTTCTTTTGATTATGTGCATATTAGTAAATTCATAAATATATGTGTATTCATATTCTCACGTCTACCACCGGTGATGTCTTTCTGTTGCCTTTTCTTTGAGAAACCAAAACCATAGAATATGGTAGTAGCAAGCAGTATAATCGTAAAGTAGTTGCATTTGGTTATATTGTCTATTTAGTAAATAAAATAAAATAAAATAAAATAAATATAGCTACAAGCTCGGAAATATCACTAACACTCTTTTCAGCGGTAAGCATGAAAGATCTGAGCTGGGTTCCGAATTCAGCAAACTTCTTGGCAAGACAATCGACATAACCACTTCCCATGTCGCTGGCAACGAGACCAGGATGGGTAGGAACAACAATAAAGCTCTCTGCAGCCAGCTCAATACTCAATTCCTTAGCAACATAGTTGAGAGCCGATTTGGACAGACCATAGGAACTGGAGGAAATGGTAACCTTCTTATCAGTTTGAGAAGTAAGGGACAGCTGACAAACAGGACCTTACGAGTATCACGCTTTAGCAATAAGGGGTATAGAGCCTTGAAAAGGACAGTAGGACCGACGACATTGGTAGTATAAAGACGAGTCCAAGATTCAACAGCAGTATTAGGAACAGTCATTGGGTCTACACCAGTACCCGGCATTGGCAACAACAACGTCAATTCCTCCAGCAATCTTCTCGATTTCATCAGGCACTGCAATGCATCAGAATGCGTCATACTTTTAAGACGTGAACGCTAGAATGTTCCTCAGTCCAAGCTTGAAGGTCAGTGGCCTTCTTAGGATCACGAGCAGTAGCAATAACGACATAATTCGTATGGCAGCGAGCAAGACCAATTCCTCTGTTACGGGCATTTCTGTCAAGGCACGTGGACGTATTGTCGAGGAAGATCCAAAATCGGTAGCTGCACTGGGCAGGTTTTTGATTTCCAGTCCTGATATTGTTGATAGACATCAGAAGAAGATTGAGTTGACTCTGTATAATGGCCTACATTTTATTCTCCAGATCCTACAGATTAACCAACAGAGTAGGATAAATAAAATAAAATAAAATAAAATAAATACTCTAGATTGAATATGATACTGATAAAACAAGTATGTTAAAGCGCGAAATGGGCCTATCAGGGAATACAGTCCTTAAAAATAAATCCTTCTGAACAATATGACAATGCAGGCACTGCGTATGCACATGTCATGCAAGATAAAGCTGGTGCTAAAGTTAAAAGATAAGATTAAGTTGGCTGATCTAGTAAGCATATGGAATCAGCGGTTCGTCGCGACGTCGACACTGACATCAATGCTGAAGTTATAATTACAGCCAACCAAACTACTAGCAGTCCGTCGTCGGTATTCCATTAAATGAGCGGATGGTAGTAAAGCTTTAAACTTGCAGTATTGCAGTACCGCCAGCATTGCTCTACATCACTAGCAATAATGACTTGGACTGTCATGTCACATTTCCCACTAAGACAAAACTTATTCTCTTTGCCTTTTCCTTTACCCCTTTTTTTCTTCCTAGACCCTCTCGCTCAACCAGCCACCCCCTGTATCTGGAACCAGCCATTTAGGGCCAGAAAAAACCGAGACAAGGAGCGCCGCGAACCAGCCGCACAGATTGATGGTGCAAAGCCACGTTGTTAAAGGGTCGCGCGTTTACGCTTACCGTACGTTTATGCTCTGGTCAAGGAATTTCCAAATATCCTACACATCACGTCCTTAACATTCGTTTATTCGTCTAGCGATATTGTACACCCAACACAACAACACAAAAATCCAAATCCAAAATGTCCGCTAAAGCTCTTATCCTCGTAGGTGGTGGAACCCGTGGTACTCGATTCAGACCTATTAGTTTGGATACTCCAAAGGTGCTGTTCCCAGTTGCTGGCAAGCCAATGCTGTCGCACGCTGTCGATGCGGTTGCCGAGCAGAAGTCGGTCAAGGAGGTGATTCTTTTCGGATTCTATGAAGAGTCTGTTTTTAAGGACTTCATTCAAGATAGTCATCGTCAATATCCTCATTTGTCTATTAAATACTTGAGAGAATACAAGGCCATGGGTACCGCTGGTGGGTTATATCACTTCCGAGACGAGATCTTGAAAGGCAATCCTCAGCAATTCTTTGTGATTCACGCCGATGTCTGTTCTTCGTTCCCATTGAACGAATTGAGCGAATTCTTTGCTGAAAAGAACGCCAATGCAGTCATTCTCGGTACTCGAGTTCCTAATAAGATTGCTAACAACTTTGGTGCGATTGTGGCCGATGAGAATCAAAAAGTGATTCACTATGTTGAGAAGCCCGAATCCCATATTTCCACTTTAATTAATGCTGGTGTTTACTTGTTTGATCGAAGCTTCTTTCAAGTGATGAAGGAGGCTCGTCAACAAAAGGAACAAGATGCTTCTAATAATATATACTATTCGGACGAGCAGAGTGATCAAGATATCTTGCGATTAGAGCAAGACGTTCTTGTCAAGTTTGCTGAAAACGAAGAACTTTTCGTGTATGAAACCAAAGATTTCTGGCGTCAAGTCAAAGAGGCCGGTTCGGCGGTTCCTGCCAATTCGCTGTACCTCCAGCAATTGTTCCAATCGAACCCTAAGGCGCCTGGTCTTGCTGCTCCTTCGGCTAACATTGTGCCTCCTGTGTTTATTGATCCTCTTGCTGAGGTCGACCCTACTGCCAAGCTTGGCCCCGACGTGTCGATTGGCCCGTATGCTAAGATTGGCAAGGGCGCTCGTGTGAAGGATTCCATTGTTCTTGAGAATGCTGAAGTCAAGGCCAATGCTATAGTTCTTCATTCCATTCTTTGTAGTGGTACCAAGGTTGGTCAATGGGCTCGTGTAGAAGGGTCTCCTACCAACCATGCTACCTATACTGCAACTACAGTAAAGGAGGGAGTTCGAGTTCAAAATGTGTCAATTCTTGCGACTGATGTGGTTGTAGCCGATGAGGTTCATGTGCAAAATACCATTGTTCTTCCTCACAAGGAGATCAAGAACGATGTTAAGAATGAGGTTATTATGTAAATGGGGTGGTTAGCCTGTAATTTACGTGATCTATATATATATCTATATATCTATATATCTATATATCTATATATCTATATATCTATATATCTATATATCTACCTGAATCTACTTGGATCTACTTGAATCTACTTGAATCTACTTGGATCTACTTGAATCAATATATGTCTAATACTCTCAAGAAGCGATTAGAATCGACACACGACAGTACTAAAATCCTCCGAATCCGTACCGAGTCTAAACACGACCCTCCATATCTACACACAACCCTCCGAATCCTTACCGAGTCTATACTACCTATATAATTCGGACCCACTCTTTCCGGTCCCAGATCCATGGCTCTCGTCGCTCGAAGCCGGCTACAGTCCAAGCAGGCATAATAAATTAAGCGCCTTTGCCAGTTGCACAAGAGCTGCACAGTCGCCCGAGCAGCAACTCAACTCATTACCACTGCCTCCTGCACTGCGGCTCGACCATCACCATACTCACGCGTAAACAGCAGTCTCACCAAGTTGGGACTTGTGTTCTTTACCTGCCGAATCAAAACTACTCTCAACTTTATATATAAATTCCTGACGCGACGACAGACAGACAGCACCAAAGTCTATATAATATTCCAGCGCCGTTGTAATACCACCATCAGCACCAGAAAACCACTGCTGAACAGGTCATATTCTGCTGTTTCCTTGTATTTCGACTGCATCTCACCTCTCGACTTGAACTCGTTGGTGTGAATTTGTTGTACCTTGGTATTATTATTATTACGACCGCCGGGACTAGAAATCACAGATCAAAACCAAGACCCAAGACCCAAGACCCGCGTCTACATCAGCCTTCTAATGGATAAATCACAACGAACTGGCCCACGCATGCTCTCAGTGGCCGAACGAGCTCGGCTCGAGGAATTCCAAGATCACATACACTATTCTACCAGGTAAGCAGTTAACGTTGTGTGTACGCTGTAGACGGTTTCATTGAGCAGGGACTTCAAAAAGGTCAGCTTAACGAGGTCAGGGAGGGGCTGAACAACGGACGAGCCGTTGCGACGGTTCCGTATGACGACTCGCTGGTAATATCATGCCCAGTCCTGCTCACGGTGCCTAAGTCGTTTGTCTGCTACACATGTTTACACGATTACAGCTTGCAAAGTGTATATATGTACTAACACACTCTCTCCAGGTATAGCGATGATAACTTCGAGTACAGGTAAGTGTCATCCGTTCTCAACGGGGGTGTCGTAGGAGTCGCACTAACACCAACTCTAGACATGTGATTTTGCCCAAGAACATGCTCAAGGTCATCCACAGAGACTACTTTGATCCCGACACCGGCACGCTCCGGATTCTGTACGAGGACGAGTGGAGAGGGCTGGGCATCACCCAGAGCCTCGGGTGGGTGCACTATGAGACACACGCTCCGGAGCCACACATTCTGTTGTTCAAACGACCAAAAGATAACAAATGAAGAAGAAAAGAAAAGTTGAGAATTGATTTTTGCATGATAGGTAGAGAATATAATGAGTTATGGTCAACCGCTCGCGCAGCGAGCACAACGGGTCCGGGCAGAGCCCGGCCGCCGGAGGCATCGCGTCAGCTTATAAAGCGGCCAGTCATAGCGGGGCGAGAGCAGGCCGTGCTCAAACCAACTCGTACCCAGCGGATTGGTGAGAATGGCCAGCGAGTCATAACTTGAATTTCGACAGTAGCAGCCAGTCGCCGGTCGCCGAGTCCTGGTACGCCTTGTTCTCCTGGAGCAGCTTGTCAAGATGGAGCGAGATGCCTCTTTCTACGTACCGCATCACCTCTTGCGGGACATCCTTATATAGGTCTGTAGCGATGTCGGTGAGAGAGAGAGGTTCGGAAGCGGACCGAAGGAGGTCGATGATCTGGTTCTCGCGCGCCTGACGGTGTGCGATATACTCCTTGATGATTGCTGGGCCGTCGTAGATGACAGGGCCATGGCCAGGGAAGATTTTCGCCAGGCGGCCGTTTCCGATCTTCTCCATCTTGCGCAGCGAGTCCAGGTAGACCTTCAAGTCGGAGAAAACGGTGGTGCTGCCGCCCAGGACATTGTCTGCGCTGAACAGAGCCTCTTCTTCTTCAAGCCAGAAAACCATATGGTCGTCCGTATGGCCGGGAGTATGATGGCTAGTCAGGGTTGCACCCTCGACTTTGAAGACCTGGCCGTCCACGATGGGTCGTACGCCGGCCTGAGATAGGTTTTCCGGCAGCTCGTCCGGATCGCCCATTTTAAACACCGTGGGTCTATTGTCCACCAGGTCGAGAATCTGTTGGGTGCCGCCGGTATGGTCATGGTGCCAGTGTGAGATGAGAATGGTTTCGATTTCCACGCCCAAAAGCGTCAAGTAGTCGGTCAGAAGTTTGGCGTACTCGGGTCGTCCCTCGCCTGTATCGAGCAGGATCCTCGACTTGCCTGTCCCGACAAGATAAGTATTGGTACCCTGAAGAGTGAACTTCCCGGGATTACATCCCAGAACACGAGTAATGGCCGGCGTCAGCACCGCGATATTAGGTAAATGAAGCATCTTCACCGCACGCTCGTCGTACACTTGGAATGGTCGGTAGAGATAGTTCCAAACTAATCACCTGCGAATTCCGGCCGCCGACCCGATCTTATATGCCTACGTCCCAGCGCTGCTCTGCGTGCCGAGGTGCTTCGGGGCCAACACCTGTTGCCGCGCGCGGGTTGGGCCCGACGGTGCTGGGTGGTGCGGCCTCCGGCGGCCGGGCTCTGCCCGGACCCGTAGCTCGCTGCGCTCGGGCAGCGGCTGGCGCGTTTGACTCATGGAGAAGCGGGCAGAGGAGGTCGATATTGAAACCGTCGAGCCCCTATCGCCTCCAGCGCAGCTGGAGCTACGGGTCTGGGCAGAGCCCAGCCGCCGGAGGCTGCCCCGATCTGCCTTCGCTCTCCGTTGTCGGCATCTCCAGCCCATCGCACCTGTCAACAGCATACCCTAACCCGGTCCAGCCGCGTACGGTGGTTTGTTTATTTCTCGACCCTGGGATACCTGCATTGCTAATTAGTCCCTGAATCACTTTAACTTTGCAGAGTACATTGACCGCACTGTATGCAGTGATTGAGACCGAGTCAGAGTCAACAACACAAACAAACAAACAAAAATGCCAGGAGACACCGCGATCGCGATAAAGAGTAGTGCCAGTCGTTTTGCTTCCGACCGTTATGGTAGTTCTCCGTCTCCGTCTCCGTCTTTATCGGCCTCTCCGTCCTCGTCCGTCGGCCGTGATATAAATAATAGCCCTTTCCTGAATCTTCTGTCGAGGTCCGATCCTAATAGCTCTCTGAGTATGAAGAAGAAGGTTGGCGGTATTCCCCAACCAAGCTCGGATCGATATTCTTCTTCGTCGCCTCCATTCTCTTCATCTCGTCATAGATTGTATGACAATGCTTACCAGTCTATTGGTGATGCTGTAGATGACGGTGTAGACAGTGGGATTTCGCCTGTGGACCGTCTTGGTCACGACAGCCGAGCCAGAAGTAGTGCAACAGATTATGGCACAGTGACTTCTTCCGACCCGCTGTCTGGTGATTCATCTTCCCCTCCTAATAAAGCCTCTCATACACCACCACCACCTCCTCCTCTCGATAAACCCACTAAACAACAAACTACTAGAGTCCTTGGACCAAGAGGTATTGTCTCTGACTTAGAACGCCACCTCGAGCAAGATCTTATTAATGAAGCCAGCCCGCTCCTTCGTAGTCTGGAAGAACGACTTCTGGATCCTGATCCTCCGGCTGGAACCGATCCCATTGACGACCCTTTAGATAGCTTCTCAGTTAGATCTCTTCGCATTCTGCTGCTTGTGTTAGCAGGCCTATGGTCTGTATGGATCACGTTGCTCATTGTTAACGTATTTGCACATATTTCTTGGCTAGATGACCCCAGCGTGAGCTCTGCATTCACTCAACTTGATATGGCATTAATGTCTTTAGCGGAAGTCATCTCATCACTCATGTTCTATAAATATAACCATAACGACCGAGGTGTCGAGTATGTCACTGCGGCTATTGTCCTGTTGGATCTAATAGTTGTGGTGGCTGTTCCTTCACAACGAGCAAAAAACGGTTCCAAAGGTGGTCTCATCACTACAATCGGCTCTCTAGTAACGTTTATTCTAGCTCCACTTACCGATCGCATTGTTGAATACACCAGGAAACGCCGAGAAGAGGCATCCAGATCGCCAAATGATACTCCTCATCTTCAATACACTATCAGGGATTACATACGAATGGGCGTTGTGTTTTCTATCCGAGGCTTGATTCTCATGTCGGTGGCTTTGATTTCTACCAATATGGTTATTGAAACCTACGATAGCGCTGTGTTAAAGGCCCCTGGACTGATTGTTCCTGTTCATCTAAGAAACGCTAGCTATGCCAGCATTTACCAATCTGACAAAATCAGTAACATTTCGAAAACAATCGATATTCATATCTACTGTACTTCATTCAACGAATTAGCCACCTACTCGAACGTGACGATTCTCGTCGAGGCAGGTGAGTCGTCAGCGTATGAATTTTCATCATGGGTCTTTCAATTACACGAAGCTGGTGAAGTGTCCCAAGCATGTTATTGGGACCGTCCTGGGTTTGGATTTTCCCAACTGGCTCCATCTCCCGTGTCGATAGGAGATGTAGCTGATATTCTCTATGACACTCTGGACTGCTCTCTACACAATGTTTCCAGTCAAGAATATGTCTTGGTGTCTCATGGAGTAGGTGGTCTTTATTCTCGTGTATTTGCATCCCGCCATTCTCCCGCAATCCATAGTCTAGTGCTGGTGGATAGTCTTCATGAGGACCTTTTTTACCGAAGAAACTCTCCTTGGCAAGGGTTCAAATACTGGATTCAAGGGGTGTATGCCTCTTTCGGATATCGAAATTTCATAGGCCTCGTGGTATTCCATGAAGGGCCATTTGAAAGAATGTATGGCTCTGCCTGGCTAAACCAGCCAAAGTACTTTTTCGCCAAGCTACAAGAACAGCTATCCGCCTGTACCACGACGCGATCCGAGATCATCGAGTCCAATGCCTCGATTGCTGACGATATTCCAGTAGTGGTGATTTCATCTTCCGAGAGCATTCGTAATAACAACGAGTGGAGCGATAAGCAACGACAGCTTACAAAGCTTACGCGAAACACATTGGCATGGGAGATATTAGAAGGACCCCATGATCTATGGAGAGAGGAAACCACTAAAACACAACTTCAAGAATTACTACTTGACGATATAAAATATGGTCGTAGAGCATAAACTAAATACGCATTGCTTATTACAGCGTCACTACTCAACTTAAATAGACAAGTGAATAAATTAATAAAAACTAGTTAGCTGTTATGTACTTATGTACCGAAACATGTTCTCTTCAAACTAACAGATATAAATAATACACGGCATACTCTTATTGTCAAGGTAGAGAGAGGTGAAAAAGAAGAATGGGGAGAGAGAGAGAGAGAGAGAGAGAGAAAAAAAAAATCATATTAGCTAGATGACGATTCGACATTCGAAGGAGGCGAGATCTCTAAATGAGAGAGGTCCGGGACTTCGATATCAGCCTCTAAATCACAAATAGCTCTGCAGTTAGGGCACAGGAAATGTGGATATGCCTTGACAATGACGGGCCGGATACATTTATAATGCCAGCTGTGTGAACATGGGGCAATGAACAGAGATTGGCATGCTGACACAGGCAGTAAGCAAATGGCGCATTCTTGAGTGTTCTCGCGAGTGATGGCGGTGGTAGTGCCATCAGCGTTTTCTACCATTGGGCTTACAAACAGGTTTCTCAAGTTTGTTAGTTGATTAAGATTGAAATTATTGGGCTTTTTCTGCCAGCTTCTATTGAGTTCGACACGAACTTTAATGCATTTGAAAACCTCCTCGATGCCACCTCTGAAATCCACCCCGAGCTGTAAAACATCTCCATCTTTCAATTGAAAGGGGCGCGACGGTTCATTTGCAAGCGATAACCGGAGATGATTCAGAAATGTTCCTGAAGAGGACTTGACGTCTTTTACAAACCATTGGCCACCATCTTGGACAACGAATTCGGCATGTGTTCTAGACACGACTTTGGATTTGAATACAATGGGCGCTACGTGGGGCGAGTTATCGCCGTCTTGGTGGTCTTTCTTATTGTCATAACGGCCCACTTTAATAGCAGACCCATCTCGGGCTTCTCGTTCCACTGCTCCAGTATAAAAGGCTGGCATCGAGCTAGAATGGTCCACAAACGGACTGAGACGGATAGAGTAGGGGTACTTTGTAGTCTCAGGAGATGGTGTAGACGAGTTTGAAGACCCCTGATGTTGGTGCTGAGCCGACGACGACGCGTTAATAACAGGTCTTATAGATGCAGAGGTGGGGACGGGCGTGGCGGAATCGGACGCCGATGAAGACGGTGGGGAGGAAGGTGTAGAAGAAGAGTCAGACTCCGCACCAATCGGGTTGAGCATTCCAGGCGGTGGAGCGTTAACCAGCGTAGCATAATGAGTGTTGTTTGGAGTGGACGCGGAGATTATTGTATCATCGCCAGTGCTACTGTTGGTGGTAGCAACAGCAGAAGTAGGGGTTGTTGCAGACATGTTGGCAGTATTCGGGCTTGTGGGGATATTATCAGGTGACGACGGCGAGGTGAACAAGTTTGAGCCAGTCGCTGTAGGGCCACTATTGTTGGGCACAGCGCTGATTGTATCTGAGCTAGATAGGCGAGACGTTTGGATCTCTGAAGGTCTTATTTGGCGAATCATGTCAAGGTGGTTTTCCCACTCGGGAGATAAGTACCAACGAATGCTGATTAATAAGATACCAATAAGGTAGAAAACCACGTATACGCAGATACGAGTACTGATGATAGAGAAAAGGACCAAAAAAACGCTGATAGATAAGTAGGGAGCAGCACCGGTTATGTGAACTTCTAAAAGATGCAACCGAAGACGTAAAGACGGTTGATTATGTAATATTAGTGGAGGTGAGCTAGAGGTAGACAACGTGAGAGATGGAGGGGGTGGGCGAAAGAAGAAGAGGTGATGACGAAGTCAAGATTATGAGATTACGAGTCGACAAACAAGATCGAAAGGATTGAAGAGGATTGAAGAGGATATCAATAGATGGCGTGATGTGAGGACTTGAACGGGCAAACGGTGGAAAACGAGACGTCGAAAGAGACCAGACAACAAGCTTAACAACCAAATAGGGCACCAAAGCAAGCAAGCGGCACAGACCACACAAGTATCAGTATCAGTATCAACAGAACAGAGACTTTATATAGTAGTCAGTCAATGACAAGCGAATATGGATCTGGGCCAAAACAAACAAACAGGCTTTTAACAGTAAAAAGGCACTACTCAAACAGAGACAGCCAGCGAAACACCAATCTAGGCAATCAACGTTCAAAGCGAACCTTGAAGTTCGTGAGACTCGTTGATGGATCTATGGAAAAGATGCGACGCAATCAGAGACGTCAGTCTTAATAGCACAAACTTCAGTTGCCAGAGCCACGAAGTCCCAATATCAAGAACAGCAGAGATTACCAGTGCCACGAAGTTCCAGTATTAACAACAACAACAACAACAGTTATTTGAGTACTAACCGGTAGTCAGTTGTGCGTTGTGAACAATGAGTCCGATAGCGATGTGAGAACAGAGTGTAATGCGAGAGGATCCACAGGTAAAACCCGAGAGTACACAGTGGAAGTCCGACGGTCGATTCAATGGCCGAGGGCGCTAGAATAAGCAAACAATCACGGGTCTGATCAACACAGACACCAAACAGCACACAGAAACAGAAACAGAAACAGAAGCTACGACGATACGAGCCAGAAACGTTTCCGCACGATACAAGCGAACAAAGCGTGAACACAAGAACACTATCGACAGCGTAGAAATCAGAAATCGGTGTTCGCGGTGTGACGGTACAGACAGACGCTACAGGAATGTGCGGCGCTAGCTCCGGCCGTTGTTAGGGTTGGTCTGGCAGGCAGGCTGCTGGCAGGCTGCTGGCCTGGCGGCGGATTGGGCGTAACGCTGAAAAGAGGTTATCCGTGGGCATTATGCAGCATAAGGTATAGGAAATCATGCAAAACATTCACCTGACGGTGAAGAGAGCGACCAGGCCGCGAGAGGCTCTGACAAGCTTAATTTAAGTGTGTAGGAAGGTAAATTAGACGCTGGTTTCAGAACGCCTTGGAGACGGTCAGCCTCCGGCGGCTGGGCTCTGCCCAGACCCGTGGCTCGCTTCGCTCGTTGCTGGGACCGTCGTGGCTCTGGAGACCGTACTTGTATACACGACGGTCCCAGCAACGAGCGAAGCGAGCCACGGGTCTGGGCAGAGCCCAGCCGCCGGAGGCAGGCCCAGGGGTGGACAGAGCGAATAGATATATATGTGGTAGCTTACGCCAGTAGAGAAGAAAGATCGATGGGAGAAGGCTCGAGCGTAGTGATGTGGTCGTAGATGAGGGTGGTGAGGAAGTCGTTAAAATGGAGGCCGGTGATTTCGGGCTGGAAGTGAAGAGCTGCTTCTTGGAACTTGTTACCGGGACCAGAGGCTTGTTGGAGGCTTTTGACTTCTTCGGCGAGAATGGCAGAAGTGAACTCGGGCGTGATGGTCTTGTCGGTGTCAGCGGTTGTGCAGCGGTGGAGAACCCATTGGTACAGCTGCGCTCGCGAGACTTCGGCAGTGGCAGCGTCTTCCATGAGATAGTCAATAGGAACGCATCCTAGACCACGAAGCCAGGCCTCCATGTAACTGAGTCCGATGTAGATGTTCTTGCGGATGCCGTTCTCGGTGATTTTGCCGCCGGTGATGGTCGTATTGACAAGGTCGGCAGCAGTAGCGGGTTGGTAGCCTGCTATAGATGAAGGGTGGAAGGAGATCTGATTGGGCCCTGGCATGTACTGGTTGAAAACGTCATTGGCGATTGACGCAAGCGCCGGATGGGCTACCCAAGTGCCGTCATGACCAGCTTTGACTTCCCGCAATTTATCGGCCTTCACTCGGGCCATAGCGGCGTTGTTAGCTTCAGCATCGCCCTTGATAGGGATCTGTGCTGCCATGCCTCCCATGGCGTGAACACCGCGGTTATGACAGATGTCTACTAACCGTTTCACGTACGCATTCATAAATGGGACGGTCATAGTTATGTCTGACCGATCAGGCAGAATATGATCCGGGTGATTTTTCAGCGTCTTGATTGTAGAAAAGATATAATCCCATCGACCGCAATTAAGACCTGCGGAATGGTCTCGTAATTCATAAATAATCTCCTCCATCTCAAACGCTCCTGGCAGGGTTTCCAGTAGAGCAGTAGCGCGGATCGTACCTTGAGGGATGTGTAATAAGTCCTGGGCTTGGACGAAGATGTCATTCCACAGTCTTGCTTCAAGGTGCGATTCCATTTTCGGCACATAAAAATAGGGCCCGACTTTGTTTTCAATCAACTGCTTAGCATTATGGAAGAAATACAGCCCGAAATCAAAGATCGAGGCGCTAATGGGCTCTCCGTCAATATGGACATGCTTCTCCAGCATATGCCAACCTCTAGGTCGCACAATCAACGTCACTGGCTTCCTGTCTGGCCTAGTCAAAAGGCGGTACTTTTTGCCAGACTTGATATCCGCGAAATCGATCTGACCGCGGATAGCGTCATACAGGTGAGCTTGGCCCCAGGTGACATTGGCCCATGTAGGAGCTAGCGAGTCCTCGAAATCAGACATATAGGTAGACACATCGGCATTTAAAGCATTGACAATCATCTTGCGATCTGGGGGCCCGGTGATTTCCACTCTTCGATCCTCCAATCCAGGGCCCAGAGGAGCTCCTTTCCAAGACGGATCATGTCGAATATGCTTGGTCGAGTCTAACAAGGCGAGAGAAGCTTTTCCATCGTCAATTGCCTTTTGGCGGTCTTCTCGGGCTTGTAAGAGCTCTGCTCTTCGTTTCCCGTGACTTCTTTGTAGAGTAGCCAAAAACTGTAGAGCTGATTTGGTTATTATTTGGCTTGGTGTCGTAGCATCTGGCCAAGATGCGCTCGATGCTTCGATAGCAGCAAACACCTGGATTCCGTCCATTGTGTTAGTATAGATAATAATTACAAGCACGCTATTCCGCTTTCTGGGGAATATGGCGAGTATGGGGTATATTTATATATTAATTTCATATCCGGTATTATAGAACCCGTCCTTGTACGGAAGAATAGGATTAGTAGTCATTGTAAATTGTTTCCGTAAAGCTCCTAGAATAGGATAGGATTGACTATTGTTATCACGCATTGTTTGTTATCTATATAATTATTTCCGGTTTGACTCGGGACCTGATTTACGATTAAGCGCGGCAACACAACTGGGACTAGGCTGGGCGGACGAATGGGAAGTGGATGGGTAGCGAATGGGCGTGGAAGTGGAAGTGGATGGGAAGCGGATGTGAGCGGGTAGCAGCAGCACGATCAGTCAGAGTGAGCAGTGCGTAATGGATGGGGGCCATATATTCCCAACAATAGATAAGCGAGACGGTGATAGCAGTCAATGGCCCGCCAGGGCCGTAGACGCTGTGAGGCCCGTCACCACAGAGTCCCGCGGGACTGCATATCGTGCGAACCGGGTCGTGCGAATGGGGGTCGATAGCAATGGCTGTTCAGTAGCGGATATTCGAATTGTTCAGGATGACAACCTAAAATGGTAAGATTTGATCAGGGTCCCGGTTCCGAAGGATGTCACCGAGTCAAAAAGAAGTAGGTCGTCCTGTCCCGACAAAATTGACTGCATATTCTCGAGTTCCTGTTATGTGTTTCCGACATCGGACCGAATCCGACAACCCAATGTTCTGGCCGGTCAATGAGATTAACTAGGTTAGTTAGGCTACCCGAGTCGGAGATGGAGATGGGGTAGTTTGTAGTTGAAAAGGGCTTTTTTTGATTAGCGGTAGAGGTGGGCCGTTTCGTTCAAGAAACAATTCCAAGACCGCTCCGATAGCTTCTTACTGCAAATGTACATAATGTACATCAAGTCTCGAAAAAGTTATAGTCCAAACCACATTAAGTCTCGACAAAGTTATAATCTATACTATTGCAAGTCACGACAAATCTAGAATCCAAACCACATCAAGTCACGACAAATCTATAAGCTAAACTATTACAAGTCACCACAAATCTATAACCTAAACTATTACAAGTCACAACAAATCTATAACCTAAACTATTACAAGTCACCACAAATCTATAACCTAAACTATTACAAGTCACGACAAATCTATAACCTAAACTATTACAAGTCACGACAAATCTATAAGCTAAACTATTACAAGTCACGACAAATCTATAAGCTAAACTATTACAAGTCACGACAAATCTATAAGCTAAACTATTACAAGTCACGACAAATCTATAAGCTAAACTATTACAAGTCACGACAAATCTATAAGCTAAACTATTACAAGTCACGACAAATCTATAAGCTAAACTATTACAAGTCACGACAAATCTATAATCTAAACTATTACAAGTCACGACAAATCTATAACCTAAACTACTGCCACCTATCAATAAAATAACGTATTGTACAGTGGTAAAATGTCTCCCTCTCTCCCTCGCCAGACCTGACCTGATCTATACTCTCTGTCCTCGTCAATCTTGATAGTGGTTAGGTTAGCATCGCCGCCGTACCTCACGATCCAATGCACGCTTTTTTTCACTATAAATATTTCACATACATTTTTTTTATAAACCGTCTCCTTCTCTCTCTCTCTCTCAATTGGCATGTCACTCTCGTAAGTATATTTACCAACTTGATCTGCAAATTCTCTTTAATGATGATAATGAGCCTTGAAGGCTCTATCTTATAAACCCAGCTCGTCGACTTTATTTAACATGAGAAAAAAAGTTTATATCTGATTTTGTGAGAATTGTATGATTCGGAGTGGAGTTGGTTTGGTTTGGTCGTTATCGTTACTAACAGGCTATAGAACAACAACATGTATAGTTAGTGATGTACGTATTAGATCGTACCTTTATATAATATAGCGTTCTCAAAATATACATTGTATTTATACATTATTTACATTATCTTCTAGCAGCCGCAGACTTGAAATGAACTATATCTCCATCTTCTACTACATAGTCTTTTCCCTTCTGAAGAAGCTTTCCTGAAGATTTGATCAACGGCTCGTCCCCATTGAGCGCAACTACATCGTCATATTTTGAAACATTGGCAAGAATAAATGTCTTTTCCAAGTCGTTATGAATAATTCCGGCTGCTTGAGGTGCTCTTGTACCTTTGCGAATGGTCCATTCTCGGACTTCTCCCTTTCCGCATGTAAAATAACTAATCAAATGTAAACTCTTTCTTAGTTCCTGAATGGCTTCTGGTAGCGCACTTGTGGTATCTAGTTCGCTTAACTCCTTATCCATTGCTTCCTGGCCCATTCCTACTAATCTAGCTTCTAATCCTATACTTATAGGCACTATTACATCACCTGGGGAGTTCAATTCCACCCATTGCTTGATTCCTGCCATCCATTTCGTGCCTTCGTCGTCTGACCCGAGAATATAATCCTCCTCACTAACATTGACAATATATACAGATGGTTTGGCTGTTAATAGAGCTAGAGAGTTGATAGTCATTATCTCACTATTAGTCCATTGACCATTAGCAACTCTTTTTCCTTCTTCCAGCCAGTTGAGAACTTTCTCAGCAGTAGCGATTTCTTCCTTTTTTACCTTGACCACTGCTGAATTACCACCTCTCTGAGCTTTGGTTGCTAATTCGATCGCTTTCATGACAAACTCCATATCTTTCAAAATCAGCTCGTCTCTTATGATTTCCAGATCTCGGACAGGATTCACATTTCCTTCAATGTGAATAATTTCCGGGTCTTGGAATGCCCTTACCACCTGGAATAATCCATCTACCGCTCTAATATGACTGAGAAATGCGTTTCCAAGGCCATCTCCTTTAGATGCTCCTCGAGTTAGGCCAGCGATATCGAAAATAGACAATGTGGCTGGTTCTCTCGATTTTGGCTGATATATGTCTGACAATTTATCAAACCTTGGAGATGGCACAATCACTTTCGCTTCTTCTGGGTCAATTGTAGCAAATGGATAATTGGCCGGATTTCCTAGATTAGATCTCGTGATTGCTTGAAAAAACGTCGATTTGCCTACCTAGACGATGTTAAAATGTGGCCCTTATATTAATCATTCATTTCCACACTTACATTCGCTAATCCAACAATTCCGCCCTAATAAGTTAGTCTCGTTATCATTTAATGGTCCACTCGGATCACACTTACTTTCAGATTATTTCCTACTCTTCCTAGTAGTAAAGGTTGATCTACGGTTCCATCACCTCTTTTCTTTGAAGGTTTTTTCGCCTTGACGCTCGCATGCCGTACTTGTATAGTTTTGGAAAATGGCCTTAGTAGCGACCAATCCAGATGCTTCAATAACATAGTTGATTGATATATGAAAGTGTCGGGTATCGTGAACTAGAGACTGCAAAGGGAAGGGATCAAACTTTTGAACGGCTGAAATTTTTCAAGAGCTGGATCCTCTGTTGAAGCACTTGAATATTGTCATTTTATAGATCCATGATACTTGGCTATACGTCAATCTCTATCTATGATATTATGTTTTTGTTGTCTAAATGGTAAATACCTGAAACTATTAGTATATCTACTGAGAATCGAATAGCATACCGAAAGCGCTAAAGTGCTACCTGCGTGGATCGGCAAAAGATAACAAAGGCGCTCTCGATTATACCACATCTCGACCACCCTTTCCATCAGTAGATATATATATATATATAAACCATTGCCTACGCAGTACTATCACAGTATATATATTCACACTTCTTAATCTGCTGCTCTCATCTTTCACTTCACAACTTATATTAGTACTCGTAGATAAAAACGAAGTACAACTATACACATTTTAAACTAAAGCCAAATATATCTTAGACTGCGCCTTTGAATCTAAAACCCCGGCAGACTGAAGTAACCCAACAGTATTATCAATAACCGCCTTACGATCAACCTTGGAAACATCTGGAGCAAACGTGACTGTCTTCAACCAAGCGGAAGCATCTTCAGAGGAGTAGTCTAAATTAGTTGAAATATATTCTACTGCATCTGCATGATGGGAATTGAAATATGTAATACCGCCATTAATTGACTTTAGAAGCGCTCTGATAGCTTTTTCTCCCTCTTCATTATCGGTCAAGTCGGTAGAAGCAGATATAACCCAAGAGGGCCAAGGAGTATAGATATGGCCAATTTGTTTAATCTCGCCGCTGTCATAGTATTTCTTGGTGGTAAAGACTTCCCACATAAATGCATCGGTTGGAGCGATCTCTTCAGTACCAGCATGGTTCACCCCGTCACGAAGGTTTTTAAAGTTGTTTTGAATCTCAAACTTGAACGGCTCTGTCCAATTGTTTTGTTTAGCAAGGACAAATGGCATGACATAAGATCCGCTAAACGAGTTAGAATGTTCAATTGGCTGTCTTGTACGTCGATTAACAGCCACTTACCTTCCGATTCTACTAATACCGATAGTTTTGCCACGAATATCATCAATGCTGTTGACATCATGTCGATTAACGCCGGAACTAATGGCCCAATTTAAAGGTGAAGTGACATAAGTGCCGACTATTTTATACCAGTCGGAGCCCTTGCCAATTCCTGCTACAAACGCTTCAGTGAGACCAATACTGATATCTACAGGTATGTTAGGACGAGTTAATAAATGAATTCAAAAGCTGAAAAAACAAATACTCACCAATTGTTTTGTCTTGAAGCGATTGAATTAGATGCCCACTTCCTGATGGATAAGGCAGGAATTCCACCTCAATTCCATGGTCGGCATAGAGCCCCTGCTTCTCAGCAAAGAAAAGAGGAGTAGAAAAGTGTTCAGGGACGTATCCGACTTTGAGTTTAGTAGACATCTTAACTGAAAGCTGAGAGATAAGCGAATGAGAAATTATATGTTCACGATTATATGCCTTGAAGTTAAGGACGTTTATAGCGCCGTATGCTCCTACCGTCCCCCTGAATATGAAGTATTATAATATATTATTATTTTGCATTGCAATTAGTTTTTTTTTTTATTATTTTATTATTATTTATATTAATATAATTAATATCTGAATGCCTTAAGGATTATCGGTCCAGATATAGCGTTCTTGCTATTACCATTATTTGTATTATTTTTGGTTCACTACTTTCCATCCCTAAGCGAATTGTAGTGCTCACCAAGACCAAAACTATGTTTGTAATAGACAAGCCTAAGCTCAGGCTGAGTGCCTTCTTCATTCACCTTCAATGACGACCTACCGCTGAACATGACACTGATACAACAATCATAAACATTGGCCAAGGCGAGGATCTCCATGTCTCCACCCCATATAGGAGTCGTCACAAGTTCTTCGCAGTATGGGCCGATTTCTCTCATTGCAAGAGTATTTTCATCAAATAAAAATGGACTGAATGTGTCGGGATTGCTGAGAATGTAATTTGCAGCGTCGGTTCTCAATTGTTGGCTGGTCCTAGTAATTGAATGCCTTTGTGATAGCTGATCGGCTATTGAAGCAAAAAGACAATGTCCATCTGGTGGAATATCATGTTGGATGAGGTTTTGAATTTTACACACTGCTTCGAGGTTTTCGAGCTCTATTTTACGGAGATCTGGTTGAGTAGATGCTTCTTGTGCTGCTTCTTCAGACAGCTTCTTGGCAGCTGCTTCGCGTTGGGCGATCTTTTCTTTACGTCGGTTTCGTTTTGGGCCACCATTGTTCTGTTTCTGTGAAGCGTTACTAGTGGCAGCGGCAGCAGCTTCCTCTTCCTGTTGTTTATCTTCTAATTCTAGTTGAGCCAGAAGTTGCTCAGCCATCGATTGCTCGGAGTCCTCTTCATCAGTGGCCTGCTCGTCTGATCCTTCTACCGGTTGAGAGCCATTGAAGTTCTGTCAACGTTAGTTTCCTTTTGCTTAATCAAATATCTCCCGCTATTTTTTATGAATTCTTACTTTGATCTCTTCAGAATGCTTGGCCCGTAGATCAGACTCTAACACTTCAATATTTTTTAATATATCTTTCTTCTTCTTCTTTTCACCTTTGGTCGCTTGCTTTTTCATGGCCGTCGTTTGAGAAGTCAGATCTCGCACTTCCTTTCGGTGTCTGACAAGGAGGTCATCGTAAGACTCGGTAGAATTTGCATCCGACATTCTAATTCTCTTTTCTTTCCTTTCTAATCTAAAGTCTAATGAATAAATATATTGGAAGCGTAAAAGCAATCTCTGCCAAAGCATGAGCCGGACATCGTGCGAAATCGATGGGTTAGGATTGAATATCTATTTTCGATCGCCTTATACATAGAATTTGGCGATGCCAGAGCGAGCAGGTTTGACGAGCGTTCGCTCGCGCAAAGGCCACAAAAGAAAACAGCTTATTTGATTATTAGCTTATTATGTACAATTTTGGATTATTCTGTTTATATACAAAAAAAAAAAGTTGCATCACTAGTCGCCGACTAGCTATCTTCTGGTCTTCCAGATTGCTCTTCTCTTGATTTAGATAGAGCGTCCATAACTGATTGTGGAACTTGAACTCCACTACTGGACAGTCTGGGAATCAGTTTTGGTAATTCGGTTCCGAAATCAAAATAGCCCTTCTGCTCAGCAAGGGCCTGAAGGACATCATTGGCAGTTGCAATGCTATTGACTCTGGTGCTACCTCCGTCTTGCTTATAACAACCATTCAGGATAAACGTATAGGTGTATTTGTTAGGGTTGGTACGAGTGTTCTTTACTAATTGTTTGAACAGCTTGTGCGCTTCGGAAAGACGGTTATTGTAAGATGTCCAATGGATAAGCTGGTTATAGGCAGGAGTTCCTTGAGGAACGCCGAATTTAGGCATCATGTTGAAATAGTCGAGGGCATTTTGATAATCGCCGAACTTTAACTCACAATCTATCAATGTAGAAAACGTTCTAGAGTTAGGATTGATTTTCTTTGCCAGCATGATATCGAAAAGAGTTCTGGCAGACTGGATATCACTGGCCGTCTTAGTCAGTCCCGAGATGATGGCAGTCATTGTGACAGCATTGGTTTTGATGCCTCGTCGATTCATTTCAGAAATTAGCACATTGACCTGTTCATCAGGCACAGTGCCTTGTTTACTGGCTTGCTTGAAAATACTATCAATGATATTGGTGTAGGTTGAAACATCCGGTTGAACTTTCGATTGAATCATTTCCTCTACAAGGCTGCCTGCCTTCTCGTATAGGCCACTCTTAATATAAGAGCGAATGAAGTAGTTATAGGTAACAACGTTTGGTGAATAGCCTTGAGATTGCCCTTCCCTGAGCAATGCTTCTGCTTCGGACACTTTACCCAATCTTAACAATCCATCAAGGACGATGTTGAACATCTTCAACGTAACTGTAACTCCCTGTTCTTTGCCGTCTTGAATGCGATCCAACACTTCCAATGCCCTCTCGGCCTTTCCTGTCCGGAAGCAGAAATCAATCAAGGTACAAAAACTATCTGAATCTGGCTTTACTCCCGATTCGGTCATTTCTCCCCATAATTGAGTGAAAACTTCGTCCTTATTGGCCCTGCTCAACGCACCTGCTTTAAGTAAACTGTTCCAAGACAAGATTGTTGGCTCGACTTCATGAGAGATCATATGGTTCCACACTTGGAATGACTCCTTTACACGAGTACACTCGGCAAAACACGAGATGAATCTTGCATATACCGACTCGGGTAGAGCCCCATCTCCTACTTTCTCCAGTGCTTCCTTATATTTAATCTCTAATTCTAACGGTCTATCAGTAGGCAATGAAGTTAAAAATTCTAACGAAGACAAATTCAACAAATCTAGGCGGATTTTTCTAAGTCCATCGAAGATTTGACTCCTAAACTTCCGATCCAATTTCCTGAATTCCTCGATATCCATTAGCTGTCTACCTAAAGGAATCTCCTTGATCGGAACCAGTTTTAATGCAATTTCCGATTCAATTGGTAAGTTTTCCTTGATGCAATTGGCGACGTAGGCCACGAGAGCCGACCAAGCAGCCTCTTTATTACCGGAACTTGTAACAAGTCCAATTGTGTTTAGATTTTCCAGATATTCAACCCAAGTTTGTAATCCTTTAGCTGGTACTCCTTCATAGACGTCATTAAGAATGACTGCGCTGGTAATCCAACCAACAGCAACACCGCCTTCTAAGTATTTCTGAAATAATTCTCGAGGTTCAATGACCAAATCAGAAGTCTTTGCAGATGCTTTAGCTTTCAATGCCGCTCGGAAAAGCCGAAGATGAAGAGCTCTTTTTTCCAATATCTTTAATATGTCGGGGCTATATTCGCTTTTGAAGATTTCCAGCGCTTTTTCAGAGTCTCCACTTTTTAAGGCTTCATCAATTTTCAGGCATACTTGATATCTTTGATTATAATTATTTTGGCTGCGACTATGATTTTTTGTCTGTTTAGGGGTGTTAGGCTCACTACGAACATCGGCTTCAGCCGACCCAGATTGAAATCGTCTCTGAATAGCAATTCTGGAGGAGCCTAGTTCCGCCCGGACCACTGAAGCAGAAGCATTAGCCAACTGTTTAGTTACTAGTCCTCTAACAAACATTATCCTCTCAGTTCACACACACAGTCCACCTGAGCCAACCTCCAGAATCAGGAGTTTTTTGCTTTAGTTGGTGTTCGAGGGTTTGTCGGCCAGTGAAATTTGACGATCGCGAAATTTTCAAACTTCGAGAGGGTTAGGGTGCTCGAGAAGTCGGGCACGTGACTAGGATGTAGAGGATGGAGCATATATATTATTTCCTGTTAACAATATATATTTTACAGAAGGGCTCTCCGTCTTTCAGATGTTTTGATATTGGTCTGTTTATGGAATTGCACAATTCTCTAAATGATAGTGAAGAGTACTGGAAGCATGGTAAGCATTCTATGCTAGGTGCATGAGTCTCCCATAACTGTCATTATAATTATGTGAAATAGATTGAACAACGGCCTCCTTATAATTGCTAGCTCTCTATACCTCCTTAGAGTGAGTAATAGTGGCAGTAACGTTGAGAACAGAATGAATACACATATTTCGGTCGTAAGACCTCACCAGGTTTGCCGTTTCCTAGTTAACCACCAGTTGACAACAGTTTCACCAGTACCACTCTTTACTATCTGCGACTATAACACCACTCAACTGAAAGCATAGATCATAGGCACTCTAAAAATGGCAGAGAAATGAACAGCTTCCGATATCGGTTGGTCAGTTACCAATGCAAACTGGCGATCATGCAAACTGTATCTTGCATAAAAACTGTAATTAGTGAAGATCTTGACTGCAGAGTGAAGTACCGAAAACGTAAAACCTCATCATTGGTCACTTTCTGACAGGTCTGCTATTGATATTCAAACGTCGAAAAATAGAATAACAAGCACGTTTTCAGGTAAAAGCGCGTAGGTGTCATATGCAGAGATGATGTTTTTTTTCGATAGTAAATGGAAGACGATTTACGGACGGTTGAATGAGACCTTTCAATGCGGACGTCAAGCGAAACCGCTTTTTACAAACTTGCGAGCAACGTCGCAACCATAGAGAGACATGTTTTGGTGTACACTTTTTGCAGTATGCTCGGGAAGATTGTCACATTCTGGTCATACGATCGCCAACGGCCTTGCCAAAAGAGATGTTGCCTATAGATCATAAGCAATATGAAACACTAGGATTTAGAATGAGCGAGTATATCCGTTATTAGAACTAGTTCAAAGTTTTGTAGGGAAATTGGATTTGCCAAGCGACTGATGTCTCAGGTTTAAGAGTTCGCTTTCACGTAAGACATTCTATCACCGTACCTGAAACATGTTTGACACGGGTAATGATTAGTTTGTAAGGATGGACAGTAGTCTAATTAGAAGAACAAAATGGATCGCTTGCATATTCACAACTTCAGGAAGAATTAGACCTGTATCCCAACGCAAATACATCCACAGAGAATCGACAGATACGTACAAATTAGATATGCAATATCCAATTGTCTAGTTATTAATTTGATTTTATTAAACAATTCTACATCATCACGAATTCATAGATATAAACGCATTTTGAGGCTCGAAAGCCAAAATTGTAAATACAAAAAACACCAAACTAAATCACAACATGACTTATTTTCGGGCTAGGTTAATCATTGTATCTTTCTATATTATATACTATTCCACTCAATTTCCTCTTTTGTTCTAAATCATATATCCCCTTTTTCTGACCCCCCTGCTCTTACTATCAGATAAACTAATTAACAAGCTCTGCTTTATAAGCTATATGATACACGGAAGATCCATGCACGTAAACCAGCTTGGTAATTCATAGTTGGCCGGTAAGCAACGCGATGCCTCTTGCATAGCTAATAATTTCAATAAAAAAGTACCAGTCAAGTTGCCAATCTGCTTATCTCCATAAAACCCTACAACACAACCTCCTGTAGATTGGCCGCCAATCAAATAGTGGGGGTTCTAAAAACATATAAATTCGTGATACCGCGACTACTACATGTATTTCATTCCATTAACAAACCATCAGACGAAAATTAGCAAAAATGTCAATGACCTACGAACAAAAGCAAAATTTGTTGAGATCTTGGAAAGATCAATTGGCCGACTTGGAATATGATATTAGAAAGATGGAGTCGAAAAATGGTATGTAGGCAAATCGGCATATACATATATCAATCGAAGCTCTTCTAACAGCATCCAAGATCCGAGAAACTACGGCTATATTTCAATCTTGGTAGATAAACGTACCAGTTTAGTAAACCAGATCCTGTCAATGGAAGCTGGCGATGAGCCATGGGGAGTACCAATCTCTAACTATCGGGGTCGCCCGAGATACTAACTCACCAAGGTGGAGTAGAGTACATGGTTATTTTAATAATATTTCCAACATGTAACTCACATCAAGAGCATCTCACATTGCTGGGATAAATATGATTATCAATCCCAGCCGAGGCAGGGCTCATTGCTTATTTTAAATTTATATACCGAAATAAAAACATATTTGCAATAATAATACATTCGCACAGCGATTTTTGCTAACCAGTCAATCATATCAGATAATTACATAGTTTGCTTTCAGTAAAACTATAGAACTACACAGTCGTGGTGCCTAGTATTTCTTGAAAAGTTATTATTCACTAGCATAATAACTGAAATCAAGAAATGTTCCAATTGCGAGACACGCAATTGCTAGAGAGCCATTTTTCAAACCTACCCAGATACCATGTGGTGTTCACCGTTCATATATTACAGTAATAGATTTAGTCTCATTCTCTCAAGATCATTTGTTTCTTGAACACTCTCGACAGATAGATATGGATTCAGGCAACCCATTTAATTGATCGGCACCATGCGCTTGCTTTTTCTGCTTCCTCGGCCGATCCATGCAGTAGCGCTTACGCATGCAGGCAGATATTAATCTCAATGAAAGCCTAGGAACTGCCAGTCATAAATCGGCTGCTGAAAGCTTAACTGACAGAGAATACTGTTTCATTTTCAAAATTAGGGCAAATAATGTACTAGCATATTTGACTTCTCCACCAGCTCGGTCAAGCGAGTAAGTATCGTCGAGATATATAATATTAAAATATTTACTATCCGCACATGCAGTTTAAATTGATACTGCTTCTCGTAACCTTCGTCTTGGGCAGTCTAAAACCTGAAATAAATAATAACATACTGTGAGATAACTACCAAATTCTATGATCCACTAGTAAACAGAGGTGCAAAGAATTTAGTAAAACCTGTATTCAATGAAACGGATTGTTCTAGATCACCAGTGCCAGTTTGACTGCTACCATCAATATGTCTCATTAAGTGGATCTCAATACAAATAAACAGACAAAATAAAAAGAAATTAATTCTCCAGCTCAAGTATTAAACGAACAAGGCGTTTATGAAACGTCCACTGCTCGTCAGGAGAGACGAACTTAATTTATATTCGCTTACAACTAGTTGATGTGAATCAAAATACTAGCTTGTCATGGCCTATATACAATCGCCAATTTAATATTAACCAGTGGGTGGCCTGCAAAAATTGAGATCAGTTAACGACCTGCAGATGGAGTAATGGTTAGAAAATTAAGGTTTTGGTATACGAACGTTTGGTACTGTCAAATTGATTTTAAAGTTAAAGCCTAAAAGGTACTGGGTCCACACAGATCCAATTATCAGGTAGAACCAGAAAAAAAAAGAAGAGCATCACCACCATATAGTAACATCTATAGCGAACTTCCAGACAACCGAAGTTTATGAGGTGCCCCATTTATTCTTGTCTACTTATCAAACTATACAGATTTGGCTGACCAGCTTCTTTTATTATTATTATTATTTACTATTTCCTTCATGCGAAACAATCACACACAAACACATAATTCGCTTGTCGGAAAAATGTTAGTCAAACTTATAGCAAAATTGAAACCACTTGCTCAACATACTCATCACCAAGTCTGCAAGAAGACAGACATGAACTCAATGTATACAATATTTTGATGTGTATTGAGACTAACCAGTTCAGAAGCTACCCACGTTAATGGAGCAATATTATTTAGTCATTGGAGAGTGTTATAACCAAGTTACCAGAGTAGCACGAGGCCGCCAAATAATTTATAGCATAAATAGGATAATACACCAAGCAGACAGATTCATACCGCAACAAACGACAATTAACCATAAACATAGCCATTTATTAGTCTATGTCTAATTGATCTCTAAAATAGATAAAATAAAACTGAGAATGTCGTCTGCTAAACCCGGTAGACTATCACTGTATATACTTCAAATGAATTCAAACAAATGGTAAAAACAAGGCCAAAAGCTTAGTTTATCCCACCTCCCAATAAGTCCACAAAATATAGCCAAACTATAAATAAGTAACAGGTATGATACCGCTTTTGTCACCCTAAAAAGTATTTTTTGAGAAATGAAAAAGGAAGGTGTACAACTTATAGTTTCCTCGTTTTGGCCGCTTGAGCTTATCTTGCTAGATTCAATAGAATAAAATAAATCTGTAGAGACATACAGATGCCCTATCGAACAAGGCTAACCTTAGAATCGCTATTCCAGCACCAAGACATGGTTTGTGCCGTCGAGGACGACTGGACATATTCATTTGTGAGCCGGCGTCACCGTCCATTCTAAGGTGACGTATTTTAAAGTTTGGCAGCATTCGATTAGCTCCAGTACTTTGTCCTTATATTGCCTTAAGTGGATGTTTTAGCGAGAGATTCAGAGCCATATATCTCCCACTCGGGGAGCACCATCTGTGTTGTTTTTGTTTAGAATTCAGAAAAGGCACAAATAATAATAAACACAGTGAAAATAATTTATTCAAGTTATTCTGACCCTATTTGAGTTACAGAATATAAATATAAAACTGTATCCTGATCACTTAGAATTAGCGCTTTCTTGTAGATGACTATTTCCAAAAAGACGGTTCAGTGATATATGATAAACGATTATCCATTTAGCACTAGGTCATTTTTTTAAAATATCCTCTGCTGACAATTAGGCGTATACATCTAGTGGAACCATTATATGTAAGACGATTGATTGTTTTCGAGTCATAGCAGTAATTTTGCTTGCAAAGACTATGACCGGGTATTTCACACCCAATATTGACGAGGAGCATAGGCCTCCAATTATTAAGAGGCTATTTCCATTATCGCGTGAGTTAGAATCGGACACTGTTGTCGAGAATGGCTATGGTATAAAAAAGCAGCCAGAAAAGCCTACTTTGCCGAGCATCAATCATTTAATTAATGGTACCAGTCCTTCACCATTATATTCATTAGATGAGAATAATCTCAGATGGGGAATGCCCAGGACTCCACATAGTGGTACTTCATTACAGAGTCCATTGTCGTCATCAACGTTTTCTCCAGTAAACTTGCCTTCCATCAGAAGTAACCTCAATGGGGATGGAACAGCAGAACAGCCACGGGTACATAGCCAGCATCTGGTAAACTCTCAGCCACCATCATTACCGGAAACTAGAAAGGTTATGTGCGTAGCTCCAACCTCGAGCGGAGAAATCCGGTCAGCGCTGGTTGATTCAGACACACCCACCCCCAACCGACAAACTCAACCAAAAGCTAATAATTATGGGGAAATTGGACGGGAGGGTTATTATTACCAGCAAATGCAGCAACAAGAAGTGCGACCAAATGGTCTGGTGGCTGCAAATATTGGATTATGTAGGACATTTTCTCCGCCAACCCCGCCGGAGATGGCATTTCCAATAGAACAACGTCAACATCATTATCACCAATTACATCAACGGCAGCAGAAGCAACTTGCTCAAGTCAATCAAATGCAACCAGGAGGTCCAACCCCAGTACAATATACCAGAAATGGACCGATGGGAAATAACCCTTCCTTATCTGGCATAATACCTGCCTTATCTAGATCGTCAGGGTTAATGTCTAATAACGTTAACTCTGATCAAATATATGGTTTGGGGATCTACCCAGTACACCAAGATGGTAATGGAATGCCACCAGCAATGATACGCAACGGAGTGATTATGAGTGACCAAAATGGTAATGATAGCGGAGACTATTACGATCATCGGTATGGTCAACCTTATGCTAGACATAGTGGAGATTACCAAAGTATGTTGGATATTTCGTCATCGACCTATCAACTACAGCCCATTATTACTGCCAGTAAGGATATTAAACGACGGACCAAGACTGGTTGTATCACATGTAGGAAAAGAAGGATCAAATGTGATGAAAAACACCCTACATGTCTGAACTGTGAAAAGTCGAAACGGGTGTGTATTGGGTATGATCCGGTATTTCGTAATCAGAATGATAAGCGGAGAAGGAAAGCAGCATCATGGAGTGGAGAGAGTAGTTATGGATGTCATCAGAAGATATCATCGACGCAGAGTAATCTAGGCAATATGACGTCGGATTTGGATACTGGAGAGAGTGCATTTAAGTATGAGTCTAGTCAGGTGAACTCATCGACTATTACTATTACTAGTAGTGATAGTAATGATAGCCCTTCGAGTGACCAGGTGTCGTCGTCTACAGTATCATGTACGGATACACCAGTGACTATTTCTAGTAATGGTGGCACCCCTACATCTTCGACGAGAAGTCAAGAAAAAGGCCGGTGTAGAATTAAGATTGCTAGTTTATTGGATGCAGCTGATGTTATTGAATCACAGGAAAATAGTGCATCTCAAGCAGATGATGATGGTGATAAAAGAGATAAGCTAGTTCCTTCGACTAGTAAGGACATTGAGTCGGGACCTTGTTTTCTCAATAGTCCTCCTAGTTGGGAAAACATTTGTGAATATTTTGGAGGCAAAGTAGCAGTCCATCTTGATGGGATGTTTAATACGTGTCGATTTTCTGAGATTGCCAATACTTGTCAGCGAAAACCGTCTATATCAGGTCAACATGGTAAAAGCGGAGTAACAGAAGACATAGCTCTTTTGGAAACAATCCGGCAACTATTTTCAATTCTTCATCCGTCGGTTTATGTAGAGAATCTAGCATTAGATGAGAATGCTAAACTGGAAGAACTGCGCATTACGAGCAATTATAAGTTGATGAGATGTATTCTTCAACTCATCAGCTCGGATAGAGATACGGAGTTTCTACCAGTAGCGGTTGAAGATTATGAAATATTTTTGAAGGTGTCTACATTGCATCAGTTTATATATGGAGGAGTAGTTCAAGGGACGGTGAACGAGGACGGCAGTCAGAGTCTCACATCGCCAATATCACCAAGAGATACAATGGATGGAACAGGACCGCTCAAGATTCAAACGACGCCCAAGATTGATGAGAACATGGACCGGGAAGAAGTTTGGCAGCTACTTCAATTTATTCGCAGCGGAGGTTTATTATATGAGGAGACGGTAGAATCCATGGCAGTATCGTGTCTATCGGCCTTGAATGGAAGATATTCGTGTTCATCAGTTGCGGCTATTTCAGTGGCTCTTTTACTGGGTCTGCATTATAGCTCATCAAATACCCGGACGTGCAAGAATGAATCGCGAATTCGAATTCGATTATTAGAATTATCGGGGACTGGTAGCATTGGATCATTTTTGCGGCGGTTAATCGATATGACATTGAGTCTATAAAAAAAAAAAAGTTTTTTATATATTTATAAATTATATACATTTAATTTTTCATTTTTCATTCTTCATTTTTCACTTTTTCACTTTCATTTTCATTTTTCAATTTTCAATTTTTTTTGTTTTATTTTTCATTTTTCATTTTAAAGATGGTTTAACTTGAATGCTAATTAATTTGTTTAGCATTTATTAGTTGGCAGATTGTGTTGACGGTAGATCAGGAAGAAGCTGGTGGACGCATCGCGATTGTTGCCTAGCGCTGAGATTGAGGGTATTAGGCACAAAATAATATTTTTTTCGATGCGAGGAACGGCCTTGGGTGAGAATATGATCAACATTGATCCGGTCAGAGTTGTTAGGGTTGAATGTAGTAAATGGGTTAAAAATGTAGCTGTTGAAAAAGGAGCGGACGTGCAAATGTCGCGGTTGAAAAAGGAGCCGACGTGCAAATGTCGCGGTTGAAAAAGGAGTGGACGTGCAAATGTCGCGGTTGAAAAAGGTTGGACGTGCAAATGTCGCGCGGTTGAAAAAGGAGTGGACGTGCAAATGTCGCGGTTGAGAAAGGAGTGGACGTGCAAATGTAGCCGACCTGCCTAAGTAGCGCCCGTACAAATGCTGGCGAGGAAAGCAGAGTAGGAGCAGAACACTCGTAATCGCTGTAGTAATACTTGCTAGTCCTGGTCCCAGTAGTTACACTACTCCTACTACTACTACTACTACTACTACTACCACTACTACTACTACTACTAATAGAAGCAGTGACCTCATAGATCCACCTCCTAATCCATCGCGCTCCCCTCCCCCGTAGGCGCTTTCACTCCTGCAATTCCGCAATTCCAAGGGAAGCCCAGGAATGCGCCTACGTGTTCATGTACGCCCAACGTACTATTACTTCTACACCAGGAGCCCTTCGTCACTTTCTATTTATAAAGATTCTCAGGAACACAGGCCGAGTGAGGAAATTTTAACGAGAAATGCTCTCTGTGTTGTGCATGAAAGGGATGTGCAGTAGCAATAGTAATGCGATCCAGCAGTAGTAGGCCCTGGGAGCAGCCAGGTCGTAATGGAGGCTCAGTCGGCAGACGGTGGTTTCTAAAAATGGCATACTCCTCGATGCGCAACCCTAGCCGTACTGGTTAGTAGAATTGGGAGTAATAGGAGAGCACAGCACCAGACGGGCAGATCCGCATTTTAGTGATATCCATCGATTCGACCATGGGCCTCTATCGTGTTGCCTAACAATGTTATGTCTTAGATAAAATGAGAACTCGTTCGGTGCGATTGATTCTACCCGATGCTGTACACCACACTATGAACAGGGACCTCTCTATATTGCTATTTCCGGTGGATTTGCGAGTGTCTAATACACTGTACGTAGGAGCCGCCTATCTTAATAAGAGAATAAGAGAATAAATATCTAAATAATCGAGACAAGAAAAAATAGCCACTGGTTCAAAAAAAAAAAAAAAAAAAAAGGAAAAAAAAATATTCTCGGCAGCATTGATAACGCTTCTCTGACTTACATATTCAGCTCTTGTAAAAGTGTTATTTGGCTCAGCCGTAGGATTTGTAGCTCAGTCTGCCACTTCCACTACGTACTTGGACACAGAGATATTTTTGACTTCTCTTGTTACTATTTTGGAAAAAAAAAAAAAAAAAAAAAAACCAACAATCATTTTTCTTTCAAAAAAGGAAACGAAATAAATAATAGAAATCTAATTGGAATTATCGTCCACAAGGTCTACTTGTTAGTAGAAAGGTAAGTATTAGAGGAGAAGGTGAAGGTGGAAGTAAAGTGGAGGTGGAAGTGAAGTGGAAGTGGAAGTGAAGTGGAAGTGGAAGTGGAAGTGAAGTGGAAGTGGAAGTGGAAGTGAAGTGAAGGTGGTGATGAGAGCAGTGAGAGCAGTGAGAGCAGTGAGAGCCGTGAGAGCAATGAGAGCAGTAAGAGCTGTGAGAGCCGTGAGAGCCGTGAGAGCAGTAAGAGCTACGAGAGCAGTAAGAGCTACGAGAGCGACGAGAGCAGTAAGAGCCGTAAGAGCTACGAGAGCGACGAGAGCAGTAAGAGCCGTAAGAGCTACGAGAGCGACGAGAGCAGTAAGAGCCGTAAGAGCTACGAGAGCGACGAGAGCAGTAAGAGCCGTAAGAGCTACGAGAGCGACGAGAGCAGTAAGAGCCGTAAGAGCTACGAGAGCGACGAGAGCAGTAAGAGCCGTAAGAGCTACGAGAGCGACGAGAGCAATGGTAAAGGTATTGGCAGGAGTGAGACTGGAATCCAGTAAGAGCTCCGGCAATATATCATCGTCGGCTAAACACTGCTACTACTTTGCTACTCGCTCAGATCTTCTAGATCTACTATCACTTTATCTCCCTTCACGTCTCGCTAAACCACCATCTCTTTTCTAATACTAACTTCAACTCTTAGCTATCCGTTCGTTTTGTTAATTAAAATTGTACTTTTAGAAAAGAAAAAAAAGAAGCGAAAAAGCGAAGAAGCGAAAAATCGAAATATCGCCATCTGAACTCAAAAACCCAACCGACTGGAGGTAGCTAACCACCATCTCTACTTTATTTATAGGACCTCTTAAAACCTCGTACACTTTAGACTCATTTCCATCCATCTCTCTTCACTCATGCCCAACCCCAATCAGTATCGTCCTCACGGCTCGTACTATCCTTTGGACTCTTCGGGGGACCCGCCTTATAATAACCCGTTCAGCTCTGAGACCCAGAGCTTGGCGTCCGACATGTCGGAAAATATCATTCATAATCACCAGGCTGGCTCCGGCGCCGGGTCCAGTCCAAACCTTCCGCTATCTTCAAACTCGTCTTCGCGAAACGCTGCTCCTCAGCAGGTCGTCCGTGACTATGGCGACGAGTACGACGACGATGCCGAACACCCTCCAATAGTTCCTCCTCATCGTCCTATGGCGGCTGTTAACTCGACTGGTAGCAGCAGCTCTTCATCACAAGGCTATCCAATTGGCACAACCGCAAATAACGGATATCATCACCCATCATCCAATATGGGTGCTACTCCGTTGTCGAGAAACTCGTCTGGGTCGTTCACGGCCATGGGCGGCGGGTCGTCGGAATTTGATAGGTATCCTAACCGAATCTCGTCTGCCGCTCCTTCTTTGGCGTCTACTGTAGCCCCGTTACTTCGTCCACAACAGTACTCGTCTACTTCTCTTCATCCTCATTCCGCTGCGGCCGCAATCACTGGCTCTGGCGCAGGTGCTCAGTTCACTTCTGGAGGTCTTCGCAACTCGACCATGTCTGATCGATCGGGTTCTTCAGAAACCTCCTCAATGGAACATGACTACTCGGGAAACAACCCGTTTGTTGTTAATGCCGACTTCTCTCCGTTTGGAGGCTACCCAGCCAGTTCATTCCCTCTTCATCTCGACGAAAAAGAAGCAGACGACTACCTTCATAACCCAGACCCGATTCTCGATGAGAAAAACAATAGAAGCTGTCACCACATGGACCGCAGAGGATGGGGATCGGTAGGAGCGTTATTGTGTCTGGTCATTGGCGGAGTGATGATTTTCATTGTTCTGCCCGTGCTCACCTACTCGGGTGTTAAGATCGAGAAACCCACTACTACAACCCAAGTAGTCGAAGTATTATCCAACTACCAATATTCACATCTTCAAGCGCTTCGTACTGATATGATTGATCAAGATACCCCTCAGGATGCTAGAACTCGAACCGCTAAAGACGGCAGTCAATGGAATCTTGTCTTTTCCGATGAGTTCAACGTCGAGGGCCGGACCTTTTATGATGGAGATGACCAGTTCTGGACCGCGCCGGATTTCTACTACGCAGCAACTCAAGATCTTGAATGGTACAGTCCAGATGCTGTCACCACTGCTAATGGTACCCTCGTTTTGACCCTCGATGCATTCAAAAACCACAATCTATTCTATCGATCAGGAATGATCCAGTCTTGGAATAAGCTGTGTTTCACCCAAGGTCTCTTTGAAGCGTCTGTGCTTTTGCCAGGTCACGCTACAGTTCCTGGTCTTTGGCCCGGTGTCTGGACACTTGGAAACCTCGCTAGAGCTGGGTATTCTGCGACTTCAGAAGGTGTTTGGCCGTATGGATACAGTTCGTGTGATGCAGGCATCACGCCCAATCAATCGTCAACCGACGGTATCTCATACCTGCCAGGCCAGAAACTAAGTTCGTGTACTTGTCCAGGCCACGACCATCCTAATCAAGGCACTGGCCGTGGAGCCCCTGAAATCGATGCTATCGAAGGTGCCATGGGCAGTGACCCGGCGATTGGAGTCGCTTCTCAATCTTTGCAATTGGCTCCTTTTGATATCTGGTATATTCCAAACTACGATTTCATTGAGATTCACAACAAGTCTGTCAGTGCCATGAATACCTATGCCGGAGGTCCTTTCCAACAAGCCATTTCCGGCACCACCATGCTCAACCCCGACTGGTATGAGTTTGGTGGCTCTCAACAGTATCAATCGTATGGATTCGAGTATCTGAATGACGATACTAATGGATACATTCGCTGGTTTGTAGGCCATACTCCGTCGTTTACGTTATACGCTCCTGCTATAGGACCTAATGGTAATGTTGGACAGCGAGAGGTTAGTAAAGAGCCCATGAGTATTATTTTGAATCTTGGTATGTCCAACTCGTGGGCGTATATTGCCTGGAATGAATTAGCATGGCCCAGTAAAATGAGAGTCGATTATGTTCGTCTCTATCAGCCTGCCGACGCAGTATCTCTAGGCTGCGATCCTACGGATTATCCTACTTATGACTACATCCAAGATCATCTTAACGCTTATTCGGATGCCAATTTGACGACATGGAATATGGCTGGCTATGCATTCCCACCGAATAAACTGACTGGCGGTTGTTAATAAGACATTTGCTCCCCCTCCCACGTACAAACAAACTACACATAAATATTATGTACAATGTCAGTTCATATTTCTTATTTTTGTTTATTTTCATAGCATTAGAATTGTTTATTATCTTTGTCGTCACCTTTCTATACTGATTCTGTACTTAGCATATATGATAATTTCTGTCTACGGTGGGTTTCATTTCTACTCGAGTAACGGTTATTTATGGAGATAGAGACGAAGTGTACTCTGCTCGCTCCGGCCACGTGCGGCTGACTTTTCCATCCATTAGTAAGATCGTAACTTAACATGCTCAGTTTCTTATCATTAGCAATTTCCTTTTCAAGACTCAAAAATGTACAGACTAAAGACAGTATCATTTGTTTTGAAGAGGCTGTCGCTCGTACTGCCACTGGCACTGCCGCTACAGGCATCCAACATTATTCTCAAATCATCTAAGCCGTCGGCCCGTTTGCTTATCGCATCTCGATCGTATCACCATAGACCTACCCTTTCTCTCCAGCCAAGGTCACTCTTTTCCGTCGACTCCAGACGGTCTATGTATATCCAAACATCTCCTACACCCAACGACGATGCGCTCAAGTTTCTACCATCGCAGGATGTTCTTGGCAAGGGGTCTGGAACCATTGAGTACCTGTCAGGCAGAGAAGCGCACTCGTCCCCGCTTGCTCGGAAGTTATTCGCTATTGACGGAGTTCGGTCGGTGATGTTTGGAGCTGATTTCATCACAGTCGAAAAAGACTCTGAATCCAACTGGATCTATCTCAAGCCGGAGATCTTCTCGCTACTGACTGAGCATCTGTCTGCCGGCGGCCCCGTCGTCCTTGAAGGTACTGCCGCATCCTCGGATACTTCACCATCGGAAGAAGATTCTGAAGTTGTTAGCATGATCAAAGAGCTCATTGACACCCGGATCCGACCGGCCATTCAAGAAGACGGTGGTGATCTGGAGTACCGAGGGTTCACAGACGAAGGCATAGTGCAGCTCAAGCTGAGAGGAGCTTGTCGTTCGTGCGATTCGTCGTCGGTGACTCTTAAAAACGGCATCGAGTCCATGCTGATGCACTACGTCGAAGAAGTCACTGGCGTCGAGCAGGTGCTAGACCCTGAGGAGGAAATCTCGCTCCAAGAATTCGCCAAGCTGGAAAAGAAGCTTGAAGCTGCCAAACAGCAGAATGTAGAAGATCAGATGGCCCCGTCGTTATAAGTTATTAGGTAAACAGAACAGCCAGTGTACATAGGAACCCACGCGCTTGTCTGCCTCCGGCGGCCGGGCGCTGCCCGGACCCGTTGTGCTCGCTTCGCGAGCGGTCCACCCCTGTGCCTCCGGCGGCTGGGCTCTGCCCAGACCCGTGGGTCCGCTTCGCGGAGGTGTATAGCGACCCTGACGGCCGCTCGCGAAGCGAGCACAACGGGTCCGGGCAGCGCCCGGCCGCCGGAGGCGCAAGGGAGACCGCGAGTATAATCGTTACTTTCTAAGGATTGGACGCTACGGGCTCTACAACAGGATATTATGCAGTGGGATCTGGTTTGGAGTTGGTGATGAATTCGTCATAGGCCTCAAAGGCTTGTTGGATCCGGCGGTTAAGAATGGGCTCGTCGTCGACCCACTTAAGAAGCTCGCTTTTGTCTTGCTCCAGGAGCATTCCGGTGATTTTGCCCGCGAGCTGGCTGTCGCTGCGAATCAGCGGGTGGTTGAGAGCGTGCGGGTAGATGGCTTCGCCAATGACTTGTTTTTCTGCTTCGGGAGTGGCGGCAGACGCTATGGCGGCCGCCAGAGACGACGTATATTGGTCCCGATCTTTTTGGCCCTTGGGGTATCTATTACGAGATGAGCCGGAGGAGGTAGTGGAGGATGCTGGCGAGGTGTTCTGGCTGTTGTTATAGCTGCTGTTACCATTGAGTTTAGGGCCGTTGTTGTAGCTCCTGCTGCCGGTGCCGGCGCCGGCGCCGCCATTGTGATTGCCAAGGGGAGTCGAACTACGAGACCGGTTGACGGCGTTGGGAGTGCCGGGAGGATTCAGATTGGCGCCAGTTCTGTAGCCAGCGCCTGGTCCATAAGGCGAAATAGCGCCTGGCAGTCCTGTTGGAGGTGGAGCAAACGGCGGACCGCCGGGAGACGAGACCGCGAAATTAGAACCACCACCATTGGCAGCGGCCGACGCCAATGGATAGTAAAACGCGGGAAGAGAATTGAATTGCCGTTGAGAAAGGGCCGCAGCAGCAGCGGCAGCGGTTCCTGGATGTAGGGGCCCTCCTTGGTTCGCTCCGTTTGTATTATTGGCACCGCCATTGGCAGCGGCGGCGGCCGCGGCAGCAGCAGCAACGGCAGCAGCAGCCGCTAAAGGCATAAATGGCAACTGGCCAGGCATTTGGACCGGTAACTGGCCATGCATTTGGCCAGGCATCTGACCAAACTGCCCTGAAAGATATCCAAACTGGCCATGCGACGGAGCTCCTAATTGAGGTATATACATCAGCTTGTTCCTAGTATCTTTCCTCATGGCTAAAGCAACATAGAGTTTATTTCCTTGGAAAACCTGATCATGCATTCCCGCTATAGCTTCTTGAGCTTCCTGTGGTGATGAATAACATACAAATCCGAATCCCCGGGAGACACCGGTATCGTCAGTCATGATTTTCGCCGACGTGATTGTTCCAAATGGAGAAAATGCTTTTTTCAAGCCCTCGTCATCAAGGGACTTGTTAAGATATTTAACATAGAGGTTGACACCTCGGTAGTGTCTTTGCGACGAGGAAGACAGGTCGGTGCGACCAGAGACTGCTACGGCCGCTGCCAGAGCACTGGCGGCATGTTCGCGGCGCAGCTCTTCTTCCCGTTCATGCTTCTTTTGGGCTCTATTGACATAGATATGTCGGCTGTGGAAGAGCGAATCGTTAAGTCCTTCCAGTGCCTTGACAGCGTTGTCGTGAGACTTGAAGTTAACAAACCCGTAACCGCGACATAGACCATCGTTGTTTAGGGGAAGAGAAATAGAATCGATATCTCCATACGGACTGAATAGATCGGTGAACTCCTGTTCAGAGACTTGGGCATCGATATTTTTGACAAACAGATTCGTATACGTTTGCTGTAATCTGTTTAACCGCTCCCATTTCGGGACATGGAATCCTACAAACACCTCGCGGTCGTTCATGAGCACGCCATTCATTCGGTCAATTGCGGCCTGAGCAGACTCTCTATCTTCAAACGAAATATAAGCAAATCCTTTTGGAGCCCCGTATTCATCAGTGGCAACTTTACAAGACAGAATATTTCCAAACGCCGAGAACGTTTCAATCAGGGCTGGAGATTCTATAGACGGGTCTAGATTATTGATGAAGATGTTTGTATCTGATGAGAGGGTAGTAGACGAGGTGGTGGTGGTGCTGGTAGAAGTAGTAGTAGAAGTAGAATTAGAAGTAGTAGTAGGAGCAATGCCATTTGCTTTGTTATTATTCTCATAACGTTTACTCATGTCTCGCTGGAACGGTAAGACTCTACACGTCCGGTTCTTGATAATCATCTTCTGATTGGTGTCGACATCACGAAGAGCGTTCTGGGCGTACTCGGGCAATGTATAATTAACAAATGCATAGCCTAAAGACCGCTTGGTATGGTTATCTTTTATAACTCGTATGGACTTGATGGTTCCGTAGATAGCAAACACCTTGAACAGATGGGCCTCGCCGACCAGTTGGTCGAGGTCCCGGACATAGAGAGTGCAGTTTTCTGGAGACAGCGGTTGTAGCGACGGCGAGGCAGAAGATGAAGATGAAGATGATGTTGACGATGAGACGACGGCAATGTTTTTTGGGTCCGGTTGGTCGGCTGGTGGGTCATTTTTGATGTTTCCATTTTCATTTTTGATGTTTCCGTTTTCATTTTTTGTCCCGTCCTCGGCGTCTGTCGAGATATTTCCATTTTGATTATCAGCCTCCAGTTTACTATTGTCATCATATGACGACTGCTGGTGGTCGTACCCTTGGGTCTCTTTTTCACTAGTCATTCTTGCAACCGAATGTGTGTGAGTAACAACTAACAGCCAAACTGTCTTGGTTAGATGAGATAGAAAATTAATCAATCAAAAGAATAAAATATAAAAAAAAAATCGAAACAGAAACTTTTGAAAGAAAATAAAACGAGCTTTTTTTGGAAAGTGTCTGGGTGCCGACTTCAGTAAAAGGATCACGGCCAGATTCCCAGCTATTTGCCAAATATACCTCAATTTCTACTATAATCTGTAGACAAGAGTGACAAGAGAATTGAAAGCCCGAAGTAGAAGGAACGAACAGACAATAGAGCGAGGTTTAGATAATGACTAGAATTTATGCTGAAAGAAAAGGGCTAATGGAAGACAGTCGATGTCGGTTGGTTGGGTTGGTTGAGGGTAGGTAGGTAGGTGGGTTAGTTGGCAGGTAGAAGAGAGTGAGTTGTAGTACTAGGCAGGGTAGGTAGAGAGAGAGAGAGAGCGAGAGAGAGAGAGGGACGAGCCTGTGGGGAGAGTAGAAAGCCTAAGCTGCGCGGCCGTGCGAGAGAGTGCCAAGTATGCGGCCAGGTGTAGGTTGAGCTTATGGGAGTGTTACATAGAACGACAGAGTTGATAGAGTGATAGAATAATAGAGTGCTAGAATGTAAGAGTGATAGAGTGATCGAGTGCTAGAAAGACAGAAAGAGAGAAACAGAGAATGTATAGAGAGATAGAAGGTAGAACGTAAGGAATGTATAGAGAGAGAGATACAACGTACGGAAAGTATAGAAAGGTACAACGTACGGAAAGAATAGAAAGGTACAACGTACGGAAAGTATACAAAGTATACAACGTATACAACGTATAAAGTATAGAGTTAACATAGAAGGTAATTTGTCGTGTAACAAGTGCAAGCGTAGAATGAGCGTCAAGTTTCAAATAGCTGATACTGACAATCTGCCTGCCAATTTGGTTTCCAGCCGGTAAGGTAAACGTTAACGTTAACATACCACCGCGTCCACGGTTGTGGAGGTGATGGGGGTAGGGCACACTGGGCACTCTGGGCACTCTGGGCACACTGGGCACTCAGGGCACACTGGGCACTCTGGGCACACTGGGCACTCAGGGCACACTGGGCACTCTGGGCACACTGGGCACACTGGACACTCTCAGGGCACTTTGGGCACTCTCTGTGCACTCTGGGCTCTCAGTGCACTGTGGGCACTCTGAGAGCCTTTGGTTGCTTGCGTATGGAGGCTGCTTTTAAAACGTCGCACACTCCATTCTCGGCCTACTGTAGAACATTTATAGCCATTGGGTCCATTCGGAAAGCAGGACTCAGAAGCCCAAGCAGGTTACTTAAGTTATAATTAACATCCCACAAACTCCCAAATTAGCATTTGATCAGTTAATTATTTTGCGCGCGCGGGAGAGCGGTAATTAATTTAAAACCTGGCGCGGCGGTTGAAAAGAGAACAGGCCTGGCATTTCTGACGGAAAACTCAGGGGTTGGATTTGATCTGCCAGTACCCCCTGAACGCGAGCATACGATAGAGTAGGCCGAGTAGAATGGGAGACTGGGAGTATGAGAGTATCAGGGTAGTATGGGAGTATGGGAGTATCAGGAGTAGAACGATGCCACCTACCTAAACTAAACAGCCAGTAGAAAGTGCTAAGTCCACTTGAGACGTAGAGATTGTATCTGGGCAGTTTTAGCTTTCTAGTATCATGCAATATATTATTAGCTACGGCTGGTATGATTCGATGCTAGGTTTGAAACATAGGGCGCTAGTTATGTCTGCCAGGAAGTGCCGGTGCCGGTGCCAGTGCCAGTGCCAGTGCCAGAACATCCTGTTTTCATCTAGCCCCCGGTGAAGCCAATGATGCTCCCGCCTGTGCCGAGCAGTTGCTCTTCTGTGTTTTCCATGGCAATGCTATATTCTCTCTTTTTGGCTCGGCCAGATATCTATATCCCATGGATCTACATCTATATCTCGGTCGACATCGACCCTTGCCCATATCGTATCGTGCATATAAAATATATTTTGCTTATCGTTCATACGCCGATGCCGATGGCTGAATAAATTATCATCTCGAGCCAGCTCTACCGGTCTTTCCGTATCTACTGTCACATTCGATAACCAGCAATGCTAAGACGAGCATTTTCCACTGCTCGGATGCTTCAATCTACTAAAAGAGTCTATGCAATTCTTGACAAGGACGAGTTGGCAAAGAAACTGGTTCCTTTGCAGCAGTGTGGATGGAAGCTGTCTGAAGACAGTAAGAACATCTCCAAGACGTACGAATTTGCTGGCTTCCGACCTGCGTGGGTGAGTACTGCCAACTAGTTGAACCAGCTAAACTTGCTGATTCGCCAGTCGCTAACATCACAGCAGGCGTTTTTGACTCAAGTAGCTCTACACTCTCATCTCAAGGGCCATCACCCGCGGATTGAGAACATGTACAAGACAGTTTCCCTCACACTGCACACTGACGATGTGGGGTCCTTGACCAAGACGGATCTTTCAATGGCAGCGCGCTTTGATTCCTTTGCTGGCGACGTGAAAAAATAAATAAACACCTGTCGTCATATACCTCAGTCTCCGACCTGTCCCACAAGTACAATCACAATCACAATCACGATCCCCCCCCACCACCACCACCACGGCCCCAGTGCCTCCGCGAAGCGGAGCCACGGGTCTGGGCAGAGCCCAGCCGCCGGAGGCATCAGGCCAGGCCCCAGGCTGGCGGGGGCTCGATCTGCGACCCTTACCCATATCTATTGACGAAATAACAGCGAAGACCAGGACGGCTGATCATGTCACCATCAAACATCTCCTGAGCAGCTTTCGAGCCAGACCGAGAAACCTCACAATCGACAATGGTTGCGTCTGCTATCTTCTTTCTCGACAGCAAGGGCCAGCCTCTGCTATGGAGGAACTACCGGGGAGACATTCCCATGTCGATGGTGGATAATTTTCCCGGGCTGTTGATCCAAGCCGAGGACCCGGCGTACTGGGCCACTGGGGTGTCATCGGCGACGGGGGTCACGGAATTGTCAGGGTCGTCTACGGGCCTGAGTGGTGGGTCCGGGCCTAGCTCTTCGTTGCGGATCCAGGGCCCATGTATCACGTATGAAGGGATCAATTACATGTACATTTCCGTGAACAATATCTACTTGTTGGCGTTGAGTAAGAAGAATTCCGACGCCGGAGTGATTCTACTATTTTTGCATCAAATCGTGTCGGTTCTTAAAGAGTACTTTAAAGAAGTGGAAGAAGAGTCGATCCGCGATAATTTTGTGGTTATTTATGAGCTGTTGGACGAGATGATGGACTTTGGGCACCCTCAATTGACAGATGCTAAGATTCTTCAAGAATACATCACTCAAGAGAGTCACGAGCTTCAGAACCCGAGTGCGCCTGATATTATCACCAATGCTGTTTCGTGGAGACCCGAGAATATCTACTATAAGAAGAACGAGCTGTTTCTGGACGTGAATGAGTCGCTCAATGTGCTGTTGAATGCAGATGGTACGATCATTCGAAGTGAGATAGTCGGCAAAATCAACGTCAATGCGTATCTGTCAGGCATGCCAATATTGAAATTAGGACTCAACGACGGGATTCGCAAGGATTCAAGGAGTCGTAATGATAGTGTTGGTGAGGACGCAAATAACAACGCGGCCAATCTTGCTGCCAGCAGGAGAGCCCGTAATAAGTACGTTAATATGGACGATGTTCAGTTCCATCAATGCGTCGAGCTCGAGCAGTTTGAAAAAGACCGCACGATCTCGTTTGTTCCTCCAGACGGCAAGTTTGAGTTGATGAGTTATAGAGTGAAAGACTTCAAAGCCAAGCCATTGTTCTTGGTAGAAACAAAGATAGACATCAGATCCAGAAGTAGAGTTATAGTTGCCGCCAAGTTAAAGTCGCAGTACCGTAAGCGGTCGGTAGCTAGCAATGTCGAGGTGATCATTCCGGTGCCTCAAGACGCGGACACGCCTCGATTCAAGACGAGTACAGGAACGGTGGTCTACGCACCCGAGCTGAACGGCATCGTGTGGAAAATCAAAAACTTTGCTGGTGGTAAAGACGTGGCTATGAATGCAGAGCTTCAGCTATCGTCGGTGATAGATGACGAGGAGGGCACCAGTGGGATTACCAAGGGTACATCTACGACATTCAAAACGAATCAGCCGGTTCAAGTGAAGTTTGACATTCCGTATCTAGCAGTCTCTGGTCTTCAAGTGCGGTATTTAAAAGTCACTGAGCCGAATCTAAAGTACCCCAGTTTACCGTGGGTGCGATATTTAACGCAGAGTGGAGAGGAATACTCGATCCGACTGCCATCCAAACAGCGATAACGCTCGCGCAGCGAGCTCAACGGGTCCGGGCACCGCCCGGCCGCCGGAGGCACCCCGGCTCGCGTAACTGCTACAGATAGGTAGAGATTAGGTAATAGAAATGCATTGTATGTATAAAGTAGGATCAGGGTGAGATGGCTTTGCGGACCGATTCTATTAGTTGCGATCGATGAGAGACGAATTTCTGTTGTTCGAGGACCTTGCTTTCGTAGGAGGACCAGATCAGGCGCTCGGACGACGTGAGAACCTGGCGGGCTTTGTCTTTGACTCTGAGAATGAACTCGTCGGTGGCAGCGAGCCAGCCTTTTTGGAGGTACCGGAAGCCTACGACAGCACCTAGGGCGATAATGGAGCCCATGGCATAGAGGGAATAGCCGTAGAAGTAGACTCCCAGAAGGGGTAGTATAGTAAGAGGAAGCTGGATGGCGAATATGGTTGTTGTGAGCAGCTTGAGTCCGGTGTCGTGGAGATTTACAACGTCGGTAGAGACCAGCTGGTCTTGGGCATCGGGGATTTCAGTATGAGGGGATAATGGCGGGCTTGTTCCGTAAATTTCAACAGCCTGTTGATCGATTCTTCCGAGACAGTATTCGAGGCGGTCACGAGAGACGGGTAGAAACTGGCGATAGATGACCGACTGGGCGGTGTCATAAATGTCGTCGACTTTGTAGTATAGTTTCCACCATGCTAAGGTTGAATTTTGTAAACTATCGAGAGACTGGGAAAGAGTCGTTTGTAGCTCGCGGTGGGCGCCCTGGGCCCAAGTCTGTCTCATCTCAATAGTTTCAGCAGTTGCTTTCTGAGCCTGCTCGTCGGCGTGCGATGCTAGGCTTGGTTCGACGACTGATTGGCAAGTGGATAAGATGGAGTCTACTAAAGCGCGGTTGAGGGTCGGGATATCGGAAAAGACGACATCTTCTATAGTGGCCATGCGACTTTGTTTCCATTTGGTTAAGAAGTAGGACGAATTGGAAGGCGACTCGATGAGCTTATCCACGGCTTGAAGAGCAGTTTGTGAAGATATATACACAGTGGATGGCAAACTGCGAGAAGCAGTGGTGGTGGTAGTTATAGACGGATTTTCAGACTCTAATAAGTCGATGACTCCTTCCTCTACATCTACCACAAGAATCAATGGATATTCCGTGGTTGGTAAAACAGACGCTAGCACCTCTTTCAGATTATTCGTAACAAAGACATGTAAATGACAGTCTTTGAGGTGGTCCATTGAGTCAGCTAGCGAGTTCACTTCTAAGATTTGTGTATTTTCTCGCACACTACTGCTGACACCACTTGTGCTCTTACTGACAGTATGGAATGGTACGGGGTATTCAATCAATGAATTCTTGTTCCCGACATAATCAAATGTAGGGGCCCATTTGATGAGAATGTCTTTGCTAAGAAGCCTATTCTTGAATGCCATGAACCAATCTTGATTTGATGATAACGGGTCCACCAGTAGTGATTCAGTCAATGCCTTGATGTCCTGATGCGAGCAATTGAAAGGAATGATGCCTATTTTGGGTGTTGGTGTTGACGACAGGACGAGATCTATACGGGAATATAAATGAGATCGGTTTGGGAATGCAGACTTGAGATTGGATAGTGATTGGTGGAGAGGAGAAGTAGACGGGCTTGCGGGAGTGGTTGTATAGTTTCGATGTTTCCAAGAGAAAATACAATTGACTGAAAATACTGGTCTGGCTTTAGCAGCCGAGTGTCGGTACATTTTTTCAGATGTCCCTAGATGGTCTCGATAAATGTCTCTATCGATATCTGAGCTTCGATGTTTTAGGACTATCAGAAATATTTCGATGATTCGCCGGGTAATTTCTTAGCCTGTAGCTGTGGATGTCTAAAGGCGGTAAGCGAAAGCTCGAGAATCAGCTGTAGAATTTTCATTGTATAAGTCAAGTACGAATATTTCTTTGATGAGGAGAATATGAAATATACAATATACGATATATATAAATAATATTAAAATTAATACATAATCCTATGCATAACCACAATATATGCTAATTAGCTATCGTAACATCTCACCTACGTACTCTTTACTGTTTTTCTTGTCCAACTCCAACTTAACTCACTATAAACACTAATAAGCTACTAATCCACTATTCCCCATTCATCACCACCACCTCAGCTAACCATGGCCTGACTACACCGTTCTCCACAATTGGATGATTTTTTATCCACTTCCCCGGATTTATTTTGATCCTGAAAATCCCGACATAACCTAAACCCGAAGCTAAACTATATAACAAGGTCCATCACCCGGAAGAACCCCAGTCTTGACCCACTCATCTCCTACCACTAGTATGAAACAATATGCTGTCGATGCTTTAAAGAGGCTCCGTTCTATTAAGGTTGCTCCGTCTGTATGGGACGAACTACCACACTCTAGGAGAGCCGGGGTGCTAGTCACGTTATTCCGAAATAGCGGAGGTGATCTGGGATCCATTCTGACCGTCCGATCCAATGGGCTGTCGAGCTTTTCCGGCCAGGCAGCTTTACCAGGGGGTAAAGCAGATGATGCAAATGAGAGCCCATATCAAGTTGCTCGAAGAGAAACTGAAGAGGAAATCGGCTTGACCGCTGATGATAACGTTTTGCATTCCCAGGGGTATACGATGGACTATTTAACTACTCTTCCTGCTTATATGTCGAGAAACTTGCTAGCAGTTCGCCCAACAATTGCATATTTAAGGCATTCTAGTTCTCCAGGAATTGATGATGTCCCGTGCTCGGTGAGTCGCACCGTCGATGACATCTTCCCAAGCGACTTGTACACCAAATTCAATCATAAAGTAGATCTCCCTGGGATTATCAATATTCATGGCTTTTCCAACCACTCAGAAGTCCAAGAGGTGTTTTCAGTGCCATTGCATAAGTTCTTGTCAAACAACCCAGCTCAATATACCGGTAAACCAGTCGATTGGGGTGGATTGACGTGGAATCAGCACTGGTTCAAAGTGATCCGCCGCCAAAAGACAGTTGGGGAGATCGGCTGGTTGTCAGTCTGGGGCCTGACTGCTAATATTCTCGTGGACTGTGCTCTTTTGGCATATGGCGAAGAACCAGCTATGGAGCATCGGCAGAAGGGGCAGATTGGAGACGAACAGATATTAAGAGCACTGTTTGAAATGGGCAAACTACCAGAGAATATTAACAAGAAAGAGGATCTAGGATTACAATTCAAAAAGGTCTTTGGTAACGATTCGCCGCTCCTTTCAATGAGGAGTGTGTAATACATATTTTGTAAAATCAATATGAATAATAATGCTAATATATTTATCTATAAATGCAAAAAATGAAACTAAAAACCACTAAACATTCTCGTCGTCTTTCTCTTGACCCCATTCCCTTAAATTGGCGGCAACAAAGTTCTCTAAAATAACAATGGCAACCATTACCCACCATGCTAACGCTATCATATTGAACTTCACACCAAGAGAATACAGATTGCCTAGTACAAATGGCCCGACACAACGAGCAATACTGGTAACAGAATGAGTTACTCCATGAACAGTACCAAGTACTTTCCGAGATGGAGCTGCATTGGTAATAAGAACAGTCATCGGAGGGACGGCAAACGTGCGACCGAGAATGACAAACGCTGCTAATGGCACAGTACACAACGTACCAAGGACCTCTGGCTTGGCTGGAACGAACGACAGATATGGGATCAAGAAATAACAAGGAACAAATAAAAGTAAAGCCATTTTATGTAGTCTTGCGTTGCCAAGGTAGTTTGCTAACCGGGGGTATACACACAGTTGAAGGACCACCCCGACTCCGCCAAGAATGGAAATAATCACGCCGATTTGAGGAGTTTTCATGCCGAGACCACCGTTGAACATAACGGGGTTTGTATGGTGCTTATCGTCATCCATTCTTGGAGTGGATAAGAAAAGAGGTAACAATTGCATGAACGCAGGGCAGTGAAGCATAAGAATCACGTATGCTACTAGAGTGACTTTGACTGGTTTAGTAAGAATGGCTTTAAGACTTCTGTCGACAGGCTCTTCTTTGGGCACTTCTTCGGTGGTGGTGGGTTCGGAAATGGCCTTATTAGAAGATTGACTATTGATAGAGCCACTGGACGAACTATGAGCCAGTTCAGGTCTTACTTCTTCCTCTTCAAGGTCCGACAAGACAAGTTCGTCGTCGGACTCGTGATATGATTCGTCTACAATTGGTTCATATTCATGGTCGGCGCTTTGAGGTTGACTATGTCTATTTCTAAACCAAGCTTTAAGACGAAGACCTAGTTTCAACCCTCTATCGTTTGCTTTCGGCATGAGGGCTGCAGAGCTATCTAAAGTCTCTTCAATAAATAGAAACGTGCAAATCAGTCCAGCGATAATGAATGGAATGGGAAATAGATTGGGTAGAACGTAAGGGTACTTTTTCAGAAACTCTGATTTGCCAAACAGTGACGGATAGTTATTTGCTGGGTCAGCAAGTAGTCCTCCAATCATTGGACCTACTACCGTGCCTACGTTCATAGTAATAGGTAAAATAGCAAATGCTCTTGTTTGATATTGTTTTTTATTGCCCACGAACTCTGCCACCATCGTTCTCATTACACCTATATTACCGTTTAGAAGGCCCGACATACACCGACCAGCCATGGCCCACGCGATATTGGTCGAGGTACCAAATATGGTGATGGAGATGGCAGTACCAATAAGACCTAATAAGAGTGCTGGCTTACGACCGTATTTATCGGCGAATCGACCCCACCAAACAGCAGTCAGTGCTTGTCCTAGAGAGAACGAAGTAGTAACCAGAGTCACTAGAGCGGAAATCTTCGATGGGTCCGAGTACCCAAAGTCTCTTATCATGTAATAAATATATGGGGAAATGGAAGCGTATGCCAGGGGCTCTGTGAACCGGCATATGATGAGGTAAAAGATCTGGTCTCTACGAGGTAGATTCCAGTACGACGGCTCTTCCTCTGGCTCCTCTTCTACTATTGAGTTTTGCCGCGACGACTTTCGCTTCCATCGAGTAGGAGTCGTCGGGCTCTTAGAGAGTAGTGCGGGGCCTAATAACGGAGATGCTGGGGCTGTAGAAGGGGTGGAGGAGGAAGATGATGATGGATTAGAATGGTCTACTTGATCATTTTGTTTCGAGTCTGGATTTGATACAGCCATTTTGGCAATGTATGATTGTGAGCAGAGCCGTTAAACGAGTCGGATATACTCGGAGATGAATGATCACGATATGCAAGATTCTGAATGGAATTACGATCACGACTGTCCTTTACTCGTCTTTGTCTTATACCAAGGTCACCAACAGTATCAGCCACTATACCCAAGAAGCGGACAAAAAACAACCTTTCGGATAGGATAGCCGAGATACGACGAAAAAAATATGCAAAAACCTGAATAACGAGGGGAACAAAATGCTAATGGAACACCAACAGTCTAAAATTCTCTCTTTTTTTTTTCGTAAACCAGGCGCTATCACAAGGCGAAATATTGTGTCTCCTCTTATATAATTTTTTCGCAAATGGCGAACTGAAATTATCTATTAACACCGCCCCAATGCGGAACTCGTTTCGACGATCTGGCTCACACAGCATCGGAGTCCGCTGCTCGCTAGGGCCAGGGTCGCAAGATTCTGCGCGATCTCCGCTGTAGCAGAGCCAAGATTCGGGCCCTGGCACCTGCACGCGCGGCGTACGCAGATCGCGAACTGGCGTGCCTCCGGCGGCTGGGCGCTGCCCAGACCCGTTGCTCCGCTTCGCGGAGACAGGGGGTGGTTCGTGGAGCGCCCGGTAACTCGTCCTCCGCGAAGCGGAGCAACGGGTCTGGGCAGCGCCCAGCCGCCGGAGGCACAGTACGAGTAGTAGTAGATAAATAGAATGCGATTTCATTATAACAAATGCAGGGAGAGAGAAATAAAAACAGGTTCGTGAATAAATAGAAAATCAGATGTGGTGGCCGTAGTAGGCGTAGATGCCGCGGAGCTCACAGGCATCGTTCATGGACGTGCCCGCAACGTTGATGACCGACATGTTGATCTTGCGGGAAGCGTATTCCCAGGCAGGCAGTTCGTCGACGCGGAGAAACCGGTCGGGCTGGCTGGTGACGGGCTGCTGGTGCCTGTACTGGCTGTAGCGGCCTTGGTGGGCTGTGGATATGGGGCCATTGATGCCAAGAGGCGGCGAGACAGAGCGCTGGCGAAGACGCTCTTGCGCGAAGTTGGCAAACGAGAAGCCGGTGGGCGGTGGAGACGTGGCAGGCGGGTCTAAGTAGCTGCTGCCGTTCGAAACGGACGACGACGAGCCAGACCAGAAATCCTCCGACGCCTTGATCTGGCGATAGATCCAGCCGCGCCTGGCTCGTCCGATCTCCATATCGAACCCGGGGATCTTGATTCCTTTGAGCTTGACGAGCATGTCGGCCGAGAATTCGAAAATATCAATATTCGGGTTGGCGTTGAACAGAGCAGTGCTTCCTTGAACAGACCACAGACTCAGATACGGGTTGCCAGTCAAGTCAATGACTTTCAGGTTGGGTAACAGAGTGAGGAACTTGGTGAGCTCGTCGATGGGAATGTCAGCATGGCCGAGCGAAAGAGATTCAAGTGACGTGAGAAGAGAGAGCGATTTCAGGTGGCTTTCTTTGACAGGGAGGCCGTACAGGTTGAGATACTTCATCTTGTTTGCTGTGGACCTTGGCAGGTAGTGGATGATGGTATCAAAGTCTTTAGGAGACAGTGGAGACGGCTTTGTCACGTCGAACATGAGGTTTAGCCATTCTAACTGGCGAGTGGCAGGATGGAGGAGGAGGAATTTCAGAAACCCGTGCGAAGTGAGTTTGACGCATCGCGCGAGCGAAAGGTGGGTCAAGCAAGCGGTGGGCGGCAGAGACAGTAGAGCGTCGGGGGTGATTTGAGTATGGGTGAGGTCGATTCGCGTGAGATTGACGAGTTTGGGGAATATGCGCCCAAACGTGTCCGAGGACACGGTCGAGCAGCCGTGGAACGAGATCTTGGTGAGATTGGAGATGGGATGCGAGTCAAACGATAAAATCGAGTGCTCCAGCGCGTGGATGAACCCGAGTTTGGACGTCGAGCCGGTGAAGTCGATGGAATCAAGAAGCGGGGTATGCTCGAGTAAGTGGTTAATGACCCGCGAGTCGAGATCCATGTCTACCGACTCAGCTACCGAGAACTCATGCAAATTCGGACACATTTCCAGCGCGTTCAGAATAGTAGACGAAGTGACCATTTGGATCTCCATCATCATTTTCCCGGTCCGCCCGAGCCCTACACTGGTGAAGGTGCTGAAATCAAGCGCTCGTACAAGAATTCCGTACCCGGATCGTTCGATCGACCGGCGGAACTTGTCGAAAGTATGTGGTTTCGGAAACGACACTCGCCGATATAGAACGGGAATGCCCACGTCATAGATGGAGAAGCACGTAGGCAGGATTGTCGCGAGCCGACACGGCGCTACGTCGCCAGGCGACAAAAGCATCACCTGCTGGAGAATCAAAGACAACACCTCTGGAGGCAACGTTTGCAGATTTGGAGGAGGAAACGACGTGCCCTTCTGGCCATGATGATACTGATATAAGTCGTCATCGACATAGTCATCACCGTCGGTACTAGCTAGATCCAGCTCATCTTCTTCGTGATCCGTCTCGTAAATAGCACACGAGTGTTGTCGGTTGATAGCGTGGGGATGGAAATCGAGTGTAAAGCTACCGTCAAAGTCAACGAGATTGTTGTTCACATTCTCCTCTGCCAGGCTCGACAGAAACGACTTGTTGGGCGCAAATAAATAACTGTTGCGATGACTGCGCAACGGCGACCCGGGCTCGCTGTGCAGCGTAGAGGCACACCCGCTCACGGCCAGGGCCTCGGACGCGGTGATGGCACTATCAGCAGCAATCAGAGCCGCCTCGGCGTCTAACTCCATGACCATATTGCCGTCCTCGTCCAGCAGCGACGACGGGGCTCTTTGTCTCGACCCGCCATGGCCCACGCTCGAGCTCGAGCCCGCTCGATCCGTCAATGCATGGCGAACAAAGTCGGCATTCTCAGAATTATAGATCTTGGACGAATGGAAATCGCTGGCCTGGTTATCCGAACTGGTACTGCTGGCATTCATAATATCGATACCAGCAGCACCTAAACCGGATGATGACGGAGATGGAGAAGAAGAGCGACGGAATCGGCTATTGGCGTGCACACAGTTATCAACTGCTGGCATTTAATGATAGATCGGCTAAAAAGGTCGCAATTCGTATGGTTGTAGGTTGTAGTTTGAATATTCAGCGGCTATTACAATTACTACTATAGGGCATCAATTATATCGTATTGTAGCTACCGGAATAGCCTAATCTAATCGACGTCCGTGTTGTTGTTTTACTTGTGTGATATATTTAAATACCAAAAAAACAAAAAGATAAAGTTATTTCAAAAATTCACAATACAACAGAAAAAAAAAATATTGTATTGAAATATCTACTACCATAGCAGACCATCATTACTTTATATAATCACCCATCCTTTTTTTTTTCCCCCTACTCCCAGTCTAGGGCATTGCGCTGTTCCGCCGCGCTTCTCTGCTCCTGAAGCCATCGCCTATCACCTCCCGCACGGCTGCCGTTTTGGCAGTGCCTCCGGCGGCCGGGCGCTGCCCGGACCCGTTGGCTCCGCTTCGCGGAGAGCGCAGGGCATGTCGTAGGGAACTTCTTTATGTGATCGCGCTCGGATGAAATTGCTTTCGATTCTATCTTTCGCTGATCCACTGTCTCATCGCATCTCGTTTGTCTTCACTCCTCACTCCTCATTTCTCGCCCCTGGCTCGCTTCCCCTCTTTGATCCCAGATCCCCGGATCACGAGCGCCGTCGGCTATGTATCCCCTTCAGGGCGTTATGGTCTATATCCACGCCTGGCGTTGGGCCCGTTCGGCGCATCTCCGACCAGAAGGCATCAACGAGTGCCGTGCTCGTCTTCCCTGGCGTCATCTGGGCCCTTCATTATCATAAACTACCAAACTTGGGACATTCCCCCAACTCCTTGATACCGCCTATAACCACCCCGTAGACGGGGCCTGTCCCCTGTCAACAGATCCCCCAAGAACGGTTCTGCCCGAAACAACCCTCGTATCGTACCCGCTTAAATGTGCGTCTGGTACGACCCCACAATAATACTACCGCCAGCCAAGCCAGAAATTAACTATTGTCCCAACTACCTCGCGGTATAAACGGCAGTGAACCGTTGTAGAGCGAGTAAAGTGTAGTAGAGCGTAGTAGACAGTAGTAGATCGCAGTGGACCGTAGTAGACCGTAGTAGACCGTAGTGGACCTCAGTGGACCTCAGTGGACCGTAGTAAACCACCGTATACCCCCGTGAACCACCGTAAACCACCGTATACCCCCGTGAACCACCGTAAACCACCGTATACCACCGTAAACCACCGTAAACCACCGTAAATCACAATAGACCGTATATAACTCTAGTCTACCATACATTCGCAACCCTGCTCAAATCAATTGCTCTTTGTCCCATCTCTTGCCAGTTCAACATCCCTTACAATTACACTACCTTTCTATCTAACGTCTTAGTATATCACTTTGTGGGTTATAGATTAACTGATGGCACCTCCGTGCGCTCGCTACCTCCATCTCCAGCGTCTTGCCAATTGCGGGTAAGCCAAGCGGCATCCATAGTTCCAAGACCCTTGGAATGAACAGCAGCGGTTGCTCTACTAGCAATGCGCTCTCAAGTGCAAATCAGCTGACCACAGATGGTACGGACTCCTCCTGCCATATCAACAACCCACCATCCTCTGTTCTTGTTCTTGTTCTTTTCAGGGTAAATGTAGGGCTCAGAATGCGATGACTTCTGACTGCACTTTCTGCAGGGACGACCCCTGTTGTCGGAATGCAGCACGTGATGAATAAATTCTCCACTGCTAATTACCATGTCACGACAAGGCGGTTATTGAAGATCTCATCTATTTGTGTTGCTATAATACTATGCTACTGCCAGAACGGCCCTAGGTACTGAAAACTGAACACAAGGAACCATTATATATTATATCACCAGCCAGCAAAATAAACGTTTCTCCAAAGTTAGAATTATTATACGCCCACTATTTTGACTACCCAATACCTGATATAGCAATCGACCAAAATTCATTTACCCCAGGTAAAACAATCTTCCAGAAATTGTACGACTCAGGACACACTATTTTCATATAGTCAATATGATACTATTTCACATTATCATGTAAAAACTATACATTCTCTCCCGAAAACACCAACAAAACACCCCTTCAACTTCTCCCCTCCCCGTTATAGCAATCTACTTACCTCAGTCCACCAACCGCCCTTACCCGAAATCTGATTATCTGATGCAGGCAATATATTTTTTTAATGATAGCCGTTTACTTCGCAGCTTCGGCCAGATATCAGGTCTATATCAATCCGTCGGAACCAAAAAAAAAAAAATTACCAATGGGTAAGTTTGACCTTCTATGCTGAGATTCCAGGTCTAGGCTTAATGTGGCTGATGGCCGCAGCCGACCAACTGCCCGTAACCCACTCGCTCCCTAACTAACCATTGTCGCTTCGTCTGCGGTCCCGGATGATCCAGGTATCTCACTCTGGTTACTTCCTAAAAAAAATACGCCTCTTTATGATGCGTTAAAATCGACAATTGATAGCTTGAAGACCCTATTTGATGATGGACATATCTTTCTACCTCATGTAACGATAACCTCTGACATCCATTGCCATAACCAGGCCCAAGTTGATAGCATTCTAGATACCGCTCTAGCAGCATCCAAAGCGGTTCCACAAATACCAGTGATCGTAGAAGGATTAACGTACGGGAGCCAGTTTTTCAAAAAAGTATATTTTTCAGTCGTTCCGGCCGCTGAACTTGTCTCGTTAGCCAGGATATGTCGAGAAGAGTTTGTCACTGCACCGGGCATAATCTCGTTGGAAAAGAACTTCACTGCTCTGTCGCAAGTCGATAGAGATACGTTGACAAACCAGGCGGCCCAAATAGCCCATGATTGGGCCCGTGACGAGTTCAAGCCACATATCAGTCTAGTGTACTCGAATATGTATCCAATTGATGAGGCCCTACAAGGGACCATAGATACGCGGTTGAATGATGTGTTTGGAGAGCATTATGCTACACGAGGTATAGGCTGGCAGGGCGGGCGACTAGCGCTAGTACAATGTGAAGGTAACGTCGAAGACTGGCAGGTTCTTGGGTATCGAGATATATAAAAATACAAGCAACGAGCAACGAGCGAAGCGAGCAAACCCGTCTGGGCGGAGCCCAGCCGCCGGAGGCAGAAGAAATGAGTGGGAAAACGATATATATAATAATAATATTAATATGCACAACACGCTCAGGCAGTCCATAAACGCGCAGTACCATCGGCACCAGCACTCACAAGCCAGGCTTCCTTAGGATGCCAGACAACATTGAGAATACCTAAACTATTCTTAACCTCGTGTCCCTTGAGGACCTTTAATGGGACAAGAAGAGGATTCTTCATCATGTCATCATAAACCGAGCCATGGAACACGTTGATATTACCGTCATCAGACGCCGAACAGAACAGAGGCAGTCCTCCTTTATGGTAACTGACATCTCGCACTGCCTTCTCGTGGTATCGTAACGTCTTATACGGTTTCGATGATAGGTCCAGATCATGCCATGTCATACGCTTATCATATGATGAAGTGATGACATTATCACCACGAGGATGGATGTCAAACGAACTGAGCCATCTAACACCTGGCAGCAACTTCTTGCTAAGCACTTGAGCTGCCAGATCATAGATACGGACGTATCGCTGAGTCCCAACATAAAGATGAGGACGGAACGGGTGGAACATAGCGTCCTGAACGATACCCTTGGATTTGCGGAATGGAGACTGAGAGGAGTGTTTAGAAAGCTGATGGATAAGAACAGCCGAGTTGGCTCCTTCGGGAGAAACAGTAACAAAGTAGTCTCCACGGCGGTGCCATGATAACTTCTTAACTGTTTTAGGACACCGGACCACCACGCCAACACCGTTATCTGTTAGTTTAGCTACTGGCTTAGTCCATTTGGCGAAAATCTTCTTCTTAGCTTCTGCAGCAGCAGCCTCAACTTCATCTTCGTCGTCATCGCCGTTATCCTGAAGGTCTTTACTCTTGACTTGAGAAGGTCCAGTAGCACCGTTACTGGCATAGCCCCAACCGGATTCAATAAGCTCACGGCCGTTGTTTTCAACCTCAACGTGGAATACTGGAGGAACAACTACATAAATATTCTCACCTGCAGAAATCGCTAGTAAACCAGTACCAGCTTGAGGGTTCCACTCCACTGCTTCGACATGATCCTCTCCACCAATTCTCTCTTTCATTTGTTCTTCGTCGTCTTCATCACTGTCATCATCGTTTTGGTTGTCGTAGTTATCATGCTTGAGAACGTCTAATCGCCATAATTCACGACCAGTTAACAATTCCCAGACTCTAACAGTACCATCATCTCCACCTGTAGCAACAAATTGACCAGAGGGATCAATGCTGACCGAACGGACTTTTCCAACATGACCTTTGAAAATAGTAGAGCACTTGATAGGGAAGGGACGGAGATCCTTAGGAGAAGGAAGATCGGGAATCAACGAGTCAGGATCGATATTAAGCTTCTGCTTACGCACGCGAGGAGCCAAGTATAAATCGAGAGACCGTTCGAATCTTTCACGCACGCCCTCGGTATATCCAGGAACTCGACGTAGAGAGCCATATTTCTTAGGAATATAATTTCTCTCTCTGTCAGTAGGATCCATGTTCTTCCACTGCTCGATTTCTTCCTCATCAGGTAGGTATTCGGCAGGAGGGTTGTATGATTCATCATGTGTAGGAGGAGGTAACTTAGGAGCTCTTAAAGTCATGATATGGTCAGCAATTTCGTCAGCGTTGTCCGCCCAGATATCATAGTTAGACAATTCATCTTGCTCTTTTGCCTTTTCTTCGGCCGACTTGAGAATGATTCGTCCTTCACGGATAGCACGCACGATTTTCATGACTCTCTTTGCTTCATGTTTAGAAGGAATGAATCTTCTCTTTGGCTCTGGAACAGCTGTAAGAGGCATGAGCTCAGTCTGGCTAGAGAAGTATTCGATAGTGTCTTCATAAGGGTTGATAGAATCATCCGGGTTCTCGCCCTTTTGGATCTTTTTGATGAGGTCCAACTCTTCACTAGAAAGTTTCAGACTACCACCGGTTTGTTTATCAAGTAAACCGGTCCATCCTTCAGGAAGATCAATGGACTCTAACAAAGTATCCAAAGCGCTAGCACTGGCCGGTCTCATGACTCTTTTACCGTCGATATCGTACCCAATATGAGGTAACTTATCATATGCTGATATAGGGATATTTCCAATTGTATTTGACTCTTCTCGGTCGGTATCGTCGCTATCATATACAGGATCGATTTCAGGGCGAATAGGACGCAACTTACCGTCTGAGCCCGGTTGATAGGTGATTCTAGGGTCTTCATCTTCGGATTCGTCGTCGTCAGATAAAGATCTGAACTTGATATTTTCCAAGTCTTTAAGAATGCGAGGGTCGACTTCTTCATCTTCACCATCAGCGGCGTTCTCGTCATCTTCCTCCTCTTCATCATCATCATCTTCTTCTTCTTCCTCGGCTTCTTCACCTAGAAGCTTCTCTAATTCTCTATCTTCATCTTCACTGCTATCATCATCGCTTTCTACTACCAAACCACCAGATAATTCCAGTACATCATCTTCCTTTTCGTCGATCTGTCCAGTCTCTTTCACAGCAGACTCCACTTGCTTCAATTCAGAAGCCTTTCTCTTGGCCATTTTGAATCTGTCAAAATGAACTGTAACCAAGAAATGCAAAATATAAATATTCGGTTGCTAGTGAAAAAATATAAAATTTCACTCTTTGCATTTGAGCGCCGATCTTCTCATAGAGCTTAAGAAAAAAAAAAAAGTCGGCCCTAACCCAAATAGTGATAGCGGTTAGGGCAAAATGCCGGTTGGCAGCCGTGCGATATGCCGTCAAATTCACGAAGCTCGTGAAGTACAGAAAAGACCGATGGAGTATTTGGGTCAGACTTGATATCGCTCTCTTTACCATGTCGAATAAGATTTTACGAGACACAGAACGAAATCCGGCGTCTACAGTATATGTTGGTAATCTGGATGAAGAGACCGACGAAGAAGTTCTATATGAGCTGGGCCTCCAGGCTGGTCCAGTCGTGAACATTTATATGCCTCTAGACCGAGTCAGTGGGAGGCATTCCGGGTTTGGATTTTTAGAATATCGAACAGAAAAAGATGCAGACTATGCAGTTCAGGTGTTGAATGGCATCATGTTGTATGGGAAGCCATTAAGAATCAATAAAACGGCTCAAGAAAAGGTGAAGATGGTCGATATAGGAGCAGAAGTGTTTGTAGGCAATCTTGATGCTATGGTTGATGAGAAAACATTATACGATACATTTTCAGTATTCGGTAAACTACTACGAGTGCCTAATATCGCACGAGACGAACAAGGGTACTCACGAGGATTTGGGTTTGTGTCGTTTGCGGACTTTGAGTCTTCAGATAGGGCCATTGAATCATTGAATGATCAGTATCTGATGAACAGAAAAGTTAGTTTAAGTTATGCATTCAAAAAGGACGGTAAAGGAGAACGACATGGCGATGAAGCCGAAAGGCTTCTTGCTGCTGAGGCGAAGAAGCATAATTATAGCATGAGCAATGGCGAGGTTATACCTAGTGGGTTTTTAGGAAATGGAGCAAACGTAGGTGGAGATGGACGTGGAGGTGGAGGTGGAGGAGGAGGAAGGGATGGACATGGTGGGGATGGGCATTATGAAGGGAATGAGGAGGACGATGCAACCGGAGACAGTAGACAGGCAAAAAATCGAGGAAGGAAACGACCGCCGAAAAGCAGGAAACGAGAAGATGGAGGAGATGGTCTTTTACACGGAGCGAATGCGATTCCAACGGGCCCACGGTATGGCCGAGAATAGACAGCAACAGTTCTGTTCTGGTATTTATATTTATTATATCCATAGACTGTAAAAAGCGCTGCAATAGCAGTTAAATAAATGAATTAAATAGCTACGGCGCTCGCGAAGCGAGCACAACGGGTCCGGGCAGCGCCCGGCCGCCGGAGGCATCCCATCCACCAGCGGTCACTACAGCACCCCTCCAGGCGTCCCGCTGACCACTACGCCAGACTGAGATCCGCTGTGGGATCCTTCAACATGGCGGAGCATGAATACGGGGCGTTTGCCAGCGTCCTGGAGTTCCTTAAAGATTATTAGAGGTTTTTCTTCCAGGCCCAGTAGGCGTTCCTGGTCTCCGTAGCAGACGAGAAGAGCGTACTGGCGCGGGTCGCCGTTAATTTTGTATTTCCGAAGCGCTGCTGGGAGCACTTTATAGCATGGGTCGTCCATGGAGACTCGGAAGGACTTGAAAGGTTCGGTAGTAGAGGACGACGAGTTAGGGGTATTGGTAGAGGTAGGAGCGCCAGTGACGGGAGTAGACGTGACACTATTTGAAGAAGACGAGGCCATTCCATTGAGCGAGGCTTTACGGCTGATGCGAGTGTTTGAGGTAGTCTGGAGCCTGCCGGCATCGTCGTAGTAGTCAAACTGGTTTCCTGTGGGCGACTTTGTGTTTGAGGCCATGGACGGCGACATGACCTGGTTTTTCGATGACGGTTTCTTGGATTGATTGCCGGTGAGTAACTGGAGCGATGCAGATGAAGGTTGGGCGGAGATGGAAGATGCAGAGAGAGGCCCGCCGCTGCGGTCGGCACTGGAGGACCCAGGAGGGAACGCAGTCATGAACGACGGAGGAGACGTAGGTGTAGGAGAGTTCGTGTACGCTAATATAGTGGGAGATGATTGGTGTGTTTGTTGGGTTTGAGAAGCGATTAACGTTGGGCCGGGCGATGATAATGGGCCTGCCGCATCAGGGGTCGGCAATGGTTTACTTTCTTTGACTATGCGGAATATGGGTAGTAGGTCTTCACGTAGACGGACATATCCATCTATGAGGCGTTTGATTTCGGCCTCAGCATAGGCCATTCGCTCGTCGCGGACTTCGAAACTTTGAACGATTTTGAACCATGAATCGTTTGGTAGTGTGTGGTGGTGGTGGTGATGTTGTTGTTGTTGTTGTTGTTGTTGTTGTTGTTGTTGTTGTTGTTGTTGTTGTTGTTGTTGTTGTTGTTGTTGTTGTTGTTCGTTGGGTGCGGTCGTGGCTCCTTTCGAGTCAGGTCCGTTGCTGCCATTTGCAGGTAGACCAGCCCCGGGACTGAACAACCCTCGTTGGTCAATCACCGTAGGAGGCACATATCGATTGGCAGCGTCATCCAGCTTGATATCTCCGTCAATGACGAGTTGATATATCGACTTGAGAATCTGCAGACGATGGCCGACGGATTTCACGCCTATATCTATTAGATCCGTATGGTCCAGGTAGATCAGGATATCGCCGGAGATTTTGTTTTCTATGAACGACGGAGAGTAGGTTGCAAGTCCCAATGTCGAGATCCAAGCGGCGACCGCGTCCGGGTCCCAATTCACAACGCTTTTATTTTCCGGCACTTGACTTGTGAATGCGGCCATACTGGACAGGGTGAAGAGGAAGTCAAGGTGGTGGTGACCTAGAGGTAGAGATAAGATGGGAACTAAAATAAGCAATAACGAAACCGCCAGGCTAAAAAAAAGTCGTTTAAAATGTCTCAATGCAGAATTCTACCTAGATATACCTCACTTAAACACACAAACAAATTCTCTGCTCACTGTAAATGTACAAAATGTATAAAAAACAAAATGAAACAGTATTCAATCTCTCTATGCACTCCAAAGCAATCTAACCATATGCTGGCGGGATGGTAAAGTTTAAATCCACACTTCTATGTTGTAGAGCAATCTTGGACGCCTAACCAGTATTATCCACTCGACCTTGCTATACTTTGAAATTCTGTTTCTTTCCAGTGTCTAAAAGAACCCTCTGCCGCTCTCTTCTTCGTGATAGACCATGGATGACAGCTGCGTTCCCTGCCATAGTAGGCAGACGGTCCATACAGCGGATGTTAGGGTACCACCCTGATTGACAAGCGTGAACTGTTTCGAGCACCCTGGGTCGACCTGATCTTGAACCGGACGGGAACGGGACCACGAATCGCACTTTAAACTTTTATGAAACTACGTCTCCATGCAATCCACCCACCCTGGCGCTGGGTGCGCGCCAACTCTAACTACAGAGTCTGGCAGCGAGACTAAACTAATCGATAGCCACATATGCAAACATGAAACTTAAATGGAGAGAGGCCCGTGAAGCGAGCGAGACGGGTCGACTAGTGACTGGTGGTATGGGCGCCTCCGGCGGCCGGGCTCTGCCCGGACCCGTTGTGCTCGCTTTGCGAGCGGTGCTTTTTCGGGGAGGAACTGATTAGCTAGTTTTACGTAGAGAGAGAACGGGAACGGGAACGGGACGGGATGTGGTCACGGTAGGTCGGGCTCGGGGCTTCTAGAGTGAGAAGTGCGCTTGCGAGGAGACTTGTGCGACCGTCTTTCCGGCTCCGTATCCAATTCATGCCTCCTACTTGATCTGTGTTCTCTGTCAGATCGATGTTCTTTATGGCTCTTATGCTCCCTATGGCTCTTTTCTGATCTATGCTCTCTATCATATCGATGACCCCGGTCCGATCTACGACTCTCATTGGACCTAGGCTCCTTATGACTTCCGTCTGATCTATGCTCCCTGTGACTAGTACTGGAACTACTACCTCTCTCTGATATATGCTCTTTATCTGCTCTATGCTCTTTATCGGATCTGTGTTGTCTCCTTTCTGACCTCTGCCTCTCATCCAGACAATGCTCTCTATGAGACCTATGATCTCTATGAGACCCATGCTCTCTATCAGACCCATGCTCTCTATGAGACCTATGCTCTTTATGAGACCCATGCTCTTTATGAGACCCATGCTCTTTATGAGACCCATGCTCTCTATGAGACACATGCTCTCTATCAGACCCATGCTCTTTATGAGACCCATGCTCTCTATCAGACCCACGCTCTCTATGAGACCCATGATCTCTATCAGACCCATGCTCTCTATCAGACCCATGCTCTCTATCAGACCCATGCTCTCCATGAGACACATGCTCTCTATCAGACCCATGCTCTCTATCAGACCTATGCTCTCTGGGGCTCCGATCCGATCTTTGACTTCCGTTCGACCTACGACTCCTATCATATCCACGACTAGAAGCAATTGATTCAGTCAATCGACTTGGCTCACCGCCGCCGCTAGATGCTGCTTGACTTTGAAAATTTAATACATCATCTATAGGTCGTTCTTTATCTCGGACGTCCACGATATCCAATCGTTCACCCCCCAATGCCTTTACTCGGTCAATCAGTACCCTATTATGGCTTTTATTGTTTCGTATTACCCGCTCAAGGAAGTTGAGGTTCGGCTTTATAGCCTGTTCTGGTCTACTGGTCACTTTTGCTGATCTGGATGAGACAGACCCATGGGAATGCACCAATGCATCTCTTTCAACCAGCGCGATAATACGCTTCAATTCTTCTTCTTCATTATATTCTTCATTTTTCTTGCTATTCTTCATACCGACTGTCTATAGACTATATAAATCATTATCATCAGATGCCAACCAGATACCGTACACTGAAGTAGAGTACCTGTCTCGGAACATGCCCCTGGATCTAGGAAGCGACACTGCTATCAACGCCGCACACTTGGTCCGCCGCACAAAAGGTGTAGCATGAAATTTCCTTTTGGCCTGACTTTTTACGGTCGTTTCACTTGAACGGTTTCCGTCGTCATCTGCTTTTAAAACTAGTCTCTTTGATTTCCCTATATTGAACGTTTTGCATTCACCTCCTTCGATCGATAACATTTATGAAGAAAAAAAGACAATTGTCAAATTGATCAAGCCCCTTGTGAGATCAAATGAAGATACTGTAATATGAATATCAAGGGTATAGTTCCGTCTTACGGGCTTCTGCAGTACTTGAGGAATACGATAGCGGCGTCCACGACGGGTACCAACGTGTGTCATAGATACTCAATGATTTGCCTTCAGAGGCGGAGTCTGGCGAGGACGAGGTTTGGCGTAAGGTATAGTTCCAGTGTTAGTGCTGGCTCGAATCCTTCGACGAATAGTCGGCTTTCTACTCAAAGACCTACTACCAACATCTCTGCATATCAGGACCAGGATTTGGCCAATATGGACGACGAGTCAACGCAACGGAATCGCCAGGACAGTTTAGCATTTCTCATAGGAGACGATCCCCCGTCGGCAGAAATGGCTCGTGATGAATTAAACGGCGAGGCAGCAAAAACGACTAGAGGTTCAACGTCCGCACCGATCTCTCAAGCAGCTACAACCACAACTACGGCCGACGTAAATCACAGCACCCCCATATCTCAACCGACTAAACCACCAAATCATCACTGGGTGCTGAAATGCCAGTCTCTCCTCAATGCCCAGTCTTGGGATCACCTCGAAGGACTCGTCAAAAAAGGCATCAGACGGCAGTATCCTTTAGACATCCAGAACTTGAAACTCATTATGATTACATTATTACACCATGAACGACACCAATTAGCATTAAAAATATTCAATCACTACGAATCAACTTGTTCTCAGGATATGCATTGTATTGCTGCTGCTGTTGAAGCAGCTATGAGATCCGGTCGAAATGAACTATGCGAGGAAATCTTCGAAAAGTACTTTGACTTACTCCAAGATGATTTGAAAACCTTGGAAACAATGCTCGCCAATTTCATTGCCGATAGTAATCTCACGGTCGCCAAAGCGTTTCTTTATCAGATATGGCCTCAAGCGGACGAGTATACGATTGCAATCTTCTTGAAGGGTGCCATTAACGTTGCTCAAAATGGTAACGATTTGAAAGAGGTATTTGAGAAATGGCGACAGTCTCAGTACTACCTGAATCTGACAGTAAATCCTATGATATATTCCATTGTTTTAAAAGGATTTTGGAAATTGAACTGGAAAGACGAGTTTCACCAGACTTATGAGTGTGTTGTAAAGGACGGATTAGAGGGACATTCGCTAATAGAGGAGTGCCTGGCGGGTATAGCATTGGCAGAAGGAGATATGGAGTTATTTCGAAATATTGCCAGTCGTACGATTGAGAAAGGGTGCATGGATAATGATGGTAGTGCTAGGAGTAGTGCTAGGAGCAGTGCCAGGAGCAGTGCCAGAGCATGTGCTAAAGCAACTGCCAAGACACCAGCATCTACTACCGATTCTACTACCGCCTCCTCTACCGCTTCTACTACCGCTTCTACTACAGCCTCCTCTACTGCTTCTACTACCGCTTCTACTACCGCCTCCTCTACTGCTTCTACTACCGCCTCCTCTACAGCCTCTACTACCGCTTCCACTACCGCCTCCACTAATACCAAGCGACTCTTTCGACGACAAATATTCTCGACCGCAATTGCACACCACGCTAAACGAGGAAATATAGAATACATGGAAGTGGTTATTCAAGAAATGATACAACATGGCTATAAAATCAAACAAGATACTATTTATTCAGTCACCAATGGACTGTTTCAATCAGACAGTGAATTCCCTTTTATCGAATACCTGCAGACCTATAAATCTCTTGGCTTATTGTCCATGGACAGCCTAACCTTGCAACATATCTATGTATCACTAATGACCAAATACCCTGAGCTTCGACAGACAATATTAACCACATTCAAGGCCAATCGCGCCAACCTCCCAGTTGCATTTTCACAATCTATCACTCCGCTATTAGTGAAGAAGCAAAATCGATCTTTGAAAACTGTCTATGTTTCGAAACGGCCAATGGAGAATCCTAATAGTACCTCATACGCCTTGCATTTAATACAAGACTATAATCTATCTCGAGTACCTCTAAGAGGTATAAAAGTATTAGAAGATCTTGCTCGTCGAGGCATCGTTCCAAACCGGAAACTGTTCATGACTGTACTAAGAGGACTTGCGAAAGAAGAAGAAAGATCACACATATCGGGAGCATTACAAGGCGAAATCGAGTTTGTTCTCAATATGATGTATAAAATGGGCCATGGTCCTGATATTCAAGTTGACTCGCTGGTAGTTCAATTGGACCTGATTCGTATTAAAAAGGATATCTCTTTTCCGTTTAACAGCAAAAAGATTCGTGCCATCTCTCTTATTAGAAACTTCTATAATGATAAGAACCAGCAGTTATCTTTGAAGACCCGAACTATGTTGGGATATCACCTGCTATACTGGAAAGAACCGTATCGAGCAATTGGACTATTCGATTCTTTAAGAGATGGTGGTGTCTTTACAAATATAAACCATGACAGCGACAGCTTAACGGGACTGATAAGAGGGTATAGAGAAGCCGAAGATTTCAGGGGCCTTATCAGCGCACTAGACCAGTTTCTTGGCAATGAAACTACAATTATTCTTCAGAAGCAATTCCTTCGAGAGTTGCGGATTTGTCATGAAGAGGCTGTAAAGCAAGAGACGACCACGACCGCACACGAACTGGCACATGAGCTTATTTCGCTGAAACAAAAATGTGAAGACCAGAATAACAGGCTGTCGCAACGAGTCGAGCAGATGGTCAAAGAGGTGACAACCCTATATTCTAATGACAACGCATGAGATGAATTATTCAGTATTTTGTCTTTTTTATTATTATTACTTGCATTTGCATTTGCATTATCTGTACATATATTTAATTGATTAATTAATTATTATTTTAAACTCTAATATAAAAATCTATCAAGTATTTCAATTATTATATCTCTCTTGCCGCGAAGCCCTCCAGCAAACGCACGGCTTAAATCTGTTCTCTCCATTGCTGGAATTTCAACCTCCCCCCAATCCAGCCTTACTATCTACAATCTTTCATGTCCAGCTTCACCGCCAATAGCAATATTATTAACTTATCTTCATAGTAATGACTACCTTCAAAACGACTGCTACTATCTCCAGCTTTGGAGGCAAAATCCTCAAGCTCAGCCATGAATCGGCCGTTCTGCATGCCTCTATGGACGTGAATATCTTCCTTCCACCTACTAGCTCCGATAAGAGGAAAACCCCCGTGCTCTTCTACCTTTCGGGACTCACTTGCACTCCTCAGAACTGCACAGAAAAGGGCTTTTTACAATCAGCGGCCGCCGACCATGGAATCGCAATTGTCTACCCGGATACCTCTCCAAGAGGTAGCGACCATCCTGGTGAGCATGACGGTTGGGACTTTGGTTCCGGTGCTGGGTTCTACATCAATGCTACAAAGGAGCCTTATAATCAGAATTATCATATGTACGATTACATTGCCAACGAATTGCCAGAGGCTCTCTTCAGCCAATTCGCCGAGCTGGACCCCGAAAACGTATCGATCACTGGCCACTCCATGGGCGGACATGGGGCACTAACCCTGTTCTTAACCAATCCTGGCAAATACAAATCAGTATCGGCTTTCTCGCCCGTTTGTAACCCAATCCATGCTCCATGGGGCATAAAAGCGTTTACCGGGTACTTCGCCGATTCCAGTACGTGGGCCGCACATGATGCCACTGAACTGATCAAGAAATACCTGGGCCCGACTCCAGAAATCCTTATCGACGTTGGAACCAACGACCAGTTCTACAAAGACAAGCAACTGTTACCCGAGAATCTCGTCGCCGCCTCCCAACAATCCGCCTACAAAGACAAGGTCACCCTTCGCTTGCAAGACGGATACGACCATTCCTACTTTTTCATCTCCTCGTTTGCCAAAGACCATGTAGACCATGCTGCCAAGTATTTGAACAGCAGCTGAGGGGGTTTCGCTGCCTCCGGCGGCCGGGCGCTGCCCGGACCCGTTGTGCTCGCTTCGCGAGCTTGTGTAGCTTTAGATATAGACCATGTGTGGAAAATATACGTCGGGCTTCGATCCACCAGGCTGGGCCATACTTGAAACGGTCTTTTCAGGGGGACTCGACGCAGGGTCTAAAGATAAGCGGCGTTGAGCTACGCACGGCTGGCAGAAGCCGATTTAGCGTGTTAAACATGACATGGCCTGGCTTCTTTGCACAGATAACCGGACAACAGCATTTGATCCACAATCCAGTCAAGGCACGATGGGAGACAGACTGATGGATGATCCCATGGGGATGCGAGTCCCGCTGGAGGGTTTAGTGAGTACCCGTTTTCCGTGTGTGCGGACCTGTGGCCGGGCCAGCTACTAACGCTCTTTTAAGACATCGACTGAATCGCTGAACGTATTACTGCGCATCCAGCAGTCGCTGATATGTTCGATATGTCACGATATCATGTTCTCGCCGTTCACGACAGAATGCGGTCATAGTTACTGTTACGATGTGAGTGTGGCTGTCTATGGGGGTGCTGGGCGGTGGCGTACGGTCGGCAGCCCAGACTCCGCTTCGCGGAGTTTCAACGGGTCTGGGCAGCGCCCAGCCGCCGGAGGCAGAAGGAGGACACGCAGCTAACGACCGTGTAGTGCTTGTATCAGTGGCTGAAGAAAGATTCGGGGAAGAGGACGTGTCCGAACTGCCGGAAGAGGATCAAGACGAAACCGGTGCTGAATTTGGGCATTAAGCAGGTTAGCGACGTTCTTATAAAGGCCATTGATGAAAAGGATCCAGTGAGAGGCAAGGCTCTACTAGAGCAGAAACAGACGTCGGAATCGGACCTTCAGCACGATACACAGTATTCGAGAGAGACGTTTCCTCTGTTGTTTGATAATAGCCGGGCCGGTAGGAGGGGCGAGGGAGGCGGCGCTGCTGGGTTTATGGACAGAGAAGACGGAGTTCGAAGATGTACAAGGTGTCTATGGGAGGTGCCGGGCAGTCAACAGGAATGCCCACATTGTGGACTATGGATCGAGGAGCTGGACGAAGAGGATGAGCCGATTATTGGCGATCTGGATAGTGATAGTGAAGGAGGCAGATATAGAGGCCCTCTGTTCAATAGCGACGACGAGGGAGAAGGAGACGATGTGATGAGTGGAGACGATCAGTACGAAATCGAAATGGACGAGTACGACGAGGAGTTGGATGGAGGGTTTATAGACGACCGAGACATTTCAGAGCTTGGACCCGACGACAGAGACGCTCATTATGGTCGTCATTTTGATAGTGACGAAGGTAGCGAAGGTAGCGAAGGTAGCGGTGACGATAGTGGAGACGAAGAGGGTGGGGGTGCGGATGGCCATTTCGACTCGTTTGATCTGGATCTGGATAATAGTGATTTGGAAATGGATATGGTTGCTGGAGGAGATAATGCGGTTATTGGACGAGGTAGTGGTGGTGGTGGTTCGAGCGGCGGACGTCGATTGGGTACTAGAGTAGGCTCTACATCTGACAGCCATATTACACATACAGTTATGAGCGTCAAGACCACCAGCTCGCGGAGTTCCGGGTCCGGGTCCGGTTCTGGTAGAGGCTCGAGCAGCCGAAGGACGGTTACAGTGACGAATGGAGGGCCACCGGTCGTTACTATAGATTCTGACGACGATGAAGACGAAGAGCTGGAGAGCCATGGGCATGCACAGTCGAATGGACGGAGCCGAGGCCGGAATCAGATTATTGTCGATGATGAAGATGAAGATGACGAAGAGCACCGCGAAGAAGAGCCCGTAGCAAGGCGAACTGGACATCCAGGTATTTCTTCTCGAGCAAGACGGATGCTGGATTCGTCGGACGAAGGAGCAAGCGTGGACTCGAATACGGATGGCAGTTTGTCTTCTAATACGTTTTCTGACGGCGAAGCCCGTTCCGGTGGTAACGCAGCACAAACAAACCGAGCGCGCAATCGACCACCAGCCAGAGCGTCTAACAGATCGGTTGTTCTTATCGATGATTCAGACTGATCTTGTTTCGACTCAGCAAACTCATGACCTCGCATAACCATAACCAACCGCTCACAAATCTAATTTATTATCTAATAAATAAATAAATATACACAAAGCCGGCGGCCTCTACAGAGTCGACCCGTTCAGCTTTTCTTCCGTAGCGGACCCTCGAGATATTGCCGCATCTCCGTTTTCCGTGTTAACACTATCACCGCTGCTGTTGAGCCACTTCATATAGAAATCGTCCATGATCATTTTGGCAACATCGGCTCGAGAAATCTCCTGCCTGAACCGGGGCTCTTTTAATAACGACAAGACATGCAAACAGTTTGGATAGATCAGATAACGCGCATTCTCCGGTTTCCGCCAGTATTCTAGATATTCTAAGTAATTGAGAAACTCTTCATTGTCGAGGTATTTATTTTGTGCCAGGAAATTTAGGTATTGAGGATTGGATAAAGACTGAACGAACTGGGAAGTTAGAAGGGGACGTTCAAGATACGATGGAGCAGTCAGTACCTACTTCTAATTCGACCTCCCATCGACTGGGAGGGGCGATTTCTTCTTCTTCACTCATTCGAAACGGAGATGAAGAACGGTTAGAATGGTTAATGGACATGGGTTTTAGTTGAGGTGGACGAGGTTGATTGAATGGAACTTATCTAGTTCGAGGTGGGCTTATCACGTGAGTTGATACTTTTGGATTGTGTTTGATATTTACATGAATTGCAAGTCAAAAAAAAAAAAGATGGTCTCTTAGTCAACTATACTCGATTACTGTCAGATCATATAAAAGCTCTCTTGTAAATAAAGCATCTCTAGAAATGTCTCTTCTACGTCTATATCTCTTGTTCGTCTATATCTCTTCTACGCCTATATCTCCTTTCTCACCAAATTCTGTCAGCGGCGACCTGGCTAACGCCGTACAAGCAAGCAAGCAAGCCATATCTGAAGCATCGCTGCCTCCGGTAAACCATACTTGTTACACTCAACAGACCAGAATCCGACTCCCTTTACTGATCCAGGCATTTTCTTTATTTGCCTTTCCAAAGGAACCATGACCCAGGATCACTCATATTCAACCTCCAGCTCAGCGGCGGCGACGCAGGAGCCCGCGGACAATAGCTTTCACCCGGCTACTGCTGACAGTACGTCGGCTAAGCTGACCTCGTCACTACGGTCTCACGAGTCTTCACCGTTGATAAGCGGTGATCTGACGACACGAGAGACATTAGATCTGACGATACAGGAAAGATTAGATCTGTTGGATAATACACCCACGGACGGGAATACCAACGGATCATCATCAACCTCGCTCTCGACGTCGGCTGGCTCGTCTATCACTTCTTCGTCATTATCAAATGGCATTCTATCGGCCGACAAGGCCGACATCTCCAAATATCTACGCACTGGCCAAACCGCGGTGCTCATATTGTACCCCTTGATCATATTACTCGGCCAACTGGTCCATGTCAGCCAGCCAGAGCGTACCTACTTTAGCAACAAACGGAACTTTTTCAATGTCTTTTTCGTGAAAAAGGCATGGCTCTGGACGACTGTGGCGTATATTGCCGTCATCGTGCGAGCCAATCTCACCAACAATAGCATATCACGGACCCTATGCAAACCCCCATTATCATACTCCGCCAAACATGCTGTCCTTCGATACACTGCTGCGACGGTATGGTGGATTCTATTCACTCAATGGTCTTTTGGCCTGCCGATAATGGACCGAGTGTTTGTTCTGACTGGCGGCGGATGCGACGGATTGGCAGTGGATAATACTGTTACTGACGCTGCCTCGGCTCGCTCACTAAACAGCCTCGTGTCTTCAGCATACTGTAGGGCCAATGGTGGTACTTGGATAGGCGGGTATGACCCCAGTGGCCATACGTTTTTACTCGTTCATGCCAGTTTGTTTCTCTGGTTCGAACTACTCCCTCTGCTAGTCACTGGGCGAGGCACCACCGCCGCTAACGGTGACTCGAAAACCTCCCTGACCTCGTCTTTATCCGTCAAGCTTGTTCTAGGACTCCTAACATTCTGGGCCTGGATGCTACTCATGACTGCTGTATATTTCCATTCTTTTTTCGAAAAGTTCATGGGACTTATCTGTGGCTATCTAGAAGTCCTCCTTGTATATATAGTGTCGAGCAATTACCCGCATTTACAAACTGTGTTCGGAGTCTAAGTAATATATAACAATAATTTATTAGCTAACTGGAGCCCATGCCGGGCCTTGCCCGAACCCGTGGATCTCCTTGCGCGAGATGGCGGTGGGCAAACGTCAACAAGAGGCCTTCTCGCCAGTCGAGTGGCTTTCCTTTGGCGTACCCACGTCTACTACACCACTGTCCAGAGTCGATAGCCGAAAATAAAAGTTCTCTAAGGGACCTAACAAATGATTATTCCACCGAGGAGGCATCTCACGAGGATTGGTGGAATTGTATATAAGAGCACGTTTAACGGACCTGCCACTACAGCTCAGGGCCACACTACGGCCATCATGGAGCGTCAGTTTCCACATGACCAGCGCATTGTCGGTCTCTATATCCTTGATCAGCGTCTGACCTTTTTGTATGTGCTCTAAAATCAAACGCCGTTTATGATGCTCATATAGAGCCGTTCGGACCTTTGTCACGAAAACAGCCAGATTCTGTGTCGACAACAGATACTTCTGAGCCAGTGTTTCAATTGGCACGAAATGCGGAATCGTATGCTTATGAACGTGAAACGCGGTCTTCGTCTTCGTATCGCGTTGTAGAATGATATAAAGAGGACTGACGAAGCTGTTTTTCCAAAACAACTCGAACCTCAGTCCCAGTCCGTCGTCACCGAAATACGGCACTCGAAACGCGGTAATCCCCGTCAGTCGGTTCTGGTACTCCGTTTGCAGCTCCTCCAGACTCAGCAAGATACACTCCGATACCCACAGCGCCTGCCCGATGTGGTCCACGGTCCGCGCTTTAGGATCTTTCGCTACCGATCCCACCGTCACTTCTGACTTCAACACGGCCCTCTCTGTTTCCAGAGACGCCAGGCGGGCTTCCAGGGCGGTTGCTGGGACTGTTAGGGCTGCGTGGACGGAGGCCTCCGGCGGCCGGGCGCTGCCCGGACCCGTTGTGTTCGCTCCGCGAGCGGGACGCGAAGAATCGCTATTAGCACTTACTTTCCACCGCCAGCGCAAGTATGTCCGTCTTGTTTGACTGACTGTCGAGCGGCGCCATTGGTATTTATTTGTATGTAAAGCGTGTTGTTGGCATGCTGGTAAGGCTCAATGGTTATGACTCAAATAAGAGAGTATCCAATTACTAGTAGTATTCTTCGAATAGTAGTATTTAGTATAATGAAATAGAGTGAAATATCAGTAAATGTCAGTAATAAAAGGGTTGAAAAGGTACTCGCGTAATATATATAGTTCTTTGATATCGAACCCTTAACCTCGTGGATTCTCACGGTTTAGGTTAATTAAGTCAACAAAGCGAGCTGAACGAGTTTCAGGTAAAACAGCTCATCGCACGGCGCTACTGAAAACATATTCCACCCCCTTGCTCGCTTCGCGAGCACAACGGGTCCGGGCAGAGCCCGGCCGCCGGAGGCAGCCACCAGCCAAAACGAACAAATGTAAATACCTTAGATTGAGTGTCTAACTTAAAGGAGCGTGGGTGAATAAATATGACACACTCTCTCCATTATGCAACCGTCGAATGGCTTCAGCAAGTGTGGGACTGATGTCGATGTGGTCAAGCTTGGGACACAGCTGCTGGATGCGGTCGTGTGGAACGGTGTTGGTGCTGACGACTTTGTCCAGAGGACTGTTGTTGATTCGATTGACTGCCTCGCCAGAAAAGATTCCGTGAGTGACAATGGCAATGACCTTTTTGGCGCCGTGGGATATCAATGTCTCGGCTGCTTTGACAAGCGTTCCACAGGTGTCGGCCATGTCGTCTACGAGAATACATACTTTGTCTTGCACATAACCTACGAGCACCATACGAGACACCTCGTTCGCCTTCTGGCGTTCCTTGTGGATGAGGGCGAAGTTCAGATCCAGCCGGTCGGCCAGCGCAGCAGCCCGTTTGGCACCACCGGCGTCCGGCGACACAATGACCGAGTTGATATAATCGACCTGTTCACGAATATATCGTAAGACGGTGGGTTCGGCGTACAGGTTATCAACTGGCACTTCAAAGAACCCTTGGATCTGACTGGCATGGAGATCCATAGTAATGACATGATTACAGCCGGCCGTCTGAAGCATATTGGCCATTAGCTTAGCAGTGATGGGCGCTCGGCCTTTATCTTTTTTATCCTGACGGGCATACGGGAAATTAGGTATCACCGCGGTGATTCGCCTGGCAGATGCAGTTTTACAGGCATGAATCACGATGAGCAGCTCCATTAAGTAGTCGTTGACTTCTCCACATCCGGTCTGAAGAATGAATACGTCTTCGTCTCGGACAGACTCTCCTATAGTGACGGAAGTTTCCTGGTTGGAATACTGCGACACTTGGATTTTACTTAACTCGACACCGAGTCTTTGACTGACAAGTTTGGCCAGTTCCGGGTGCGAGTTCCCTGCCAGGAGCTTAATGGAATTGGTAGAAACAGACATGATGGTCGAGTGGATAGGGGCACAATGGTAACGGGTGAGGAACAAATTGCAATGCTACTCCAACATACACGGGCCAGGTCCTTTAATCCACCAAAAAAAGATGAATATTCGCTAGTCTCGGGGAGTGCAAGCTATTCACAGAGATTTCACGCTCGGTTGGCTGAAAAGTTTTGGAAATATTTTTTTTTGATCGTGGAGAAGAGCATAGGGTTAGGGACCGCGTCGCTAACCACGTGCCTTTTGTCTTGTTGTCGAGCGATTAGATAAAAATGATCGACCCACTGGCAAAAACAATCTGACCGACCTGGCCATATATGCCGCACAATATGCTAAGTATCCGCTGTAATATTAATATGGCCACATCATACTAAACGTTCTATACCTTCAATAGCACTCACTGTCTAGATGACGTCCGTATGGAACCCTGTGCTACGACCGCCGCGCATGCAGTCCGACTGGGCCCTGGAAACCCTGACAGGGTCCTCCAGCGCCATCGGAGCCCAGACCCGTTGCTCTGCTTGATGTAGCGGGTGCCTCCGGCGGCTGGGCGCTGCCCAGACCTGTTTGCTCCGCTTCGCGGAGAGCTCAGGGGTAGCGCTCGAGTGGCCGCTTTGCTCGGGCTCGCTGCCGGCCCTACACAAACTCTCTACGCCCTCCGCGAAGCGGAGCAACGGGTCTGGGCAGCGCCCAGCCGCCGGAGGCATTGCTCCAGCTTTGCTCCAGCTTTGCTCCTGTCTGCCAGAGAATGCTCAGGATGTCTGCAACTGGACGGCTCCCGATCTTCGCCTGTCAGATGCAGGTACACAAATAAGACCAGGGTTCAGGCACGGTCTTGTCTGTCGTTCGATCATGGCTACTGAATGTAGACGATTCGCAGATGGCAATAGCGAAGAGGCCGTGGATAAGATCCAGATGGTTCTCGAGGGCGAGGGGTTCACCAGACGGCTGTTTGGTGAGAACCCCGATACCGCCCGGGACCGGGCTGGGCTCCTGAGTCTTGTCACCGAAGCCGCTAGGCATGGTAGTGTAACGGTAGTAGGAGAAGTAGTAGGCAGTCAAGTGAATAAAGTCGCAGGAGTGGAACGTCTGGCATTCTCCAAAGCAGGAAAGCGAAAAGCCGAGGTGGGATAGCTGGCAGGAGTCGCTGGTCGCATTAATGAGGTCAAAATGGATATCATGTACGGGGGTTATCTCTGAGCATTGGCCCTTAATACCACAGAAGAGGAATGACCAAGTATCTTGTGAAAGAGTTTTTTTGTACGAGGTAGGTGGATGTGCGATACCAATATGCGTGGTTACTACAACTGTCAGAGCCGACAAACCGTCTCGTCCGTGCTATATTGGATCTAGTAACGAGATTCTACGAAAGGTTCGGGTTGGAACATAACAGAGTGCAAGTCTATGTAACCACCTCCGCGAAGCGGAGCCAACGGGTCTGGGCAGAGCCCAGCCGCCGGAGGCTCAGTCGGCGAACGTCTCGCTAGCCTTTACCTATATTCTATGATTCGTGAACCGCAAAAGCAATCTATATCTTAATATTAATACCCATATTGTACGGTCTGTGAACCCACTCATTTCGTCTCATTTAACAACTGCAAGTAAATACCCGTCGTAGTTCTTTTCTCCTACAGTCTGCTGGACTACAGTGTCGACTCTACGATCCTTTCCGGCCTCTTCGATGACGTTCCGGGCGCCTATAACATTCGGATCGGATTGGGCGGTCTTATCAACAATGTCTCCGTTTCGGACGACGTTGTCTACCACGATGACAGCATTCTCCAAGCTCAGAGTCACGGCCCAGTCAAAGTATTTCCAGTTATTGGTCTTGTCAGCATCGATGAATGTGAATCCGAACCTTTCTCTTTTCCCGTCGGCAATTTGCTTGGCCAGAATAGGTAGACTGTCGAGAGCGGACCCGACTATCACTTCTACCCTGTCTTCAACGCCTGCGTTGCGGATATTCTGTCGGGCAATGTCTGCATGGTGCTGGTTGACTTCTAAGGTAGTGATTCTGATATCTGGGTTCTCCGTAGCGACCCAAATGGAAGTGTAACCACCCAAGGTGCCTACTTCCAAAGCATGCTTAGCACGAGCCAGTTTGGCCTGAAGAGCCAAAAACTTGCCAAACGACGGAAACGTCGAGATATCCGGTAATCCGTTATCAATTGAATTGTCCAAGGCTTTAGAAAGCAGCGCCGAGTTAGCGTGTTTCTTTGGGTCATGACAATTGGCATTGGTATATTCATCCACCGCAGTCCAGCGAGCGTCCTGCTCGTACCTAGACGATCCAAATGCTCTCTTAGACGACATTGTAAGTGTCAGGAAAGAACAGGGCCGAGGAATTGCAAAAAAGAATCAACGACTAAGCAGCTCCTTTTATACTTGACTTATCCCGCTAGTTGGAGCTGAGTCATGGATGCCTCTCCGCACGTTCCCCACATAGCAGTCGTCGCAGATCTCGAGATTGGGAAATCTGCCCGGGCTTGGCTGTCGTGAAGACGACTCGGACGCCCGCGAAGCGCAGCGAGCACAACGGGTCTGGGCAGAGCCCAGCCGCCGGAGGCAGAACACGAGTAATACACAATCTATTAAAAGTCTAAGGAGCGAATTCATTGAACCACGCTACGGTATCACGAAGGGCCTTTTCTTTGGCAAACTTGACTCTGGGGTTGTTGATATCGCCGCGAACTGCGAACCCGTGAGACACCCCAGAGGCTAAAGTGGTGAAGTAAGTGGCGTTGATTTCTTTGAGCACGTCTTCGGTTTGCTTTCTGAGGTCCTCGGGATACGCGCCGTCGACTTCAGCGCCGACAATAAGTAAGGGTCTCTTGATGGCACGGACGTCATCGATGGTGACTCCGGAAGGATGGGCAATGGCTCCAACTTGCACAGAGTCAGTAGCAAGCTGCTGAAGGACGTATCTGGCTCCGAAACAGTAGCCGACCGAAGCAATGTAGTCCGGTGAATAGGCCTTTTTGGTGCCCTCAATAGCTTGTTCGACGATGGGTCTGGTAATCTCGGGGGTGTGTTTGGGAAACCAGACAGTGCGAATGTCGTTCGGGTCGGCCCCGGGAACAGGGTCCGGAGATCTTGAATCACCGTTGAACAAATCCGGCATTACCACTACATATCCGGCCTTGGCAAACTCATCGGCCAGGAGCTGGTTATTGATGTATTTATTACCAAACACGTCAGTCAAGAAGAGAATGACTTTTTTGTTGGAAACGTTAGCTTCGCCTGTGACATAGGTCTCAAGCCCATTGAGGTCTATGAGTTTTCCGACAGATGTACCGGCTGTGTTTGTTAGTAAGGGGTGGGAGAGACAAGGAATCCGGAGGTGTCACTTACTATGTTTGAAGCCTTCTTCGCAGCAGCGACTAGGGGGATGAGAAGCCATTGTTAGGGATAATGGACGTGAGATTGGTTCAATTGAGGGGGTAGACTATGACAAAGAAAGGATACGAGGTTCTCCAGCAATGGAAAACACACAATGGTCAACAGGTGTGGACCTGGCAAATGAGTAGCGGAGTCCGTGAAGTACTGCAGTCCTTACCCTGTGTCGGAGATAACCGGTGTGGTATATCCGATAGGGGGATGTCCGATGAGGAAGAAGCGCTGGGAGGGAGTCGGAGAAGATATGGTGTGGTGATGTAGGGAAAGAATGGTAGATGGGAGTATATCAGGGAGTGGTGTTTATACCAGTAAATTGGCGTCGAACCAAGCATCTTGGACAGGGGGTCTCGTTTTCAGTTGGGCCCTGAGCATGCAGATGTCAAAGTGATTATAGCGGTTCTAACGATGTAATCAACATACACGATAAATTCGAGAGTGAATATTATAAATGTCATCGAGATAGTCAGTAATAGAGCCAAATAACTTTAAATCCACCCCCGGATATCTGTCTTAACAGTGCTGTGAACGTCCTGGGGACCGTCCCCTTCGTTCATCACGTGACGCTCTTTTCCGACCCGTACGGCTGTTATCAATCCCATCATGCAAATTTAATGATAAAAAAAAATATTTGTCTGCATGGACATTTTTTTGGGTTCCGGCTACAGATATTTCACCCTATATATATATAAATCACATAAAAAATGGCGAAATCAAGGGCTCCTAAAAGCTCGAGATTGGATAAAAGAGATCTAGAAGAGACGCTAGACTTAGATGAGATTGATCAATTCCATAACGATCAGGAAGAGATCCTGCTGGATCAAGCGGGTTTGAAGAACTCCGCCAGAGGAAGAAATGACGACATGGAAATGAGCGATCAGGAAGTACTAGGTTTCAGTGACGAAGAAGAAGAAGAATCTGAACTCGACGATGAAGCTTTATATGGCGTGAAAGACCAGGAAGACGAGGACGAAGAAGGATGGGGTACATCAAAAAATAACTACTATGGAGCTGATGAACCTCAAGATGAAGAAACTGCTAAACAGGAAGAAGAGGAAGCATTGCGACTACAAAAGGCTCACTTGGCAGAACTAGCCGAAGATGACTATTATGAAGACGAGGATGTTGATGAATGGAAACAGTCTGCAAAGGCGACCGAAGATGAGATCTTAGCTGATGGCAGCGGAAGAGTCCACCACGAAGCTCTACCTGATCAAGATCCTACTTTACTGACTAGCACAGAAAAGTTGAATTTATTAAAAAGCTGGTATCCAGAAGTGCTACCATTTATTGGCGAGCTGGGGAAATATTCGGGTGAACTACAGTCACTCAAGACCGCAGCCTCTGCAAACGGTAGTGACATTGCATCTATTAAATTTGTCGCCCTGAGCTCATATCTAGGTACGCTAAATGCTTATTTTGCGCTATTTGTCGGCAATATCGACAAAGGTAAAGTGAACCTAAAAGATCATGATGTGATTCAAGGTATACTTAAAGCTCGAGAGTTATGGCGATTAGCAAAGGATTTAGAAGACGATGTTGTACCAGGCGCAACTGCTATCTCACCCTCAGACAGTGTAGAAGAAGGAGATACTATCTGGCAATCTGCTAGCGAGGGATTCAGTGATGAAGAATTGAACCAAGACGAAGAAAAAGACCTTCTTCCTGTTACTACTACCACGAAAAAGAGAAAAGCGAAAACGGCCCACTCAGACTCAGACTCCGATTCCGACTCTGAATTCTCCGTTGAAGCACCGTCCATCACCAAACCAACCAAGAAATCTAAGAAATCCAAGTCTGACTATCGCGAAGACGATATCGACAATGTCGACCTCGTTGATAAGCAGGCCCGCAAGAAATCCTTGCGATTCTATACCTCTAAAATTGACCAACAAGACATCAAATCCACAAACGTCAGAGAGAAGTTCTCGGGCGATCTGGATCTACCGTACAAAGAACGTCATTTCGAGCGACAGCAAAGACTCATTGAAGAAGCCCGAAAACGCGGCCTTAAAACCTCTTCGTCTGGTGCGTACGATCCTGCAGACGATTTCGGATCGGACGATGACAACGACCGTGCTACTGCGAAATCCGTAAACGACGCTTTCGGAGATGACTACTATAACACCGTGAAGTCCGCATCTTCCAAACGCAAAGAAGACAAGAAGACCAGCCATTCTCTAGCAGTCGCTGCTGCCAAAGAAGGCCGTCTTGGAGAACTGGCTGCTGAGCAAAATGCTGCTGGCGATAAACGTGCTATCAACTACCAGATCCTCAAAAACAAGGGCCTAACGCCCAAGCGTAACAAAGACAACCGTAACTCCCGTGTCAAGAAGAGAAAGAAGTACGACGCTGCTAAGAAGAAACTCCCTAGCGTCCGTCAAGTGTACAAGGCCCCAACCACCTCCTACCAAGGTGAACAGACTGGTATCAAAAAGAACATTATCCGTAGTGTCCGATTCGCGAACTAATACACATTTTGCATTTCCCCGTCTCCATCGCTGTGCCTCTGGCGGTTTCTGGGCTCTGCCCAGACCCGTAGTTCGAGCTTCGCTCGAATGCGACTACGCTGCCGATGACTGAGCGTGACCGGGTCCCTCTCTATGAGACCATCTACACCCTAACTAAAATGCCAGAGATACGCACTTTCACTTGAAGTTTGCAGGGCGCCGTACCATCTTGGACCTATGCTGCCTGTCAGACACGTTCAGCGCGCGTACATCGAAAACGCTCACGTGACGCTTGTCTCTGTGCACCCTGCAGTAATCCAACTTTAATCTCTCTCCAGCTCGCATATAAATACCGGGGTAAACACCGTTCATTTTCTCTCCTTCTAGATATGTAAACAAACACAAAAATATTGCGAATATACAGTTATTTTTTCTGGACTTGTATTGGAATTTTCTCTCGTCAACTCCTGGTCTGCTCTTAACTATGGATTCGTTTACTTCCAGCTCATTCCCTTTCAAACGTTCGTCGGCCAGTTCTAACCGCCCTCCTGTTCAATGGTCCTCGTTAGGCAGTTGCTACTCCAATGAGGAAAACAGTGCTTCTATGCCGAATTATCCTTCAGGTTCTGGTAAATTGCAATTGCAATCGGTTGATCAGAATCCCATGTCTCCTTTCTTTTATCGATCAGGTTCTTTGCATTCTGTCCCGTCTGTACCGTCTGTCCCGTCTGTACCGTCTGTACCACCCGGACTGTCTACACCTATTTCGCACTTTCCGGTTCGAAACCTATGGGTTCCTCCGGGTCTAGATCAAAGTGGTTCTCGAACAGAACCACAGTCGAACATGCCCATGACTCCGTTGGCTGGCCAGCTGTCGTCATCATTGTCAGCGCCTATTATGCCATCTTGTTTCGAGTCCCGTCTGATCCAAATCAAATACCAACGGGTTCCTACCGGATGTAAATGGTCGGAAATTGGATCTTGTTCACCAGAATCGATTCTTCAACTTTGTAATCTCATTGGCAAGACCGCCTTTACCTTTGTTGATAATTCATCAGTGGTAGCTCTCTATCATGATATAAGAGATGCCTCTCGGGCATTCCACTCTCTGTGTGAATCGCAACAGTTGAATCATGATCTCAACGGGAACATAGAAATGTCTGTTGGTTATGTACCGGTTTATGAGTTTAACAACGTTATTCTTGATCGCCTGAGTCCATCTGATATTGAATTGTATAAGCAACCTCAATTATATATTAGCTTTGATGGTAGTAACTCTAATGAAGATCTTATCTATCGGATCCTGACAACTTCGTTTGGCAATATACGGTGGTTTAAGCATCTCCCACATTCCGTTACGACTCATAAGATCTTTGTGTGCGAATTTTTTGACATACGCTCGGCTGTGAAGTGTGTCAAAATTACTGGGACTACAACGGAAGGCATAGGCATTCCATTCCGCTCGTCGTTTGTTTGCAATCATCTTGAGGGATTGGCTACTGAGTCTTTACCGGAAAGCCCCTCGCCAGCTTTCTCCAGTCCTGATACAAGCTCGAATACGTCTTCTACATTAGACTCAATCAATTCGAAAAGGAGCATTGAATCTTATACAGCCACTTCAGGCTCTACCAGCACCCCATCTCTAAGGACCTCTTCTCAACTTGTAGACGCTGCCACCAGTTCTCTAGCAATCATAACTAGAGCACCAGTATCAAGCAATAACGTGGTTGACCTTGACCGGATTGAAAAAGGACTCGACACACGAACGACCCTCATGCTGCGTAATATCCCAAACAAAATCGACCAGCAGATGCTAAAGGAATATATTGACATCACCAACCGCAACACTTATGACTTCCTATATTTAAGAATCGATTTTACGAATAAATGTAACGTTGGCTATGCGTTTATCTCATTTATCAAACCTGACCATATCTTAACCTTTGCTAGAGCCCGTTCCGGGACGAAGTGGAATAAATTCAACTCGGAAAAAGTCCTGGATATATCGTATGCTAATATATATGTGGAAATGTTCCCCCTTTAGAAGTATTACTGGAGCTGTCTGTTTTAAGTCCTTATAGGCAATTTGTTTGCCAGTTCATTTTTACTAACTATCAGGTTACTCAAGGAAAAGAAAGCTTGATTGAAAAGTTTCGTAACTCGAGTGTTATGGATCAAGGTGATTAGTATATTCCCCGAGCTGGCGATTAGAGCTTGACTAACCCTGTAGATATCGCTTACCGGCCAATGGTCTTTTTCTCAGACCCTAGACGTCTGGGCCAGAACCAAGAGTTTCCTCCTCCGAATAATCTCAATCGCAAACTCCGGTCCCAGGCCAGCATTCAAAGCGTGGGCTTGTTCCCTCCTCATGAAAGCCGCTGTCACAAATCTCACTCATAGTTTTTTTTCGCCCATTGGCTGAGCCAAAATGATACCACTTGATACCCTTTACCCTGGTATGTTTGGCTTTGGCAGTTGCGGTTTTTTTTTTTATTTATTTCTTTCATCTTTCGTTTATTTTCTTCACTTGGTTATACGTTGGTTGGTTTCATTGGAATGCACAAAACATGTTTTATTGGTACCTGTTCCACTGGTAAAGACTTTGAATGTTTTCTCGTTTTGTGCGTATGTTATGTTCCATCGTTCTGGTACCGCTTGGCGGGTCCGTTGTTGTATTTATTCTGTTCGTCATGGCCGGATTTTCCCGGTTATTATTGATTCGGCTCTCTTTATTCTACATAGTTTCGGTATACGCTAATTTTAGCATCTTCAGTTAATAAAATATTTTACTAAACATCAACGTTTGGGGCTATACGATACGTTGATACGATGAATTTATATTTAATTAGGTTACTATACTACTTTTGCGTTCATACGCTGTTTTCGTTATTGGGTTATCATAATACTTGTTACGCCCATACACCCATACACTCATATGAGGCCAACCTCACTCGTTTCGTCGAAAATGGTGAAGGTCACCGCTGTAACTTCGCGTGTCGACAATTCTTACGCGCTTGGTTCGCGCCAAGCTGTTCACACTTCGATACATGCGTCGAAATCATTTGTAGCGCTAAAAATTTAGCACTGCAGGCGGGAGAGGCTTAAGCCGATGAAAGTAAACATAAAACTTATCAACAAAGGCAGGCAGACGGAGACCTGGCAAGCATCCCGGGAAAAGAAATAAACGTTGCTGGCCACGGGTAACGACAGGCATTTAAAGTTAGGGATCCTTTCAACAAGCAAGGAAATTTAAGGACAATACAATTAAAGTTGACGGGAGTTTGTAAAGTCGAAAAGAGACTCTGATCTGAGTGAGATTTACGGGGAGGGAATCTATATAGCTAGTGAAAAGTTAGCACTTTCGCAGCACTTCTTATAAAGAAGATAAAAGGTTCGTGAAAAGGACAATTGATGCAGCGAGCGAGCAAAGCAAGACCAATGTTTGTGGAGAACGGCATGATACTAACAAAATAGGGTGGAATATGTCGGACGATAGAACGTCTACTACGAGTTCGATAGTGTCGAAACCGCCTCTTTTTGTCGGGGTCAACTTGCCGGCCAAACATGGCGTGTCGGATCATCTTGTTGTGGAAACCGCCTTAGAACAAGGGTATGATATGGTCACTTCGAGGCTGACGTCCAGGTCATATCGAAAGCGAATACAGGCGCTGTTCCATGACTTAGAGAAAGTATATCCAAGTCCTGGAGATATCAACGGGACTCGTCACCATCATAGTACGTCTTCTCATTCCCATAGTCACTCGCATCCTCATCGGATTTTCTCTGATGGTGCTGACCTTTCGCCTTATAACAGTCCAGGTCCGAGCGGTGTAAACGGCACAAACGGCTCTGGTGGTGGTGGTGATATGCCAGAACCACCCCTTCAACAGTTGGCATCTGGTACCCTGTTCGAAGCAGAAATCCCTGCTCCTGAATTAGAAGATGTGGTGGTCCATCCAGGCGTCCACGTCTCCAATACTATTGCATTAGCAGCTCCCTGGGTAGAAATCGATTCCAAGAACCCGAGAGTTGCCAACTTGTCACTCCAGGTTTTATCGCATGAGCTCAACTACGCTACTTTCTGTGGATTGCCGTATGTGATTATCTCGGGGCCAAAAAGAAGAACAAACGTAGTTCAATATTCACAAGCATTAAATACCCTCTTAATGGCGAATCCCACTCTGCAAATATCAATCCATTTACCATTAACTGAAGAATTTAACAAATCTTCGTCAGTGGCTGCCCCGTTGGACTATTTGAGTATTTGGGAAGTATGGAATACAATTCGTAATACTTGCAATTATCCACATAATATTTCTGTTGCATTACAATTGCCAAAGCAGTCGTTACCGGATTATGTTGTCACAAGGTGGTTTGCAGAACCGGTCTCAATGATTATCGTTTCCTCAAGATCATTTGTTAGGAACGTTAAAGGATACCCTGTACTGCCGAAATCTTCGCAGGCTGTTCTTAACAAATTCTTCAAAAAGAACCCATTTCTAATTATCGAAGATCCACAAGATTCCAGCTCGTTCATTGGTGGTGATACTGCATTTTTATTATATCTTCGTCATTTGTATCAAACATCGCCGCCTCCATCCGTGATCGAAGGATTCGCTGCTGGGTACTCTGACTATTTACAAGCTCCATTACAGCCACTAATTGACAATCTCGATAGTGCAATGTATGAAGTGTTTGAAAGAGACCCTGTTAAATATAGTCAATATGAAAAGGCGATTTTCCACGCTTTACTCGATAGACCCGGTAAAGAAGTGGTAATAGCAGTGGTTGGCGCCGGACGAGGTCCGTTGATTGATCGCGCCTTAAAAGCTGCTTCTGCAGCAAACAGAAACATCAAAGTGCTGGCTCTGGAGAAAAATGACAGTGCGTACGTGTATCTGTTGAGGCGCCAAGTGCAAGAATGGGGGTCGGCTGTTCAGGTTGTGCGAGGAGATATGAGATCTTGGATACCGCCTGCCGGTACTCCAAAAGTTAATATACTTGTCAGTGAACTTCTGGGTTCATTTGGTGATAACGAATTATCACCCGAATGCCTCGATGGTGCACAAAAGATTCTCGATCCTGTAAATGGAATTATGATTCCATCTTCCTACTCAGCATATATCACACCGGTATTCTCCCCTAGATTGTATGCGTCAGCATGGAGTCTATCAGCTGCTACAACATCGGGTTCGACCCGATCCGACTCTGGAAGAGCGTCCACGTCTCATTCAGTTGCTAGCATAAGATCCAGTCGACCCGGGATGTGTAATTCCGATGCTCTTCACTCCCCGTACGTAGTTATGATGGAACAAGTCGACTTTGTATCAGATAAAATCGCTCAAGCGTGGACTTTTACTCATCCTACTCAAACCATTCTACCCAAGAATCAGCACAATATTCGCAAGTGTAAAGCTAGTTTTCCTGTTCCTCGTAAGACGGTAATGCATGGAATAGCTGGTTATTTCGAGGCTGTACTGTATAAAGATGTTCATTTATCCATTCGCCCTGATACTATTGAGTCGAAGTCAAAAGACATGGTATCATGGTTCCCGATCTGGTTCCCATTAAGCCAACCTCTCACTCTTTGCGATGATTCGGAGGTGGATATTAGTATGTGGCGATTGACTGATGGACGAAGCGTATGGTATGAATGGGCTGCTGAAGGGTATGCCACGGTCGCGGTACCCGAGAATAGCCGTGGAAGTTCTGGTCGAAGAATTAGAACCGGTTCTACTATCTTCCACAATTGCGGAGGCAAGTATTTCTCAATGACCTTATAAATAATGTATATATATGCATATAGTTAAAAAAGAATTCACATTTTAAGAATTAGAACTCGTTTTCCTATATTCCGCAACAGTTAAGGCAGGTAACTTCTACATGAAAAATGTGTATATTTGTAGAACTAAAAAAAATCTTTATATTGTTTAAACCAATTTTTTTTTTTTTGCAAAGTATCTTTTCCCCCTTTACTTCTTCATCGTCTCCCCATGTACAACGAAGATAAATATTCATTCAAATAATATATCCATCATATACTCATCAAGGCGAAGAAGAACGGATCGATGGGGAAACCAACATCGAGTGCCTTTTGGCACCTTCAATGGTTTGATTGGCTTGCTCCATTACTTTTACAATCGATCTATTAAGCTCATCATTTTCCATGGCTTTTTCTTCCAGAGAAATCTTTAAATCTTGGAGACTAGTTTCTAATGCGACATTAAGTCTCTTAGCACGACGGTTTTCTCTTTCCAAGCGAGTGAGCTGCTTTTCACCTTGCCGACGACTAGCTTGAAAGCCTTGTACTTGGTTTTGCAACTCATCCCTCTCAGCTTTGACTAGTTCAACACTGTCAACCGCTTCTTGGGCAATGTTCTTCTCCTCACGAAGTCGCGTTTTAAGATCGTCGATTTGGTCGTTTTTCTCTCTAATGACAGAATCTTTAATGGTTATGAGTTTTTCACTTCCGTTATGTTTACCTTTGTATTCAGCGATTTCTAATTGTTGCTGATCAACATTTTCCTTCAAGCTGTCAATGATTGTTTCCATTTTCTTGGATTTACTTTGTAGGTTCTTGAAAGATTCTTCTTGGGATTTGAGAGCCGCCTGACAGCTATCTTTTTCTCTTTTCAAAGATCGATTGTCTCCTTTTAATAGAGAGATCTCAGTTTGCAGATTGAAAAGTTGTTGAGGGTGATTTGTCTCTGAATCAGTCTCGAGTTTTGCTTCTAGTTCGGCAATTTTCGCTTCATAGGATCTAACTCGAATATCGTCAGCTAAAGTCTCAGTTTCAGATAGGCTGAGATTAGGCGACTCGGGAATTGCCGTTCGTTGGTCAGTGCTGCCATTAGCAGAGGATTCAAACATCTTAAGTCTTAACGCCAGCGTTTCCTTTTCTTGTTTTTCCTTAGCAATGGATTGTTCAAGGACTTTAACATGTTCCATCCACCCTTGTGTGGCTTCTCTTTCAACACGTTCATTCTGGAGAACTTCTTCAAGCTCAGATATTTTGCATTTGAGTTCCTCGACCCGATTTACCTGGATCCTTGACATGGAACCGGGACCCATTGAAGCCCTAGAGCTGGGGCGACGGACTTTACGAACCTCGGTGGTCACTGATGATGACCGTGATGTGCTTGGGCTCTTTTTGTAGCCTCGTTCACGCAATGCTGGAGCAGGTGGAGGACCAGCGGGCGGAGGGTTTGAGAGATTTTCAGAGTTATAACTAACTCTTCTGTGGCTATTGATTGAGCTTCTATAGTTTTGAATTGCCTGGCCAGTGGAAAGCGGCCGAGGTTCAGAGGAGTGTCTTCTAGGAGGAACGGAACGATTAACAGGGGGGGTGGTGGTGTTGGGAGCGGTATCAGAGGAGTCATTGGGAAGGGGAGCAATAGAATGATGTGTAGATAAATAGTCAGAGCGATGAGCCAAGTTTGTATCTTCGTTTCTCATATCAGCGGAATCTGATTCAGACGCCATCTTGGTGTTGTGAACCCATTTAGGGATGGATGTAATTGACGTGGGAGCGGGTTGGACAGGGGATAGCTGGGTCAATCTCGAATTGGAACTTCCAGACCGAAACACCGAAGCAAATGTAGAATGAGATGATGCAGCAGGGGTTGGTATAGACGAAGAGGTTCCAGCAGCAATTGCCGCCTTAGCAGCCTCTGCTTTTGCGCGCGAAGACGCTGTAGATGAAGACAATCGAGAAATAAGATCGGATACTCGCGTCTTGCGCTTTTGTGAGGGTTTGGCTTTGGATGGAGTGGGAATTTGACTTCCTTGGCCACTGATATGGTTCATTGTGTCGGTTGTAGAGTAGGTGCTTTTGGTTCTGTGTCTATAGCCTTCTACGGTTGACTGATTGGATGGTACAGCAGGACAGGTGACGAGTGATGAATTGCGTCTTGTATTTGCTGCCGAGATATCTATATTCTTTGGTGAATGAGAAAAGCTATGGGATCCAGAATTCTGTCTTGGAGCCAGTGATTTATCATTCAGCCTTCTCGAGAGAATAGATGGAGGAGATATATTTGACGACTGGGATGTGATAGAAGAACGTGTGGAAAGTCGGGCAGGCGGGCTTGTAGTGAAAGTTGAATATACAGTTATAGGAGGAAAAGAAGGTTCTTCCATGACGATTTAAAAATTGGTACTAATAGATGTAATTTTCTATTGTGCATGAAGAATCTGTTTCTCCAAAGCTCATTATCGGGATTTATTACATATAATAAATAATTAGAGAGAAATAAAAAAATAAAAAAAAAAGAGCAACGCAAAATAAAGTATGGTGATTAATAAAACAAGATAATAAGGACTGCACCAACTTGAGACTGAGATGTTTCTTATTTAGGTACTATTACGATGCTTAGAGTTTGCAAAGGGGTCAGAATGGTCCTAACCTAGAACCTTAAAATGACACGGGCAGGGACATGGACATAAAGTTTGAGTGGTAGCACTGTCGTTAGCTGAGAAGAATCCGGGATTTCTTTTTTTTGTTGTATGTTTTGATGTTGAAACTTTATTATGCAGGTAGCTAGCTGTATTTGGGTTCTTTGTGGCGATCAGGAGAGGGCCCGAGAGCGAGTCCGTGAGAGGGTTTCAGAGGGAGTTTGAGAAGGGGGTCCGGGAGGTAGCGACTAACAGGCCACCACCAACCCAGTGAAATCGGTTATCGGTTATCGTATGTTTAAGCATGAAACTCAATGGATAGTCGCGCCAATGGCTGTTATACAATGCCAATTGCCCATGAACTGGGCGTAACTGGGCCACACTATTCTTCTCTAGCCTGTCACTACCCTCCGGCCAGCTTATCAGAGACATCTGAGGTCTGAGTTGCGCTACTCCTTCTCCAGCTCTTGAAGTCGAAGGTGAACTGCCCTTGATTCTGTTACAAATAATTGCTTTTGACTCGGCTCATCTGTGAGGAAGATGATGAAGAGAGCAATGATATTCTTCTGATTATTATTATTGTTACTGCCTTGTCTCATTTGTTTGGTGAAATTCCATTCAAGCCCAGTCAACTGTGGTATCAGTGGGACCTAGGAGAAACTTAAGTTCAAACTCTATGGTTAGTTCTGACTTCGTCGCGAACAGCCGTAATGAAGGATCCTGTATATTTCCATGGCAAGCATATTATTATACGTATAGTGAATAGCCAGCCACCGGGATACATGCAGCCATCGCAATTGCAATGGCAACGCCTATAACGAGATCTGACATGAGCGGGCCGATAGGTACCGATCGATAGCCAGGAACCGATAGCATGGGCAGGATATAGCTATAGCATGTTCTAAGCCGAGGAGCCAATCCACGATGGGCCGCCCGAACCGCGCTCCCTTGACTTTATAAGGACAAAATATACAGCCCAATAATAATAGCTAGAGCTATTACTATCTATCTGCATATATACATGAAAGATAACAGTCGAGCTATCTCTTTTGTATCGTACATTCTTTTCGCTTGCACCGCTGTTTATTTCCAATGGTATGGTAAAACGCGAAATTGTCGCGAACATAACCAGTGGTCGGTAAAAAACCATGCAGCACGCACACCAGCATACCAGTTGTTGGATTCCTGATTGTATGGAATTTTATAGGTGCCTTTTGTAGCCGTTGAACTCTGGCAGGTATACATCCAAGACATGCAGGAGGGAGGGTCTGTTTATTAGGTCTTGCCTTCACTGGTTGTACATGTTTTTACATTGAATAACAAGTAGATAAGTAGCTAAGAGCACCTTGAGATGGGCCGAGTAGTCATGTGAGTAGCGAACATTGATGAGTCGGTGTCTTGTGTTGAGGTCGGTGTAGTTAAAGTAACAACGTTTGTAAGCTGGAAGTTTAGTTCCTCTACAAGCTTGTACATCTAATATACAGGTTACATACGTAAAGTACCTTGTACACCCCGTATATACCCATTATATACCTACAGCATGCCTAAAATACTCGCACTGTTGATTTCCCATTAATTCATCTTATTCAAATAATCCACCAGAACATCAAATAACGCACGGTACAACACGCTCACTCTGACACAAACTATATAATCATAGTTATTACACCCATAGCTCGATCCCTTCCTTACCTTCGCTTACCCCTGAATATACTGAATCAGTTCTGAAATTAAGCTAGAGTTACCATTTGATCGGCGAGATATCAGCAACCAAACGCCTTATCATACAATATAATTTATTAGTTATTATGATAAGATATTATATACTCATATACAAAATGCTCATTTTACCCAGTCTATAATTACTCCTCTTCGGCTGCTTCTGTCCGTGATGATACATACTCTGAAGCCTTGGCTTTAACGAAATCAATCTTCTTAGCATTACCAGTCTTGTCCTCATAGCTTAACCATTTCTTAAAGAAGAATTTGGCTTGCTTCATACTAAGTTTTATACTGATAACTCTCTCAAACAGCTTCTCAATTGATTCATTATCATTGTTTTTAATTTCGTAGTCCAAATAAACAATCCAAAGATCAATTCTTCTAGGATAAGAGCTGATGAGTCCCTCGAAAAGAGTTCTTCCGCGCTCACTTTCACCCTTTGTATATTCTAACTGTGCAAACTTGGTAATGATCTCTTTATGATTTCGGGCAGGAAGCATCTTCAAGGCTCTGTCTAACAATGATCGGGCTTTTGGTGCCTTGTCATGGTCAAATAAGAAGTTTCCGTATGTAATCCAAATAGATAGATCTTCACCACCAAATTTCTTCATAGAAATATCATATAATGCTTCAGCTTGTTTGGTCTTTCCTTCACTCTGAGAATAAATACTAGCAAGTTTAAGATGGATTGTTTTCGAGTCCATGAATTGAATGGCTTGTTTGAAAACATCGTCAACAGTTTGGTCAGTACCAAAGCTGTTTTCCAAGTTAAGTAATGCAATCCACACGTTAAGACGTTCCTGTTCTTCACGGAAATTAATAGTCTTGAGAGCACGTTGACCGATTTCTCTTGCCTTTTCAACCTCACTTAATTGTAATTGGAACGCCATATAGTTCATCCACATAATGGAAGAATTGGGTGACCCAACTAAGAGTCTCTCAAAATCACCCACTGATTGAGGAAGCTTGGTATTTAACGTACCAGTCTTATCTTCAACAATCTTGGATCTCTTACGTCTCTTTCTAGACCGTCCCTCTTCTTCAACGTTGTCTTCATCATCTTCTTCGTCATCACTATCTTTATGACTTTCCATAATTTGATCAAGTGCGTTGTTACCTGTCCAATCGAAACCAACACTAAGACCATTGGCGGACGTTTTGCTTGACTTAGTAAGGGCCTCTTCATCGTACTCGGACTCAGACTCTTCTTCTTCGTCCTCTTCTTCTGAGAAATTAAATGCAATACTATCTTCTTCGTTATCGGAGTTGTCTTCTTCATCTTCTTCTTCCTGTTCTCCATCATTGTCGTTGGCAAAGTCGTCCATCTCAACATCACTTTCAAGCTCAGCAAAGTATGAAGCTTTTAATCCCAAAGAGATACGACGCTTTTCAACGTCAACTTTAAGAATCTTTGCTTTAACTTTGTCACCCTCAGAAAAGACCTTGGTCATATCTTGTAATGGAACATCAGCTACTTCAGTTCTATGACAAAGACCAGTAACCGAGGTTTCGTCTAATTTCACGAAAACTCCGAAATTTTCAACCTTGGTAATTACACCGTCGTAAATATCTCCTTCGTTGAGATCTGATAAACTGGTTTGCTTAGCTGGCTGTTTACCTGTGACTGCTGATTCTTTCAAGGTCAACTCAACTCTACCTGATTTTGAGTCAACACTAATCACTTTACCACTAACGACTTGTCCATTGGTATAATACTTTTTCCAATCTTTGAGATAAGAATCGGAAAGGTTTCGAATTTGCACACGAGCAGTTACAGTCTTGCCCAGGGCAACAAATAAACCACCATCTGCAATATTCTTTACAAAGGCACGAACGACACTATCGACCTTGACATCACTAACAGATTGAATATAACTATCGACAGCAGTTGATTCACCGTACTTGGTAGTTTCTGAAGGACGAAGAGTGACTCCAATCTTCTTGTTAGAAGTGTCAACACTGGTGACCTTAGCTTTGACAAGCTGGTGAGGAAGATAAGTCATCTTTAGGTCATCAGAATAATCGTCTAAAGCATCAGTAATAAATGAAGCACCAGTGATGTTGTCGCCAAGTTTAACAAATACCAAGTTTTCAGTAACTTTGGTAACAAACGCCGGTAAGATCTGACCAACGCTAACGTCGGTAATATCCTTGACAGCAGTGCCATTGTTGACGCGGACAGATAATTTCAAGTTGTTTTTCTCAACGTCAACGTTGGTGACAGAGCACTCAACAGCACTACCAATAGGATAATGAGATTCAACATCTTCTAATTCATCAGCGTCATTAGTTAGATCGAGAAGAGGGATACGTCCGCGAACCGTGGGTGATAAATTAACCCAAGCAAAGTCAACCGTCAGATTGTTGATAAATGCAAGCCATGAACTGCCAACCTTTACATCGTCTAGCGTTAAAGGATTGTACGTAGATGAAGAAATATCGGATGCTTTAGTAGTCAATTCGAATACCAAATGGGATGCGTTACGATGAGAGATGGCGAGGAAAGTGTGGTTACGAGCGTCATGGAAACCAATAATCTTGACATCTAAAATTTGATTCTTTTGGAACTGACCAAGAGGCACTTTGTTATTTGGAATAGATTTATAGTTGTCATAGATCTGCGAAACGTCGATACGACCTTGGACGTTATCAGCTAGTTTAACGTTCAATTGAGTTTCTTTGACACTGACAATCTGTGCTTTGGTGATCTTACCGGGTACAAAGTCTTCAATTGAAGTAATAGACGTATCGACAGGTTTGAAAGAGGCACCGTCAACAGTGACAGATGCTTTAGCAGTCTTAGCTTTAGGTTCCTTGAGCGATAATTGAAATCTGTTCTGAGCACTGTCAATATCAACAACGTAACATTCAACAGACTGGAAGATGGTGAACTTCTGAGAAGGATCACTAATAAATTCATCAGACAAATCTTGTCTAAGAGCCAAACCGGTCAAATTACCCGCAAATCCAACAAAGACACCTTTAATAGTAACACTCTTGACAAATCCATGTAATTTATCACCAACATTAATTTGAGACATATAACTAGGGAGCTTGCTTACCTTGGCATCTTCAACTAGAGAGGGCTTAGCAGATAACGAGACAAATCGTTTGGTTAAATTCGTCTCGATAACAACTAGAGAATCCAAAGTCTGACCGACCTTAAGCTTCTTGAGTTGGGCCTTGTGGTCATTACCGTCAGTCAAATGTCCTGATGAAATAACACCACGTATATGATGAGGTTGAACATCAACAACAGCACCGTCTTTGGTCTTTTCAACAATAGAAGCAGAAACAACCGATCCGACTTCTAACGATGATAACTGAACTTTACTATCTGAAGAGTCGGTTCGGCATGAGACAAGAATTCTCTCCGCTTCTGGATCAGCAGAAAGGACTCTCACTGCAACACTTTGACCAAGTCTGAAATGATCTTTCGGGTCCTTGATGAAAGCTTCACTTATCTCAGCGACAGGAAGGAATCCTTTAACACCTCCAAAAAATTCTACAACAGCCCCGCGTGGTTGAAGAACGACAATCGTACCAGGAGTTTTCAAGCCCGGGGTGGCATCTTCATAGGATGAGAGGATTTCATCATCTGAGTTGACCAATGCTTTTTTCAATGTAAGTTGAATCTTATGACGTTCTTTATCAACTCGTAAAACCTATCAACGTTAGCCATCATTTTCAATTTCTAATCGGCGGGGGTACCATAATACTTACTCTAGCAGTAACTTTCATTCCTGGCTTGAATTTCTTTTCGGGATGTGCTAACTTAATGTCACTAAGGTGAATATCATTAGCAATACCACTGAAGCCTTCCCATAACTTAATTAGGACGCCGCCTTTAGACAAAATCCTATCAACAATTCCAGTGACTTTCTCACCAACAGAAACATCCTCGACTCGGAGATACTTTTGATCAATAACTTTCTTTTCAGTAGACAAGATATAAAGGTTATCAGCGTAATTGTATCCGAGAACGCGAGAAGTATGGGTAGTTCCCACTGAATAAGCTTCTTCGATAGAAAGGTCGTCGATTCGCTTGTCCGAAATACGAGAGATATGCACAAAACCAAGACTCTTCGTGCCAATATCAACATATAATCCATTGGCATCTACGATTTTAACCTTGGATTCAATCACTTGGCCAACTGACAGGGCATCAGCGTCTTCAGAAGCCTTCATTTCAACCGTTGTTTCAAGAAGAGAAACCAAAACTTTGGTGCTATTATCGTCATCACTATCAGAGGCAGATGAAGGAGGTGAGTAGATAACTCTGCCTTTGACAACTTGTCCTTCCTTGAAATTCTCTTCTAACAATGTTCTGTCGAGAATACCAGAATGAACTACATCAACAGTAGCAGTAATAACACCGAAAATCTTACCTACGAGACCATTGGCTTTAATAGCAGTAATCAGAACCTCTACTAAAGTACCAGCAAGAAGTGATTTGTTTAATGAGACGGATTTGACAATTGACATTTTCTTAGCAGTCGCAGAAGCAGTCAAGGTAAGCGTACGACCGTTGGAGGATTTAGATAAAATGGTTAAGAGAAGGACTTGACCTATTTTAAGCGAAGTCGCTTCAATGTTGGCATGCGATAGTTCCTTCTTGGATAAGAAACCAGTAATGTCGTCCCGACCAACATCCACAATAACACCATGGTCTTCGATACTTTGGACCGAGCCCTGAATAGTTATTCCAGAATCCAAATCATCAGCTTCAATTTCTTCGTTCACTTGCAGAGGATCAATTGACAATTCGATTCTTTTCTTGTTATTGACTTTTTCATTTTCAACCACCAAAGCACGAAGCCATTGGCCAACTTTGAATATTTCTGATAATTCAGGAAGATCATTCTCTTCGTCGAGCTCGCTATCGTTTTGGTCATTTTCTTCCTGCTCGACTTTAGAACTATCTATTCGCTCAGATAGCTTTGCCGAGATATTTGTGATTGGTACGTAACCTAATAAATTATTTGGGAGAGACAGAGCAATATCAAGAGTATTGATCTGCACCACTTGACCGAGCACAATCGAGCCAGCAGTCAATTTCGAGAATGACAAGCTTTCGATTTTGATTTTGTCTTCAGGAGAAGAAGGTTGAGAGCCCTGATCAGTTTTCTTGTGCAATTTACTTGATTTTCTTGATTTCTTCTTATGAGCGATAGTTGAATCAGATGCCTAAGAATGTTAGTAGTTGGTCTTTTTGGGTTGTATTTAGTGGCTATACCAGGCCCCCATCCCAGGCTCCCATCCCAGGGTCAAAAGAGAGCATACAGTTACTTACTGTGAATAGATCTCTAGTAGCTTCATTTGTAACTTGTTTGATCTCTAATGGAGAAAGAACATTACTAGCTCCACCACGAGGGAAAGCAGTATCTTCCATCCTGAGAGTGGAAGGAGCAAGTTCCTGAGCCACTGGCGCAGCAGCCACTGCGTCGTCTCTCTTTCTTTTAAAGCTCATTAATATTTTTTCGGCTAAGGCAATTGTCTAAAAGTTTTTTAAAGACAAGTACCAAAAACTATTAGCTGGAAGGACAGTCGAAATATTCACGAGGAAAAAAAAAAATAATATTGATTAGGTCGAACCCTTGACCTGAAATATTTTGAAATTTTTTGGGTCCTCCATACCCTATACAGATCGTTAGCGAATGCATATGGAATATGCAGGGTGTAATATGAAGTCGAAGAGGAGGAGGAGGAGGAAGAGGAGTTGAAGCGAAAGCGAGGTAGAGCGAAAATAAACCAAAAATGTGGAGAACAAGAAAGGGTACGAGAAAGTGGCTGAATGGAGGAGGTATGAAATCGGAATGGCGGTGGCGGTGGGTCGTGTACGAGACGGTTGGATCGAGCCTCGGAGCCCATCTTTTATTGCACTGCCCTTGCGAAAGCACCAGCTTAAAGGCTCGATCTCTGGAGCCACAACCCATGACATGACAGGGACGCTCTCCGCACAGCCTGGGAACGAATAGGTTAGGCGGACCCCGAAATGGCAGCCAAACTGATATACGAGCAAATATATGCTCATATTCTAACAGGCGAAGCACGAACAATGGACCTGGGCAGGGTCCAGCCTCTGGAACAGGGCCCCGTCAACTGCCAACGGCAGTCAACGAACATGTCAGCCGTGCAGGTCGCTCCGCGCACGAATTATTCAGCAATGACAATGTGAATTTTCCAGATCAAGAAATAAATTATCCAACCGAATATATATATATCCAAGAGACTTCCGACGTATAATTATCGATTCTGCTACTGGTATATCTATACTCGATTGTGCTACTCGTATATCTATTCTCGCTTCCATTTATGATATCTGCTGCATTTCTTCCTAAATTATTTGTTCGCTTATTAAGTTCGTCTACTCCTACTATGTCTGCTGCTAAAATCTCTCCTACCTTGGATACTGTTGGCTATGAGGTAGTCACAGTCGGCGCCGGCTGTTTCTGGGGCGTTGAGCATATCTATCGCCAGCATTTCGGCAATGGCAAGGGCCTGATCGATGCTCGTGTTGGCTATTCTGGTGGAACCACCACCAATCCCAGTTATAAGCAAGTTTGTACTACCGGTACTGGGCATGCGGAAGCCTTACAGTTCACCTTCGATCCTTCTATTGTCAGCTATGATACTTTGATCGATTTCTTCTTCAGAATGCACGATCCCACTCAACTCAATCGCCAGGGCCCTGATCAGGGTACCCAATACCGATCCATCATCTTCACTCATAACGAGCAACAGCAGAAAGTAGCCGAGCACGTCAAGCAACGAATGCAGACCACTTTCTACAAGGCCCCAATAGCCACGAAGATCGAGCCCATTGAGGCATTCTGGGACGCCGAGACCTATCACCAGCTGTACCTTGTCAAGAACCCCAGTGGATACGAGTGTCCCAGCCACTACGTCCGCACCAAGCCCCAGCTGTAAGCATCTGTCATTATATAACCAATTAATTATTCAATCCACCTACAGCTGAGCCTGCCTCCGGCGGCCGGGCTCTGCCCGGACCCGTTGCTCCGCTTCGCGGAGTAGCTGGGGGCACGATAGGCTGAGATCAGCGAGTTAGCCCAGCTAGCGACTTCCAGACCGAGCGGAGCGAGCTACGGGTCTGGGCAGAGCCCAGCCGCCGGAGGCAGATACCACTGGCGGACTCGCAGCAGTTCCCCACACGTGACGCAGGGGCACTTTTTTTTTATTACGAAGCAGCAGCCTCATGGTTAGATTAGGGAGGTCTACCAGTATCAGTAGAGCCTTGATTCCGTTCATACTTTGACAGCGAGTTACTAGTAGTATGGCAGCGGGTGTTTCTGGTTATGCTGTGTATGCTTTCGAGGTGCTTGTGGCCCGCCTTGAAGGACGACCGCCAGCTACTTTGGCACAATGTCTAGCGGCGGTTCCGGACCTCCAGCCGATTACGGGGAAGAGTCCGTTATTCGTGACTTGGAATACAGTGAATAGTAAAGGCGATGTGTCGTTGAGAGGGTGTATCGGAACGTTTGAGAAACAAGAGCTGGAAATGGGAGTGAAGACTTATTCCCTGATTGCCGCTCTGGACGACCCCCGATTCAGTCCGATCCGGACTCGAGAGCTCAGTGGATTGGAGTGCGGAGTCACGATTCTCAAAGACTTTGAACCGGTAGCTGATCCGTTGGATTGGGAGATTGGCATTCATGGCATCCAAGCCGTGTTTACTCATCGAGGGAGACGGATGAGTGCGACGTTCCTGCCCGACGTGGCACTTGAGCAAGGATGGGATAAACCTACGACGTTGGAGTATTTGGCAGATAAAGCCAATGCTCCAGCAAACTCGTCTATTACCCTGACACGATACAAGGGGGAGAAGTCAGCAGTGCGGTATGACGATTATTCCCAGATCATCAAGAGAATAGAAATGTGATGAAAGTAGACTGGCTTGTATGTGAGCAGACGTTTAATAATAATAATAATAATAATAATAATAATAATAGATACGTTAGTAGTTACGTTAGTAATAAATAGGGTTGGTAGTTGATGAACCGTATGTCTGATAGCTTAGTATTTTTCTAATAGACTTCCGATCAGGCAAACTGGCAAGAGCCAGAATATAATATAGCTTACAAGGTAATTTTCGGGATTGATTTTTGTCAATTAATAAATATTATACAAGCAACGAAGTCTATAAATAAAAAGGTTTGATTTTGTGATTCATAATTATTTCTTGTCGGTAGCTCTGTAGACACATTGTCCAAGCTTGTATACTTGCTTGATGTTACCACGAGAATCTAAAATAGTCAAATCAGCATCAGCCTTGGACTTAAGAGTGCCCTTGCGACCTTGTACGCCAATGACCTTGGCAGGATGGGTGGTGACGGTCTTCAAGGCAGTCTCGATTGGGATCTGTGCCCATTCAATGAGGTTACGAAGACAAGTATCGAGTTCAACCCCTGCTCCAGCAATGGTACTGGTACCATTAAGGAACAGTAAGAGGTCATCCTTGACAATGCTTTGTTCACCCCATGCATACGTTCCAGATGGTAAGCCCATAGGGAACATGGCATCAGTGACAAGACAACAGCCTTCAGGGTGAGCGTGATAAGCAACAGCAACACCACTACGGTGGACATGAATTCCATCGACAATAATACCATAGTATGGCTTAGTAAGGGCTGATGTGGAGGTGGGTAGGTCTTTATTAGGAGCACCCAGAAGACCGAAAAGACCGGGCTCTCTATGATGGGGTTGGGTCATGGCGTTATAGACGTGGGTGATCATCTTGGCCCCGAGGTTGACTGCTTTACAGCCTCCATCATAGTCTAATACTGAGTGGCCTAGAGATACAGTGATGCCTCTTTTAGTCAAGTCGGAAATCGATTCCATGACACCTTCTTGTTCAGCAGCGACAGTGATAATAGCAGCCCCATCAAGATTGTCTGTTCCGTAAACGTTTTCAAACGATTTGATATGGTCCGGAGCAGTAATGATGGCATCGCGAGGATGACAACCGGGCTTTTTGGGACTTAGAAATGGGCCTTCCAAGTGGTATCCCAAGCTTTCTGCAGCAGTGGAGATTCTTTTTGGTTTCAAACTAGGCAACACTTTTCGGTACACATGAGGGTAGGTAGATGGTAAAGTAGGGCAGTATGAAGTGACGCCGGTCTTGAATAATTGTCTTCCGATATAAGCGACTCCGTCTTCAAATGCCTTGGTCGAGCCGTCGCCATAATTGACATCACAAAAGTCCAGGCCAAAAGCGCCATTAATTTGTGCGTCGATAAAACCAGCAGACAGAATATCACCGTTCAAATCAATAACCGTGACTTCTTCATCCGACAAAGGAGACTGGTGGCTATCAAATTTGGTATCGATGCTGCTCTTCAGGATAACCCCCGACTCAACATCGACCCATAATTCAGAGTTGGGATATGATACTCCGTCGTCACATAATGTGGCATTAATGAATCTGATAATGGGAGAAGTGACGCCCGCCAGTAATTTGTCTTGTTGCGAAAACACCGAGCCGGGAGAATTGGGCGAGATAAGCGAGTCGTCGGCGTCGCTATCGGCGAAGCTAGTATTCGGAGTACCAGAAGTTAATAGGTTGGGCATATTAGTTCTCTGTTGGGTGTTTTTTAATGTTTTGGATGCTTTTATTATGTTTTTATTATGTGTTTTTTTTTTTAGTCCTGGGTATATTATGCTATATATTATTCTCCGTATTCCGTTGCTGTCGGGATTATATCCACTTATATATCTTCTATAGGCCCGATGCTACCCTTTTTAATCTCATCGGGTCCTGGTGGTAGCTTGGCTGTAGAGCTAAATTACCAGCTCAAATACAACAGTAACATTAGTACGGGCGTTACTTTTTTTGTTCTTTAAATGTGCATTTGGTCCAACCAGATATTCACTGAGACATGTGTGGAAAAATAATTTCAATGGTTACAATGGAGGAGCAGAGAGGAAGTGTGCGATCTGCAAGCAAATTCAGCCAACAGGGAGGAGTACAGAGACACAGAGAGCATGCTGATGAGATAAGGAAAAAAGTAAAGTAAGGGAATGGAGGAGACAGAAAGGAGGATACGAAATGGAGATTGGGAGATTGACCGATGGGTAATCTCAATTGGCAAATGACAATGGCTGGATTGGACGGGACATTTAGTTTGGTCAGGTAATACGATTGGGTTAATTCCGCCTGGTAGACTAATATTTTTCTATAGCAATTGAATGACCTCCGAGAGCGTTCTTAGAAAGCAGTTCCTTTAGAGCCTTCTCAGAAAGCATTCCCTGCCTGAAATGCTTGCTCCAGGCCGTTGGATGTTACATGCGGTTGGGACCCGGACCTCACAAGCCTGTACGGCTTGTTCTGAGCAGCCGATGTTACACTGTTAGGATTCCCAATGTTACATGGTGAGTTAGGAGTAGCAGAGTAGGTGGTTTAGGGTGAGCAGCTGGGAGTAGTAGTAGTAGTAGTAGTAGTAGTAGTAGTAGTAGTAGTAGTAGTAGTAGTAGTAGTGCAGTAGAATACTAGTATATAGTATAGCAGTATCGCAGTATAGTAGTACAGTAGAATACTAGTATATAGTATAGCAGTATAGCTGTATAGCAGTACAGTAGTATAATAGTAAAGTAGTACAGTAGTATAGTAGTATATAGTATATAGTATAGCAGTATAGCTGTATAGCAGTACAGTAGTATAATAGTAAAGTAGTACAGTAGTATAGTAGTATATAGTATATAGTATATAGTATAGTAGAATAGTAGTATAGTAGTATCGTAGTAATATAGTAATATAGAAGAATAGCCGTATCGTAGTATAGTAGCATAGTAGTATAGTAGTACAGTAGTATAATAGTATATAGAATAGCCGTATCGTAGTATAGTAGTATAGCAGTATAGTACAGGTAACGTTATCTGGAATCACGACTAGGCAGGAGGAACCTGAATACCAGCAGCTACAGCTATAGATCAATGGAATCAATACTATCTAGAAAATAAATCAAACAGCCATGTCATCGACCATCCATCATGACAGGTGAGATCAATACTATATACAGAATTATATGTAACGCAGGGGTAACTGAGACGACGATGATACAACGGCTTCCGACAGTGACAAGTGTGCGAAGGTGCATATATTAACTGGGTTATTTGTTAATGAGGTTGTATCATTCCCCCACGCGTGAACTTGACGTTATATCGTTTGTTAGTGATACATCGAATAAAACATGTTCGATTCCCGTGTTTGGTACGACATGCTCGCCATCGTCAGGCAAGACATTGCGATGAGAGTGTAGCGCCTGAGACGGTGCGTGCCCCCGGACAATGGCTGTTCATGTTTTGGGTCGCATGTCGAGTTACGTTGGTTTGGTGAGAGAGGTGGTTTTGCAGACAAATATAGCCCTGTAGACTTTCAGTAGGGCTGTGAAGTCAGTCCAACCAGAGAGAGAGCATTCCATATAGCGAGGGTATAACCTGCCATATTAAACACCCACCCAGTGCGCGCACGGTTCCTCGTCCATCCATCGCTCCTCACCACATCGTGTGAACCTTATCTGACACCTTATCTACCCGAACGATCTTGTTTCCAGTCGGTCACGAAGAATCTGAAGTCGGAGCCTACCTCGATAACCTTGGAGAGCCAGCCCCATGCGAGTTTGCGCAGACAACCACAGCCGCACATGCGGTCCCCAGATGTGAGCGAGATGCTATTCATCTGAGACGACGACGAAGAGCGAGCCACAGACCTAAATAGCGAAGAAGCAACGACGAGCAGCGAGAGCGCGAATACCGTACAACCAAAAAAAGTGAGAGCCCTTCTTTCCCCGGCACCCTTGCTCCCAAACCCCCCCGCACCGACTCGCATCGCGAGTCGCAACCGGTCCGGGCAGAGCCCGGCCGCCGGAGGCTGCACCCCCCTCCACGTACTAACCACCCCGGAGAAGAAAAAAATGGAATTCGAGTTTTCCGACCAGCTGCCAGTTCAGCTGACGGACTTGGGGAAGGCAATTGGACAGATGTTCATGGTGGGGTTCCCAGGGAACGAGGTGACCGACGAGATCCGCGAACTGATCACGAAGTACCATATTGGATCGATCATTCTGAGTGTCAAGAACCTACGGGACGCCGAGACCACCAGAAGCTTGATTCTGGAGCTACAGCAGATTGCTCATGACGCAGGCCACGAGCATCCGCTACTAATAGCAATTGACCAGGAAAACGGCATGCTGAATAATCTACATGACGAACAGTACTTGAGCCAGTTCCCAGGGCCCATGGCAATAGTAGCGACGAAATCGCTGAGTTTGGCGCGGCAGGTGGCGCACGCCACGGGACTACAACTGAAATCGCTAGGGGTGAATTGGATTCTTGGCCCGGTGCTGGATGTATTAACGAATTCAACGAATCGACTGCTAGGAGTGCGAACCATGGGCGATGATGCTCAGGAAGTCACGAGGTTCGGGCTGGCGTTCATGGAAGGGTACGAACTGGCGGGCATCTGCCAGTGCGGCAAGCATTTTCCCGGATACGGAAATGCCACTGTGGACTCGACGGTCAGTTTACCTGTAGTGCCAGAGTCGATTGAGCAGCTCGAGACGTCGTCGTTGATCCCGTTTCGTGAATCCATCAAGGCCAATATCGACGCCATAATGGTCGGCGGTTGCGCGCTGCCGAAAATCGCCATGAACGAAATGCATGCTTGTCTATCAGAGCGGGTTGTACGCGAGCTACTGAGGGAGGATATGGGCTACGATGGGGTTATTGTTAGTGAATGCCTGGAGATGGACGCATTATATGAGAATGTCGGGGTCCGTCAAGGCGCAGTCATGACAGCAATTGCAGGATGCGATGTTGTTCTTGTTTGCTCGTCGTATCGATTACAGATTGAAGCTATATCCGGGCTGTTTGGAGCAGTGACAAGCGGCATCTTAGAAGACGAGTCCATCTACGCATCGGCACGAAGAGTCCGTAAAATTAAACAAAAACATCTCTCATGGCAAGAGGCACTCAACCCCAAGCCGTTATCATATTTGAAAGAGCTCAAGAAATCGCATCTCCAGTTATCAAAAACCGCGTACCAGCAGTCCATCACGCTGGTCCGTGACCATGGCAAGTGCATTCCATTATCGAAATCGGTCGAACCAGATAGCGACATTGTTCTGCTAACTCCACTAGTGACGCCTCTAATCTCTACCAAACATGACGCCAATTTAGATCATCTGCTGCTGGGAGAGACGGTGTTTCAAGAGTTTGGTAGGTCGCTGGCGAAACTACATAGTGGAAAGGTATTACATGCTAGTTATACCGCTAATGGGGTCATTAGCATGCACGACCAGCTCATAGAACGGGCCCAGGCTGTGATTATAGTCACTACAGATGCTCACAGGAACATGTATCAAGTCGGCTTCACCAAGCATGTGGGGATTATATGTACTCAGCAGAGGAAACCGGTAATCGCCATTGCTGCGTCGTCGCCATATGATCTTGCTCTGGACCGTGCCATTGGTACCTATGTATGTCTGTATGAGTTTACTTATGAAGCGCTGGATACCACTGCCAAAATGCTATTCGGGCTACTGCCAGCGCGAGGCAACTTCCCCGGCAGTGGCCTGTACCAGCGAACGCAAAGCGTTCAAACAAACTCTAGCAGCAGATCGAACAGAAACAAATGGCTGGTAGAAAAATGGAGTCACGAGCGAGACTTTAAACGGCTCAAGGCTTTATGGGAGAACTGTTTCCCCGACCGACGACTGGGCCCCGGACTCGGAGGAGCTGCCTTCCAGCTTCTCCTCAATGATTCTGGCCAGACTCATTTCATTGTGCGAAACTCATCGACTAATAATTTATACGGGTTCTGTGCGACATGGGTATACGAAGATCAAGGCATTGGCTGTATTGCTATGATCTTTGTCGAGCCGTCGCGGCGAGGCATGTCTATTGGCCGGAGTTTACACGACCGGGCCGTGAAATATCTGATTCGAGAGCGAAACGTGAGCACCATGCGGATCGGATGTTCTATTCCATCCTTCTTCCACGGCATGCCCACGAACAACTACACGTCGCTAATCAAATGGTTTCAAGAAGCAGGATGGGTTATCGACATCAGCCTCGCTCGCGCTATAGCGGACTCCGGCGACCCTACTGCGACTACTGCCAATTACGGCCCTCAGCAGCCATACCCCACAAACTCGCATCCCCATTCTGGACATTCGGCATTATCAATATCGGACGGGTCGGTGGATCTTGGAAGCACTGTGTCCAACCCGACTGATGGCAGCACGCTGACGTCGCTGTCCACGATGCTGCTCCGGTCGCTGGCAGAGTGGTCGCCGTCCAAGACGCTCATTAGCCAGCTCGAAGTGCTGGGGATTAAGTTCGACATTTGCCTCAATGAAGACCGGTTCGCAGAGATAATGGCGTTTATCAGCAGTCCAAAGTATGCGCACATTGAGGGTCTGCGGGAGCTGTACCGCGAAGCGTTGTCTGGAGGAGACTCGAAAATCATCGTGTCGCTCGACCCGGTGAAAAAGACCGTTGTCGGAAGCATCATTCTATTCACGCGAGGAAGCAGCATTGCTGGATACATGCCATGGATCATTGAATTCGAAGACGCCCGCGTCGGCGGCCTATGTGGAGTGGTCACGGACCCGCAATATAGCAAAGAGCTAGAATCCGTGTTTGCGTGCGGTCTCGTCGGGTGCGGGGTCCGTCAATTCAAGCTCCAGGGCTTCGAAAGATGTGTCATCGACCGTGCTACCGGCCACCAGGCCGACGGGTACATGGAAAATGGCTTCTACTTGTGGAGACGCTATCTACAGGTCGGCAATATGGCGCAATCTTTTGTAGTTTAAGAACGACTAACGACTTATGGACGACTCGTTTGTGTTCTGCCTCCGGCGGCTGGGCTCTGCCCAGACCCGTTGCTCGCTTCGCTCGTTGAGCTTCTTCCATCATCGCTCGATCGCCAGGAACCGTCCGTCCTTCCTTCTATACATAGCCAACCTTGCTGGCTACTGCTGTCGAAGTGAATCGCATGGCTGTCTAAACTCCCAACTCTAAGCCAAGATCAGCGCGCTGGGCCTAACCTCACTGGACAGCTTGCGCCAGATCCCGGCGCGGCGATCCATCGCTCCGCTATCAGTTACCCTTATCCTTATCTTCCTTCACCTTCCAAATCCGACCTAGGGTTACATTCTCCAATGTTACATAGATAAAACGGGCCCAGCGATAGAAACAGATAACTGAGTTTGATTGAGCTTGATTGAGATTGAGATTGAGACTGAGACTGAGACTTCTGGTGTCATTTAAACAAAGTGGGGTTTACTAGCGGAGAAACAACGGCGGCGGGGACGTTACCCCAATGGTGAACCCGACCACCTTCAACGGAACAACGGAATAGACGACCCTCTCTGGTGGTATGTAATTGTAAGCTTACAACTGTAGCTCTTGAGTGGTCGGGCTTACAACTGCAGCACTTGAGTGGTCGGGCTTACAACCGTAGCGACTTGAGTGGTTGCGCTTACAACCGTAGCGACTTGAGTGGTTGCGCTTACAACTGTACGGCAGAAACGCCGACGAGCGAGCGAGCGAGTCTCCCGTTTCCCCCCAGTCCACAAGCCAGTTCCGTACTACCATGACCAACTACTTCTCGGTTTGTGCGACAGGTAGGTAGTTCCCAAATTCCCAATGTGAAATGTATGTAACGGCATCATCTCATATTATCATGCAATTCTCGAATGTAATGCCCCCCGCAGTTGTGGGCAGAAACTGGACGGCCTGGCTTCTTCTCCTGCTGCTCCATCTTCGACCACGTCTGCCACCACGTCTGCTAACCCTAATGTTACAGTGGCATTCTCGACAGATGCGAAATATGTATACCAAGCCCTGCGATACTAATCAACCAACTACAAACGGCATTAGACACCTCCCTATCTTATCTTCTCTGAACGACTCACTCATCTATTTCGAGTCTTTCTTTCTTTATCTACAGACCATTCATTCATTACCTTCCCCACAAACTTTATTTCACTATTGCTGCCGTCGTATGAGCTGCCGTCGTATGAAACACCTCTAGTCATCTTACGCCCTTCTCTGCTGCCCCATTAGTTCGCTCGCTCCCTTCCTCTCTTAGTCCTCTCACCCCCAATCACAACCTTGTGTAACGCTGGACCCCGTTCCTTACCCAATCTACTGCTGCCTTTCCCGCCTGCCTGCGCTACTTTGCCCCGGGTTAGGGCCGCTCCCGTTGTAACAAAACTTGTCTCACCCAATGAAGCGGTCGTAGGGTGCTGCTAACTAAGGTTTTGATTCTGTTGATTATAGTGTAACAAAAAAAAAATTTCTTTACCTGGGCTAGGCATATACTACCATAGCATTAGGTCGGGAGTTCGAACCAGCAGATGATGGGTGGTACTCAAGTAGCAGTAGCTCCAGAGGGTAGTACTGTAGAAATACAGTAGCACTCGCTATATACAACATCCGACTACTACCACACACACTTTTGGCCCATAAACCCAAAACGCGCCGATGCCCAATCATTCTCTATTCGTGGGTTTTGTCGGTGTTTATTTATTCATATATATATATTTAGATATATGTATATAAATATATGTATATATCAAGTTCCGTTGATGTGTAATTTTAATTTATAATTTTGGAACAAGTTTGGTCATCGATTGTTTCTCTTATATTATTTGTTTATTATTTTTTGTTATGAGTTCGTCTACCACCTCCAATACAGATAGCCATGATCGCATCTCAAACACAATTGCTGACTCGACCTCGTCTTCCTCAAACTTTCTGAGCCCTCCCGCATCTCCTCAGCCTGAAAAGCATACTGATAAATCTAATTCAGCCTCCTCCATCTACACGAAAATTACTGTCGGCACTACTATATCGGTAGCTACCGACAATCTAAACCGCCTCGTCACTCCTAGTCTGTCTCCTACTTCTTCATCTCTTAAGCATATCTCCAGCCCTGATGGAAACCGTTCTTCCTCGTACGTCATTGACCTCCCAACTCCCATGTCCACCAATACCACCACCGATGACCACCTCAAGCTGTTCAACTCATCATATGAAATCGGGTCTTTGGATTCCATTGCTAGGAAAACCACCGCCCATTTATCCCAAGTCCTAAATACAAACCACCATACTCCTACTATGATTCCCACTTGTATGACTCGTCTACCGACTGGAAACGAAAAGGGCACATTTCTTTCGGTTGATCTAGGCGGTTCGACGTTCAGAGTCGCGTTTGTCACTTTAAACGGTAAAGATCAAGTTAGTGACATCATTTACATGTCGGTGGTGCCAGTGCCTGATTCTGTCAAACAGGGTTCTGGTAAAGACTTCTTCTTATGGATGGGTGAACACGTCAAGCGAGGGGTTCACGAGGTGTTTCCAAACTATACCACGACCTCCAAGGCTCTCCGAATGGGCATTTCTTGGAGCTTCCCATTCATTCAAACCGCCATGGACTGTGCATTTCTCGAGAAAATGGGCAAAGGATATAACGTAGCCGACGAGATCACCGGCTGGAATCTTGGCGACTCGTTTGAACGTGCATTCAGTGTCCTTGGACTCAATATCAAGGTGTGCGCCATTGTCAATGACGGAGGTGCCTCGATGATCTCTAGAGCATATTATGATAACACCACCAGGATCTCTCTTATCCTCGGCACTGGAATCAATGCCGGAGTCATGATCCCATCGAATCTCATTAGTCAGTCCAAAATCGACTCCATCTCGTCCGGCAAACCCGCCGAACCAAATTACATGATCAATACCGAAATCTCCATGCTCAACGATCTGGTCCTGAGCCCCAGCGTATGGGACAATGAATTAGACGCCGCTATCGAACGTCCTGGGTTCCAGCCTCTCGAAACTAAAGTGTCCGGTAGATATTTAGGCGAAATCTCCCGACTAATCATTCGTGACCTGATTATCAACAACGGGCTATGTGGCGGTGTGTTCCCCAAACATTTCGACACTCCATACGGCCTTGAAAGCTCGCTGATGTCCGACCTCGAACTATTATATCGTGACAATAACATCGAGAAAGCCGTCGATGTTTTCCTCAAATACCACCCGCATCCCGGCTTCACTGAATCCGATATGTTCCAAATGTGTAAAGTGTTTATAGCGGTGTCTAACCGATCGGCTGGATTCACCGCCTCGGTTCTTGTTGGACTCGCTGATCTCATCTACCAAGGATCCTCTCAAGCCAACCTATCTTCTTCTTGCACTATCTCCTACACTGGAACTGTCATTGAAAAATACCCTCTTTTCCGCGACAGATGCCAAAGCTATCTCGATACCTTGTCTGCTTCAAGAGGAATGACCCTTAGATTAGAATCCTCCGATAACGGATCTGTTTTCGGTCCGGTTATCGCTGCTGCCATGGGTGATAGCAATTGATTTCCCATTTACATTTATGACTTTTTTGTTTTTTACACATTTCTTATGATATATATTTGTGTACAATTTAGAAAAAAAAAATATATATATATATATATATAGAGTCCACAAACGTTGTTATCGCTGCTGCTTCCTGCGCATTCTTATGATATATATCTGTGTACAGCTAAATATATATATAGACTCCACAATCGTCATTCTACCTCTATGATCCATATACTTCGATGAGATGACTCGCCAAAACATATGAAGCAACGAGCACAACTACACATAGCACCTTCTGTCGTGCTGAGAATCCCGCCGTCTTGGCTGCTCCCGTGTTTGTGCTCGACGTACTTTCTGATGAACACCCGTTACTCAAAGTACTAGCATTGGCGCTCTTACTGGATCTGTCACAGGAAACGTTTGATGCTGCTTGCGTCTGCGCTTGTGCCTGTTTGGCAATCTCTATCTTGGCCTTGGAGGCTACCTCAGGAAAATGATGGTTATAGTAAGGATTGTACTTTACATTCCAAGCGTGCGACTCCTTTGCCAGTCGCCGTTTCTGGTCCTCTGTAGATGACATTGATCCCGCCGTGGCCTCATCCGACACCATAAAACTCAGAAGCCCAGTCAGAATCGTACTCACTGACCAAGCAGGATTCCACGACTTGGGGTGATAGTCCGAAATCGATAAACACAGTCTTGTATTGGTCTTGAATCGCCCGCTCGGCGTCATCATACGAATGGCTGGTGGCTTGAATGGATAATCAGCTGGAAACACAAGCGTTCCATGATACTGGCCGCCGTCGTATGGCGTCTCTGGCGGTCCGGTTATGATATAATGCCATCTGAGGGAACTGTTAGCTTTCGCTACTGCCTCAGCAGCTGGGCTCTGCCCAGGCCCGTTGTTCGAGCTTCGCTCGACAGCTACGCAGGCCGTCGGGTACTCCCGGATCCACTACAAATCCACTTACTCTAAAATATTCGATTCACTGGGAAGCGCTTCGATGTACTGTGTAGGGTTTTCTTGGATTAATTTATACTCTCGTGCCAGCTGTTGCAGAAGTTAGTACGGATCACTTTAGAGTGTCACTGATCCCCTCAACCGCTCCGCTCCGCTCTCTACCTAGAAACACTACTGTAGGGTTCTAGCCGCTAGGTAGACACTAGCCAGGATCTCTACTCACTCTCTTATGGGCTGCTTTGGTCGCCATTTTGTCGTTGTTTATCTATAAAGTTGTCCTGCTGAGTGGTGGTGCGAAAACTCTATCAAAACTGCCAAAATGACAGTTTTAGGTCTGTTGAATTTAAGGGATTGTTGATGCCTGGCAAGGCGAACCAGGGTTAGGCCTTCCCTCGTAGAGGGAATAATTTCCTAACCGACGAAGACGGGGTGGATACCAATGAGGGAGGTATGGCTGAGAAAGAGTTTCGCTATTGTGTAGAGTATGGAGCAGCTTTTTGGGACATGGCTCGTTTGTTAATTGGAAATAGAAGCGGGTCCAGATGGAGCTGAAGCCAATTTCCAATCAAGCAAGAACAGACACTGAAATCAAGTCGACACGAAAGTTTCCAAGTAGGTAAAGCTGCTTGATCAACTGCACTGTAACTTCCTAAAATAAAGTATCTGGAATGCCACCAAATACTTGCGTATTTTCCCAAATCGCTCTCGTCTCGTACTGCCATGCTCTACCATTTCAAAGGTCTGCATAGAATACAACGGTATTTTAAAGTAGCTGCATAAAAGATCACCGTCACCTTTCTGCATGCAACTTTAAGTCGTCAGTATGCATCCCTTGGTAAATACATATTTGTCGTATCCAGCTGTTGAAAACCGGGTCAGGGAGCTGCTTGCACACTAATGGGAGGGTGGGATTACCATTTGGCCGTTCATCGTGCTTGTTATATATACCACTGCCAGAATGTGGCACCAACCAATTACCATTTGGCAGTTCATAGTGTTTGCTATATATGCCACGGCATTCAGAGACAGGGGAGAAATCTACATTGGTGGTGGCCCACTGCTTAAGATATCGTAATATTAGTATTATAGTTACATGCTTTGGCTATTTCAATACTTGCTAATATATTACACTGTTCGTTGTAATTGATGCCATTCCGGTCGATGGCCCACCAAGCCACACCATACCGTATATATGTGTACAGTTCAATACATATTTTGTATCTGCCTTGTATGTTTACAGTTCCACATTCCAGAAGTATATAGCATATAGTAACTAACAAGACAATTTATAAGATAATAGGTCTCCTAATATTTCCGTTTCTATACCAACACTGCTGTTCTAGACAACCCTCGATCTCGGCCTTCAAAGGCTGAATGCAAGGTACAGACTGCAACATAGGCACATCACAAACAATAGTTTCGAGTTTCGATTATTCAGCCGACACTGGAGCCCGTCGGTTAAAGCAAAAACCTAATCGAACTGAATCTCCTCCCTTGCTTTACTCGCAGCATATCTTTCTCAGCTTATCTTACTCTCTCCTCTCACCTTCCTTCTCTTCCAACCGCCGGCTCTTCGTGGGTTAGGGTGGCTCAGCATTTGTGTACTTATTGCCAATCTCCATCATAAACATCATTATTTAATCTTCGACAGATACCTATAGTCGAAAATTGTGAACAAACATCAAATTTTCAACCATAAAACAACATAAACCGACTCTTTTTACTGCCCAAATGAACAAATCCTTCACCTAGGCCTTGTAACTTCATAAAATAAAAACCTCAACCATCTTACTATTCCATCTCTTTGTCCATCTATTTATTCATTCTCCCATCTATTCATAGCAAATCACTTCATCCATGGGGGTCTGTTACTCTTGCTTACGAAGTGTTTATTCTGAAGATGGCTCGTCATCAACTAGTCCATCCGAAACTACCCCCTTAATCCAAGAGTATGCCGCAAACTCCATCAATCCATACAGAGGTGACCCCGATCGGTTGGATCGGGCCAAACGACAGCAAGCATTGAATGCCATTGTAGGATTCACTGGTGAAAACCTAATCGATGTAACTTCAGTTGCTCAACCTGAAGTACATACAATTGGAAAGTCGGCTGCTGAGTATAAAAGGTTATTAGCCGAAACACAGTCTTCCTCATCCACAGCTGAGACCTCACTGCCTAAATTGCCTTTCAAGAAAATTCTATCTGAAGAAGAGCGGGCATGGCTCAAGGGACTCAGTAACAGTGCGTCAGATGCTCTACAGAAGGAGACTCCTATAAAACTCCCTGGTCCGTTGGTGCATACTTTTTGAGATAATCTTACTGTTTATCTTTTTGTTTTTGATTATTTTTGTAATGTTTAGACTGTTGAAATTAATTGTATTTAGTTAGTGCTTAAATTATACACTGGTAGTGTTCAAAAATAGTTTGCTGCTACTGGTATCGAATATCGAATGTTGACATGTTGATTTGGCGGGAGAGCGAGACCTTTTTCCAGTTCATACATATCTATAGTAACCCATACTAGTTTTGCTTGTCAATCAGACAACCTAAAAAACTGAAATGACGACACCAGAGAGATTCGAACTCTCGAGGGAGAATCCCAAAAGATGCCCTGAAGATTGGATATTCAAGTCTTTCGCCTTAACCGCTCGGCCATAGTGCCAAATTTATGCAAGGGACTGACCCAAACAGCGTGTCGGTTTAATAAGCGCACCCTACCCCTGATCATTGGGGTAGGGTGCTGATTTCTGGCTTGGTATATAATTGATATACAGTGAATATGAGGAAGTGCGAGATTGCTATGTTGTTCGTATCCACCGTGACGTAGACCAGCAGAATCCAAGGAGGACTATAAAGAGGCTGCCGGCTAAGAAAGCGACTTTTACCGAATCAATTGTTCCCTTTCATTGAAATTTCAATGGGGAATCCAGCAACATCGCAACATTCCGAAAACAAACTATATCCAATAATCAGCCTGAATCAGGGCCAACATCTGAACAGTCCTCCTTAGAGATAGATAAGTCATGGAAATTTATTTGTATAATTTATTTGTTGCATAGGACTTTAATCAAGATATATTCATTCATTCATTCACCGAATCAATTGGAGACTATATGATTCCGAAATCAAACTAAATCCAATAATCAGCCTGGATCCGGGCCAACATCTGAACAGTCCTCTTTAGAGATAGATAAGTCATGGAAATTTCTTTGTATAATTTATTTGTTGTATAGGACTTTAATCAAGATATATTCATTCATTCAGAACTATATGAGGTGATAAGCACATGACAATGTTATGAAAGACTGGTATATCGCCGTAAACCACTGTGGGCAAAAGAGGATCAAGAAAGTCGAGGGCAAAGCTTGGAAATTACAACAAGAAGTAAAGAAAACGATTTATCAACGACACAATGCAACATGGGAATTGCAGTATCAGGCGCCTGCAAAGGGGAGTTACATGCTCTCTCAATTACACAATGCAGACTATAAAAATCCTTTAAGATACTTCCTTATGAAGTGTCCGAAGGACGAGCTCTGTAAGATGAAACTGCTCAGAACTGCCAAGAGTGCGTTTGGTATGTTTTTCAAGAGATTTAATATCATCCAGAGTGAGTGTATGTGGGGAAGATGAGAAAGTAAATAATTATTATTTATCCACTTACTGAATGTCAAGCGAGTGACCCTACGCAAACGTCTCCAACACGTTACTCCTGATACTAAGAAGGACTTAGAGGCGGTCCTGGCCTTTTTGCCAAGGTTTCTCCATTATTATAACCGGTTACTCTTGTTGAGCTATATAAACGGTTTTCTGTTATTAGGTGTACGGGTCGAAGACCTAAATAACCGAAAGTTTCCCATATGTTCTATAATCCAGTAACTTCGAAGATGTTGAATCATCAATCAAAATATAGTTTACCGCCTGCAAAGTCTAGACCAAAGTGAGACTAGTCCTCGTTCCAAATATATGGTGAATGTGATTTAATTGTATTATTTATGTATTCAATAGACAAGATTATTATACCTGAAAAGCTCAGGGTCAAAATGAGGATGATCGCCGTTCATAATGTATCTTAATTGTAGTATTTGTCATTTTATCGGAGTTTAAACAAGTCTTATTATTATTATTATTATTATTATTATTATGTGGGCCATAATAATAATCAAAGTATTTTCTCTGCCATAACAAAACAAATTTCCGGAAAAGGATGCCACAATAAATTCCTATCTACTCGATAATATAGGAGTGAATGAGCCATAATTGTTGTGCCACCTTGAAACACCTCCGTGTCATAATCGGAACACTAGCTTAGGCGCTGTAATACCTTCTCATATCAAAGCCTCTTACCGTTTGGAACCAACCTATTTTGTTATACGAAAGCCATAATAAGTCCTATTTGCCATAATAAACTGCCATTCGGATCCATAAAGAGGATGTCACTGCGAATGTGTTTTTTCTCCATAACATATCGGCACCATTGTGCCAACTGCTCTTTTCCTCTCGGTTTCAACTCAACAATGCGTAAAAAAGGCTTTGGCGGTTGGTGCTGAAGAAATTCCTGAAAATAATATAAAATGAGCCCTCAAGTCGCCTATATTCTTCATTCTTTCATCACAAAACATTTTCAGAACCTATTAAAAGCACCCCAAGGCCTACTTCTCATTTTCTCTCTTCAACTTTTAAAAATTAAACTATGGTTCGCAGATTTTTCAGACAACTCGAGAATGCTATTGAATTCGCCGTTGCTATGTTTGTGGCTAGCATCGTCGGTTCTGCTTTGCAATACCTTTGTCCTTGAGCAGACTTCTATTTCTGCTACAACAAGTCACTTGTGGAGCTACTGTAACTGGTCATTCGTCATAATGACTTTTGGTAATCTCTTTGACTTACTGCCCTTTCTATTCTTCCTCGGCAGCAAAAAACAGATCACAGCACGAGTCACAAATTGTTATTACTATTAGGAGATAGAAGACGTGGTGGCTCAACTTATTGACTATTCAGAGATAGTTACGACGACGCAATGAATTATAAAAGTTATTGGATAACATTTATGGATGATGATTCACATATTAGATGGAAACTGAATACGCTATCGATGGTCAATACGACATGGATAAGACAGAAGTTGTCGATAATGTCACTCATCACTCATCACTCATCACTCATCACTCATCACTCATCACTCATCATTTCATGACGACAACATGATAACATCAGATCACAGCGTAACAATTTCACGACAATCAGATCAGACATCACCTTTGATAATAGCAGCTTGATCAGTAGAACCTGATTATATCATCAAAACTCATAACTATCACATCACTGACATAACGTCAAACATACTGACACTGTACGTCATGACCTACTGCATGATAAGAACATCCTTTCTTCTTAATTGCTCTCTTTCTCTACTTTTTTCTATTACTATTTCTCTATTAATATTACGTTTATTATCTTTTCCCGGTTCGATTGTAGTATGCCATACGAAGCAGTCCACCGAGTAGTGTACTCGCCTTTGAAAGACAGCTGAAAGCATCCATTTAATCGCACAAAGCTTATACACAATTTTAGAGTTCATTCAAGGTTTTGCGAGTTAGAGTGAAGAAAAACACAACACGTCTTTACGAGAGACATTTTTTACCACATGGCGGATTCGGGTGGGGGCTGGGAATGGAAGACAAAATAAAGCTACGCTTTCAATTACATCCACTTCCAACCATCCAAAGCTGTGCCCAGTACTGACTCGATTATTTTATTTTAACAATTACATCCACTTCCAATACTACATCCAAAGTTGTTCCCAGTAGCGTCACTGTTAGGCAATAAATAGCATATCGTCATGTTGATAGGCCGACCATGCACCACAAGTGTATCCTGAGACTACATGTCTTTCACATGTAACCATCAGATAGTGTTACTTCTATACCGAATCCTGCGAGTATTGACTGCACTATGAAGCCAACGTCAAATTCTGCGTTATAGGTTATTGAGACAGAATGATTGATATTATAACTCATTTCTCCTTGACCTTGAGCGCAATATTCACAACCAGTTTATTTGTACCACGCTCCCCACCAAGTACCTCTCTGTGCTATTCGATATTGATCAAATGAAGCTTTGGGTGGCCCTGATGATCCAATTAATATATTATTGTCAAAAGCATTTTCTGTCGAATTAGATCCATTGTCTATTGTTTCTACAACTACTAATATTCCTGTCGATTTGATAAGATCTAATGCTTGTTGGTGACTTGTGCTAATATGACACCATTATTGTGCAGTATGTCTGTGTCACTACCTAAACATGTAGCAAGGAGATAATTGATGATAACATTATGAGTAGCAGTATAAATTTAGAAGACTTTGGTAACGTGAATGAAGATCGTAAATGATTGGCATTACTTAACTGTACAAAAATTGTATTGTTTTGGCAATATGTATTTGTCTTGTCTGAAATTACTGCAGTAGCAGTACCACAAACTAAAGTGAGTTGTGACATATTGTTTTTAGTGTTATGAATTCGACTATTCTAAGTCCATATGTCACTAGTTTGTAAAAAGTTAGAAGGTATTCGTGCAATATATAGTTTTTTGTTATCAAACCCCTTAACGTAGTAGATGTGGGGAATCTTCCACTGCAGCCGAAGGTGCTGCCGAACTAGTGCGTCAGTAGATCAAGATGGTTGTCTAAGATCTTCCAGTCTTATCGTATCGGAATTGCCCTGTCGGAGTTCCGATTACTAATTGCTGAACTTAATTTGGGACATATCGGCTATCTTCCTTTCGCCACATGCTCTCTTCTTATCTTTCTTATTTTTCTTGTCTTTCTTCGTCTATTTACCTCTATTATAACCGATACGTTTGCTATCGGTATATAAATACTGGATTTTTCCCTTACAATTTGTTCAATTTATTAGTCTCTGATTGATACTATTCTTTTATTGTGTACATTGTCTATAGAAGAAAGACGCAAATTGAATATTTGTACTGGAGCGTGGGTTAGGTACCTAGTATCTGTATCCTCTCCCCAGATAGATTCTTACAGTTTAGTTTAGTAATTCCACAAAGTCTAATAAGTTTCTATCGTGAAAGCGACTTAGCCCACATATCAGCAATTAGGCCAAGAATATCAAGCACTCTGTATAGCTAAATTCCATTAGTTTCTGAAAAGGGCTATTGAAAGTTTGTCGAGCAGTACCAGGTAGCCAGACATCACCTTTAATAGTTTCAGGTGCAATAATCCTTCTTATGTCGAAATTTCCTTTTCTTCAATCCAATAATTGATTTTTCCTTTTCATTTTCAATTTCTCTTTCATCTATATCATTGTTGTTATCATCGATTGTTTCATCTTTTTGAATCTTGGTTATTAGTTTCTCATCTTCAAGTGATGATTGATCGAATTTCCTTTTGTCCAAACGAGTTTGTCCTTGATCTCTTGCATCTCAATAGTATTTAAGGCGAGCATCAGGTTGCTTTCTTTCCACTTCAGTTTGGTATTCAAGATTTTTCAATTGTTTCGTCGTCTCCCGATATGAAGACATTCATTTAAGGCTGTTCTGTTACATTTGTCCTACAATCAGGGACGAGGACCCTGCATGTGCCCTGCATGTGCCCTGCGGCAGCCATGCGGCAAGTGTCAGTTTCAATATTATGCGTCTCCAATTCAAATATTATGGGGTGTTACGAGTCCGCTACCCCATTTTCAAAATCTATATAAACTGGTGTTCTCGCTCTTTATCCAGAAATATTTCTTTCTTCATACTTTATTTCCAAAGAAAAAAAAAAAAAAAAGGATAAAAAAAAAGGATAAAAAAAATTGGGAACAGCATAGAGGTGCCTTTTCGAAAGCATTTCTGCTACTTGTCCATTCCATAGACGCAACTCTCCGGTATTTCATTTTTCAATTAGTAAATTTGTTATACTCAGACAAGGAAACATAGCTGATTGTTTGACTTTATTTATATTGTTGATGCAGCGGTTAACGTAATTGTCTGGCTTTGGGTGATACCATTTGTTGGAGATTGTGTGGCTATCGGTTTGTTGACTTGTTTTTTGGTTTTTTGCGAGTAGACGTGTTATTTAGCATAATTTGGTTGGTTTGGTTTTTTTCGACATTTTAAATTGGCGATCGGAACATGTCATCCGTCGCCCGCTTGGGGGGCAGTCAACTTTACTCGGCATGTCTTGTCTGTCATGTCCTGTCAGGTTGGCAGCCCCCTAGTATTGCGTTCGGTTTGAATAGGGTTGCGGTATTATACTATATAGGGAGATATATTCCATATATAGAGTATTATGTCGCAGATCATCTTCTCGATATTTACATAGTGAGAAATATTTTCAGTAGCTCTAATGATAGTACGCAGAGCTGGTACAGCAAAAAGCAAAAAACAAAAAACTTCAGCACCTTCTGTTCACGCCTGGTCTCCCACGGCATTACTGATCAAGGCTCTCAGAGGCTTGAATATGATTGATCGGACGGGAAATCTTATTTTACTCTGGATGTGGCCGAAGCTGGCAGAAAACGGTTCTCCACCTGTTATAATCGTCTTCATTTGGATCACGTGATATCCAACATGAATGTGTATTAGCCATAAAATACTTATATAAATAATAACAAACGCTATACCATTCTCAAAACAATACATACAAGAACGAGAAATAAAGATAAAACGAAAGAATCTCACGTTCCGCAATAGCCTCTCGATGTTCTGCCAGTTATTCATAGTAGTAGTATAGCACTCTGCACCTCATCGCATAACATCAGCCGTACACTTGACTGCCCCGTTCTTACCCTACTTGAGAACTTCTTGTCCGGTGTAACAATCGCGACATTCTTCAGCTCTATAAGGTCCCGAGAAAGTTAGAGATATTCACGACATTTAGTTTCCACGCCCAAACGCTCATTTATTAATTAGTAGAGTGATACATTCTCAGAAGAGGTTTTTTTCTCAAAGGTGTGATTAGGAAGAAAATGAAGGATAAGAGAAAGTCCAAGGGTGCTGAAAGGTCCCAATCGGCCAAACGGCAAAAAGTCGATCAGAATGTGAGTTGTTCGCGAAGTTGCGCGTAATTCACCAAAGGTACTAACTTTTTTTTTTTTCAGACAACATTTTGGAACATATTCAATTTAGTAAATGGACTTAAAGATGAGTGAGTATTGGAAATTGGAAATGGCTTAGGAATCGAAGGAGGTACTGTCGCCAGAAGTACCCCCTTTGTCGAGCTTCGAACTTCCTAGAGACCAAAGACTAACAGATTCGCAGAGGCCGATCGATCGTGGAGTTGTTCATTAAGCTTCCAAGTAAAAAGTTATATCCTGATTACTATCAGATGATCGAAGAGCCAATATCATTACACGAGGTTCGCGACAAGGTAATGAAGCGGCAGTATTCGAGTGGAGAAGAATACTTAGCGGATTTTAAACTGATGTATAAGAATGCCCAGACCTATAATGAAGCCAAGAGTATAGTTGCTCAAGATGCTCTAAAGATCTATAAGTTTGTTCGCGACCAGATAAGCGAAAGTGAAGGGTTTAAGGGAGAAGTAGTAAGCAGTGGAGACGAACAAGAAGAAGAAGAAGAAGAAGAAGAAGAAGAGGACGAACATGATTCACAAGCAGTCTATTTGGAAAAACTAAAGATTGCCGAACATCAAGTGTTGAATGAATTAATTGATTATAAAGTGAAAGGCAGAAAGCTATCTCCTATATTCATGGATGAACCTAGTAAAGCTGAATACCCCGAATATTATCAAGTTATTAAGAAAACGTCTTCATTTAATACAGTTAAGAGCCAGATTGACGATGATGAAGCTACTACGATATTTGCTTTTTTCGAGCTTGTTGACCTGATATTCAAAAATGCAAAGTTGTTCAATGAAGAAGGTAGTCAAGTTTATAGTGATGCAGATGTTTTACAGACGTTGTTTCATGATAAGATCGATGGACTGCGAAAGACGCTAGGAGATGGTCCTGCTGAAGGTGCGGGGTCTGTTAAATTAAAGGTTAAGCCTCCACAGCAACAAAAGCTGAAGTTGAGCTTTAAAGGACACGAAGAAAAGGCTCCAGCGCGAGCATCGGGCAGGGGCTCTGCTGCTCATGATGGTGGTAGTAAAAGAGTTATATCGTCTCAAAAGCAGGGACGGAAGAAGCTAATTTCTTCTGAAGAGGAAATATCCCAAAACGTAGATGCTAATGACAGCCTAATATCAGAAGACCAAGATGAAGAAGGAGAAGAAGATGAAGAAGACGAGGAAAAGGAAGAAGAAGATGAAGAAGAGGACGATGATAATGATAATGACGATGACGATGAAGATGAAGATGAAGATGAAGAACGAGATGAAGACGATGAAGATGAAAATGAAGATGACGACGAGAGAAACCAAAGTGAGACACCGTCTCTAGCTAAGGTTCCTCCTAATATCGTGACTAGAGACTCTAAGTCGTCAACACCCCTTTTACAAATGGTGAATGTTACCTCCAATATCCCAATCACCTCTCGATACATGCAGGCCAAAAACCCAGTACCGCCAGCGAACTTCCTGGATGTCTTCCAGCTGATAGTACCTCCTTCTAAGACGCATATCGTACGTGCTTATGCGTTCACTCTGTCTCAATTTCATAACACTCTTAATTTTTCGATCGATATATGCGAAGAATTGCACTTCCGACATTATAATCTCTCGTTGGTTCACCAAGGACGTCGGGTAGCGCCCGCTGCATCAACTGCCTCAAACCCGTTTTCCGACACTTCTAAGCCTCTTAAGGATCGATTTGAGTTGGCTCTTATCCCTGGTCTCAATCATATCGAACTCATTCTCCAAGCAAGTCCAAAGCGGGACTCTAATGGACCTCCTGTTCGACACTCTGTTCATACTCCAGAACTGTTTAACTCTGAGGATACTCTGGTGGAACGGTTAACATTCTGGATCACTCTTACGAGATAGATTGTAGTTATATATATGTGTTATCTTATATCCCTGTTATTATATATATATATTATATGCTACATTCTGCTATAGACGTTGAGGTTCTGGTCTCGAGCTCTCAGGTTATAGCTGACAACTATAAATAATTTCTTAACTTCGTGAGGTGGTCGCGTCACGTGGGTTAGGGCGAATCCCATATCTGGCTTATCTAATCTCTCTCCAAATCACTAATTACTATTATAAATTGTAACTGACTTTAAACCTCGTTTATAAACCAATGGACGTTGGTACCAGAGTCTCCATCCACGGAGATGTGGGTACTGTGAGGTTTCTTGGGAACACTCAATTTGCTCCCGGTTCATGGGCTGGTGTCGAATTGGATAATCCAAATGGGAAGAACGATGGATCAGTTCAGGGGGTCGAATATTTCTCTTGTAAAAAAGATCCCGAACAGAATCAGTTGTACGGTCTTTTTGTTCGACCCGCTACTGTTCATATATTAGAAACGTATGAGGCCTCTTCGACATCGCGTCATTATGGCAATTTGGGGACAAGAAGCCCTTCTGGAAAATCAAGCTTGGCACAGCTTCGTGAGGAAAATGCCAATGGAGTAAATCAATTGCAATCTCCAATCAAAACACGAACCCCGTCTAGATCGAAATCCCAATCTCGTTCACGGCAGAGTATGACTGGCTCTCCTGATGGGTCCCCGAGATCGCCTACCAGGCATGCCAGCTCCAGCTATGGCCAACAACTTCCCGTTCTTTTAGGAGCCACTCCGCTACTGATTCCCGGATCAGCTGATACAGCAATGTCCACCAGATCCCCTACAAGGGTTAATTCTGGAGTGAACCTTTTTAATACTCCAGCTACAGGGTCAAGTAGAATCTCTTCTGCCATGTCGTCTCCCTCTCGGAGTCCCAGCCTGATGGACGATGGAATACCATCAAATTTATCTAGGCAAGTCGAAACACTAAAGTCGAAATTGAAAATAATGGAACGCAAACGACAGGAAGATAGAGAAAGGTTACAATACATGCAATCTCAGAATAAGTCAGTAGGACGGCTTGAAAACATCATCAAAAGGCTGCAGTTAAAACTGACTCCGATGCACGAAGAGATTCAGGCGCTAAGAGCCAGATTAGTGGAAACTGAGTATGCTAATTATGCTCTAAATGACGAGCGTAATGTTGAAGCTCTAGAGTTGGCTACCATTGATAAAGAAATCGCCGAAGAACGAAGCGAAAACATCGCCTCGGAATTACACTCTTTGCAGAGGAAACTAGAGCAGCTACAAACAGAATGCGAATTATTACGTGAAGAAAATACTTTGTATTCCTCTATAAACACTGAGTCTGAATCTGCCGGATTGGAACTTCCCACAGATCCCTCAAGCTTCAAAAATACTATTACTACCCTAGAGATGAGAAATGAAAAACTCGAAGAGGCTCTTGTTAGATTACGAAATATCAGCCTTTCACAAGAAACGTCTTATAAAGAAAAGATATCTTCTTTAGAGCACGATGTCAAAGAACTTGAAAAGGTCCAATCTACTTATGAGAGAGTCAGTGAAAAGCTAGCCCAAGCAGAAGATGTTATTCTCGATCTCAAGCAACAGCTGGATAGCGCTCTTGGTGCAGAAGACATGATTGAAGACCTCACCGAACAAAACTTGGAGTTAAGCGAGAAATGTGAAGAATTAAAGTCAACAATTGAAGAACTAGAAACGTTAAAAGAATTGAATGATGAACTGGAGGCCAACCACTCACATCGCGAGAAGCAGCTTCTTGCTGAAATCGATTCTCTTCAAATAGTGCATAGGGAGAACAGAGATAAATTGAATCAACTTGATGAACACAATGGGAATCTAGAGGTAGCCATTGTAAGATTTCGAGAACTGGTGACCAAGCTGAATGCTCAACTGGCAAGTGTAAAATCCAATAGGGAACAACCTGAAAGCGATCAAGATGCTAAAGACCACACAAGAGCGATCATGGATTTAAATTTAAAACTGGCCTCTTCTTCGTTAGAATCGAAAGCACGAACAATGGATCTAGAGCTACATAAGTTCAGTGCCCAGCAAACCGTAGAGCAGCTTGAGATTATAAAGTGTTACCTGCCTAATGAATTTTCAAGTGATGAAGCGTCAGTTCAATGTCTTTTTTCAGTCGAAAAAGTGAAATTTCAGTCGTCGCTAATCTATTTATATTATAAAGAGAGGTTGTTAAATGAAAAGGAAGAAAAGAAAGAAGAAAATAGCAACTCCTCATTTATTTGCTATTTGGAAATTTGTTTGTTACTCAGTCAGGTTCAAGTTATGACGTCAAGATTAACCGATGTAATGAGGTATTCAAGTGCAGACAAATTTCCATCGTTTTCAGCATTATATGACCAGATAACTTCTATTGAAAAGTCCTTTACTGCAGATATTAGTAGTTTGCGAAAAGGAGATATGAGAGATGATGTATATTTGAAATCACTACAACCGGTTATTTCTAAAGTTTCATCCTTGTGTGATCACTATAACGATGCCAGTTTACCGTTGTACAGCATTCAACTGTTACTTGAATTACTCAAGATAGCAGTTTCTAGAAATGAACATATGGAAAAGCTATTACGTAACGTTCTGAAAAGCCAAAGACTTGTTACTCGGCTAGCGTCCGAATGGAAATCATCACGGGAAGAGAATAACAGAAGTTTTGTACTTGACTCAGAGAACACGGAGATTCTGAATGATATGAATGCTGGACTATACAAGATATTGCGGTATATCTTGAAAGTTCATACACATCAGAATAGCGAAGCTGATGATAGCTCTGGAAATGATTCTCTCGCAGAGCTAGAGCTGACTGGCATCAGAGAGAGAAAGTTGAAGGGGGACCGGTCTGAAGAGGGCGAAGGGTCAGATGATATAATAAAACCTAGTGGTGAAGTACTTCAAGAGTTCGTTGATACGAACTTATCCAAGATAAATCAAATCGGAAATATGTTTGCTAAAGCAACAGCTCAACCACTACCAAGCTATCCTTGGACAATAAAAAAGCGAGAAATTAAGGAGCTTCGTTCTAGCCAGAAAGCTATGGATAAGGAATTGGAGGGATTGAAACTCGAATGTCAACGATTAGCTACGCTTTTACGAACCAAGGATAGAAATATTGAAGAGCTAGACGTGAAAGCTGATCTTCTAACTTCTAAATTAACTAAATCTAAAGAGCAAGATAAGCTTGTTAACGAGTTACGACGCTCGTTGTCTGATTCAGTCGCCCAAGGTAATTTTCTTAGTGATAGTGTTGGTCAGTTGAAGAAGACAATTAGAGATCAGGAGAGGATTCTTAAGAAATATAAAAAATCCGAGGTTCCTGGACTGAAAGGCGGTGAGATTCTATCTGCTATTAATCTTTCTTCATTGAGTTTACAGAGAGAAGTGAGTGGTTTGAAGAGTGCTGTCGCATATTTGAGTAGAGGTTATAAGAAAGGCATCGTGCAACTACATGATGGGCCCTGGCTCGACCCGTTAGCAGATCACGCTAATTCGCAATTCAGCTCTTTATACAAAAAATGCTGGCCATTGTTCAAAGATCTACGGAAAGCCAGCCAAGAGTATGATTTGGTCGGGTTTAAGAGCCCAGACCATTTATGGAAGTCTCAGAAAAATAGTTCAAAAATGATATATCTTTCTCAAGTGGAGATGCTCCAGACGCTTGATCAAGAAATGAACAATATATTAATGATGTAAATAAATAAAATAATATAAATAATGACCAACTGGCTTTGTATCTAGGTTGTGGCATTCAAAGTTTCAGAGTTTGAATTGTCTCTCTCCATGACCAGCTTTTTGGGCCACTTTTTAGCCCTGTCTATGTCTTCGTCCGGCCAGTACCACTGTAAGAAATGATGAAACAGTATATCTACAATAACACAAATAACAAATAACATTCCAGCCCACGGGCCACATCGATAGTACTTTTGCAATCTATCAACCAAAGACTCGTCGTCTGGAACAGTCTTGCTGATAACGTCGTATATGGCTTCGGTTCGCTCTGCTACATCCTCCCAACAGTACATGCCTTTGATTTCATCATGAAACGAAGAGGTATCTAGCTTTTTGTTCTCAATTAGTGAGATAGCATGTAGGGTACTTTCAACTAAAGAGTCTTCAGAAGGAGACGCGAATACCGTCATATGAGATGGCAGTACTTCAGGAATGCCGCCTACTTTAGTAGTTACTACTAATAAACCACAGGAAGCGGCTTCGACAATGACAGTACCAAACGCCTCTGTTAATGTTGGATGCAAATAGATATGCCCAGACACCATTACATCTCGAACTTCTTCGTGGCGGATGCTCCCAATTAATTCCACGCGCTCTTGTAAACGGTATTTTTCTCTCATTTGCTGAAGATCGATTTCTTTCGGGCCATCTCCAGCTATAATGAAATCGACTTTTGGATGTAAAGAACATATTCTCGGAATAATCGCTGTTAATAAATCAGCACCTTTGTTTGAATATAATCTAGAGATGACGACAATTGTGATTCTATCTTTACTGGCTTTGGATGGGTCTGGTTGGAAATTCTCCGATACAACTGCGTTCGGGATTACGCTGACAACAGATGGATCTAGAGCTGCTCTTAGCACGGTGTTTTCTTTACAAGTATGAGAAACGCAAATAGCATGACTGACGTCGGATAATGCGAACTTAAGAACTTTATTGCTAGCAATGCTACCAGCATCAGCAAACCCAAATAACGAGTGATCAGTAAAGACTGTTCGTAATCCCATAGTACGGCCGTGAAGAATTGCCTCGTGGCAGAGACTACTCAGACTGGCATGTCCGTGGATTATATCTATCTGTTCTCTAATGATGATTTGTCGTAGAATAGGGAAAAACGAAAACACTGTAGGAAAAGTACTTTCTCTGTAAAGGACTAAAAACGGGACATAGTACACTTTGAGACCACTTGATAACACTCGTACTCCTGTCCTTGAGCCATACGCGTGAGTTATAATCACGACTGAATGGCCTCGGTTAATCAACTTTTGCGATAACTGGTGGACATGTAGTTCTATGCCTCCGGTTTGAGGATAGAAAAAGTCCGATACCATGCTTTACCAGTTAGTGCTTTGTAGGTCTAGAGATGATAGGGGAAGTACTCACGCTATATTATAAACCATTTTGAGCCAGGGATAGAGTTAAATTGGGTGGTAGAGGGACGTTAGACGAGAGACGAAATGTATGTCTGACGGGCTGAAAGTGAAATTTCACCCCATATAACGATAATGCAGGGAGAGAAGAGGCTCTATTAGAAGCTGGATCGAGGTGTATAGCCCATTCAGACCTACTAAGCCACTGTGACGGACCATTGCCTATCAATTCAATGTATTGCTATTTTGTAAATATTAGATAATTGACTATCTACAAACTACGTGATCTAACTTTGATTCTCTCGATAGCCTTGACAGACAGAGATTTGGTCTTACCACCAATCGGCTAAACTCCCACTTACCGTGGACAAACACGTATACCCGGCATGTACAAGCATCTTTGGATCGTTATTATTCTTAGATTGTATGCACGTCTTTGACAGGTTTACCCGATAACAATGAAGATCGCTGACGGAGCAATTTATTAGAACCGAATATCGAAACCTGCGAGGCAGTACCATTTAATGACAGCCGACTCTGGCAGACTGATATTGTGATTTATATGGCTACTTGGATGGAAATATCTGATTCCGCTAAAAAATAAAAGCTCATACACGTCAATTATAATCCGGTCGCAGGAGAGATCTCTGGGACGACCACGGACCTCCCAGGACTACGCTCCAGCAATACGATTCCAACGGTGTTGATATCCTTTGCACCTATATCTTTCGTTTATCTCGTATTGTATTTGTGAACTGTTCAATATGCCAGCCGACCAACAGCCATTATCTTCAGCAGTGGAGTCCATGCCACCTTCAGCTTCTCCAGCACCTGATGAATTACCCCCTTCATATGACGTAGTGGTCGATGACGATGGGAATTTCGAGGTTCATACGGATAGCGATAGTGATGGTGAGGACATACCGTTTCTAACAGCAAGCACTGCCGCTACTCGAACGACGAGCACGGGAATAGGAACTCGACAAACTCCAAATCTACCCAGTTGGATGCTAGAACATCATGACTTTAACAGTAGTTCTACAAATACTTCTAGTACGAGAAACCACAGAACCAGTACCAGACAACAACACGAGCTAGATACATCTCCGAGACCTTCAGAGGAGCAGGAACTCCGTCATGAAATGGAACTGTTTGAGGTCATAGACCCAGAAGATCCATCTTCGTCTTCTTTACCGCATACAATGTACATTAGAGCAAGTCAAGTGTCGATACGATTTGCCAAGAAAATCGGCTCGTCACTAATCACGCCTGTTCAGCAAATGATTGTTGACCCAGTGGCCAAATTCTGGACAACGCTAAACGCCAAAATTGACGCTACCCTCGGTAGAGTAGGTAACCCCCTGATGTTACGAAGACTCGCATATCTAGTCATTGTAGCGATCGCCGTCTTTGCCGCTATTGCTCTAGGCGTTATGCCTACCGATGGAGGGTTTGGCAATGGCGACGGATTATTCGGGGGAAGATTCCATGACCATAGCAAGATTCGCATGTATATTAAAGATGCTATATCAACCGATTCTATGATGCAGACTATGGATTACATGACTTCAATGTCCCATATGTCGGGCACATCGGGTGACTATATACTAGGACAACATGTCGAACAGGTGCTTTCTAGCTATGGAATTGGGCCCGTGGAGTTTAATCATGAGCATGTATATCTAACATCGCCCAATTCCACCGAATCGGCCATGGAGCTGCAGTTATTGGACTCCAATAACAGGCCTATTTATAATGCTCATTTATGGGAATCGCAGGCTTTGGAACATCCAACTGAGTCTCAATCTCAACCAAGACCTTTCCATGCATTGTCAGCTTCTGGAAATGCCTCTGGCCATATTGTATACGCAAATTATGGCACAAAAGAAGACTTTGAATTTCTAAAACATCACCAGGTCGATACCAAAGGATCTATTGTTTTTATGAAGACTGGCAAAATGGCTCTAGGGCTGAAAATTCGCCTAGCACAAGAAGCAGGTGCTGTCGGCGTTGTAACATTCAGTGCTAAAAATCCCAATACCAAGTCCTGGCCAGACGGGCCCGACTATCCAGAAGAGGCGGTTCAACGTGAAGACGCCAGTATTGCTGCTATATATCCAGGCGATATTCTAACACCCGGTTGGTCTTCCAGCAGGAATCCGCAAGTTATAGCTCTTAAAAATGCTCTCAATGTGCCTAAGATTCCCAGTATTCCCATATCGTGGAAAAATGCCCAACCTTTTCTGTCTGCATTAAAAGGACACGGAGTGGCGGTGCCGGATTGGTCAAATAACGGCGAGCCGGCCAATGTTGAAGAATGGTGGAGTGGAGATTCATCGTCGCCAAACGCATTTCTAAAAAACGAGCCAATAGTCGGCGAAAGACATGAAATTTGGAATGTACTCGCTCGCATCGAAGCAGTCGAACAGTACGATAAAGCAATCATTATTGGGGCCCAACGAGATTCGTTCTGTTATGGGGCAGTAGACCCAATGTCTGGAACAGCTATTCTCCTCGAAGTTGCACGAATCTTTTCTATTCTCTACACTCAGCTCGGATGGACTCCCTTAAGACCTATCTACTTTGTCAGTTGGGATGCATCCGAACAGAACATTGCTGGTAGCACTGAGTGGGTTGAAGCGCATTTCGAAGACCTGAAAAAAGATGGCCTAGCATATATTCATCTGGATGCCGCGGTGTCTGGCACAAAGTTGAATGTTCAAGGGCATCCGCTATTTGATGGGATCATCAATAGCATTCTTAAAGAAATATCCGACCCAATCAAAAACACTACCTCAGTAGCAGATGCCTATGGATCAAGCCATATTAATGCCATGAAAGATATTGGTGATTACCTACCATTCATGTCTCATGCAGGAGTACCAGCCATCACAGTGAGATTCGAAAACCCAGATACCGAATACCTACGTCATAGTTGTTATGACTCGCTGGACTGGATGAGCAAATTCGGAGACCCTGATCTCAGTTACCATAAAGCATTGGCTGAAATCGTTGCGCTACTGCTTCTTCGATTGGCTGATGATCCGGTGATTCCATTCAATCTAAGTGCATATGGAGAACGGTTACATCACTATATACGAGACTTGGAAAGGTATGCTAATGACTCGCCTGGGTACTCGGAGCAAGGGCACAAGCTTGACTTTAACAAACTCATCCGTGCTTCGGACGCCATGGTCCAAGGCGGTGTGTATTTCAAGCAGTGGTTTAATGAGTGGACCGAGATGGCATCTCTAGATGAATCTCCAATGATGACCGGACACCGGTGGGGCTGGAACAACCGATTATTAGAGTTTGACAAGCGGTTACTAGAGCGAAACGGGCTTCCTCATCGTAACTGGTTCAAGCACGTAATATTCGGGCCTCAGCTGTGGCACCCTACGTCTGGAGACTACGAATGGGGGACCTTTCCTGGCATTCGAGATGCCATTGAATTAAGCGATTGGCAAGGTGCCGCTCTAGAGATGGAGCATGTTTCTGAAATGATTAATTCCGCTTGCGAGAAGTTTATTCAGTAAAAACATAAATAACAAAAGCACCTACAATTTATATATAGAGTTATATCTATATAAGTATGAAATATGATATGCATTTTACACATAGTTCGCTTTGCTCGGTTCAGTCGTTTGGCTTGTGAATGCTCGGGAGAGCCAAGCCAACCTTAAAAGACTGCGACGGCGCGGCAAGGATACCATATTCTCACGTGATGGGAAACAAAACGCGGAATTAATAACCTCCGCTTACAATTGGATGAACTTACTTGCCGAGCAGAGCCCACGTTCTCCTGACACTTATTTCTCTCCTCCGTAGTCAACCTGATCCAAACAATCGATACACAAAAATGTCTGAAACTCCTTTGACGCCTATGGATGATGAGCCACAATATCATCCGTTGCTCAAATACGCCATTGCTGCGGTGGTGGTTTTTTTGGTGATTCGCAAGTTCTTCTTCAAAAGAGCTAACTTAGATGAGAGCGACGACGGGGTCTTTCTTTCGCAACTTGAACCCCTTCAGTTTATGGATTACACACCTTCTACCTTGCAAAAGTACAATGGTAAAGATGACGCACATGTTCTGTTAGCAGTTCATGGTAAGGTGTATGATGTTTCTGCTGGTCGTAGCTTTTACGGCCCAGGTGGACCATATGCTAATTTCGCCGGTCGGGATGCTTCTCGAGGATTGGCGCTAAACAGTTTCGATGAAGAGGTTCTCACGCCTTTGGATGAGCCCATTGACCTTTTAACGGATCTGACCGAGGGTCAACAGAATACTCTAAATGACTGGAAAAGCTTGTTTGAGTCAAAGTATCCAGTTGTAGGAGGGCTTATTAATGAAGACAAAAATAAATAGGGTTTTGTATAAAAGATAAGATTTTTAATTTATAAGCCTTTTGGTTGTAACAAGAGCGGGGTGCGAGTGTCTCCGTATAGGACAAATATATCATGTTTTGTATTTTACAGCTATCTACATCAATTTATGAAAGCACAAATTCAGCAATTGTTCCTCCATTGCCAGACGAATCATGAGATCCTTCAATGGCAATTTGAATATATCGCGAAGTATAAGATTTGTTAAGGGTAATGATTGAATCGTTTCCGTATGGGAAGATAATGTCGGTAGAATTGACTTGTTTAATATTGAACGGTTTGGATATATCCACCGTATGATCGTTGATGATCCATTGAATGCTGGTCATAGATGTGGTATTTGACGAAGTGGTGGTATTTGACATGCTTGCAGTACTATTCGTAAATGTACTGTTAGACACAATTGTTACATTGGAATTACTGATTCCAACAACTCCAAGAGAGACTGTCTTTGGAGGTGAAACTCCCCATAGAAAGTAGGCAGACGAGAAACTACGCTCTTGTCCCAAATCAATAGTTACAATAGTTTTTTCATCACTAACAGGTTGCCAAACGGTGGAGTTATCACCGTCATTGAGGGAAACTGGGAATTTGCCTGGCACCCAAGCAGACTGAGAATCAACTGGCTTACACTGTGCCAGGTTACCTGGGAAGGCAGTTGAAGTCAGGTCTGCTCGATATGTCGGGACTGTCAATGTTTGGTTAACGTGAAGCGTGTAGTTGCCTGCCTTTGCATTACGAGAGCCAATTTCAATGGATATTTCATTTTGAGCTTTAAGATTATCATCTGAAAGAGAGAAGGACCAATCGGATTTTCTGGTGATGGTGGTATTAGTTGTGGTAATGTTAATATCAAACACTCCACCTTGGAACTTAAGACCCTTGAGGAAAACACCTTCTTGTAACTGTGGAGGCAAAGATGGATCCAAGTACAAATTTTCATAAGCAGGACGATATCCAGTCAATCCATGGGTATATACTTGTAGGTAACCACCATGGCCGGTCAAGAAAGGGAAGGCAGGATTGGTCCCACCATTGAGATTAGGATTGTCAATTAATTGTTCAGAGAATTGATAATACGGGCGACGAAGGTAAGGTTGACTGGAGTAGAGCAAATAGGTATAAGAAGAACATCCTTGTGTAGATAATTGTGCAGTATCAATAGCAAATATGGCATATGTCATTGCAGGTCCATCGGGACTCTGTTTATCGGCGTAGAACTGCAAGTTTCTAAGTCCTCTTGTCGTCGATTGATTTGTATATCCTAATGGATATGTTAGCATAACGACGTCGGCTTGTTTAATTGCTGCAGTACCATTCATCCCGTCATATTCCAAAGTTAGATCAAGACTATTGTTTTGGGGTATGTGGATATTTCGCGAGATATCTAACCATTTAGGATTAGGCTTTTCTCCAACAATCATACTGGCGGCAGTGGCCCATTCCATGACCTTGGAAATCGCTGCATTAGTATAGGCACCATTATTGACATGATTGGCATATTCATCGGGGTCAGTCAAGTTATAAGTATAATATTCGCCGTGGGTACTTCCGTTCTTCTTAGCATATACAGCAAAGAATTCAGCAGCATTTCTAATGATTGGCCAACCAGTTTGATTTAGCCACTCAGTGTCGTTTGTTGCCAGGAAATACTGCCATTGTGCTTGAACAACGTCGGCATTAATATGATATTCCTAATAGAGAAGGTTAGTTTCGTTACGGTTGGCGTGTCCATGGTAATAGTAACTTACGTAGTCAAAACATGGTCCTGTACTAGTACAATTTCCAAATCGAGAACTGGTCCAAGGGAATACAGCTCCAGGGTAATCCCGTGTCTGGGCATTTCGGATAGCCTGGCCCTCGAGCCTGGCACGATAGTTTGTGATGGAAGAGGCGAAATTAGGGAACAGAGCTTGTAAACCAGGGCTCATCCAGGTATCAGCATCCCAGAAAATAAAGCCTGCATAAGAATCAGAACTTAGACCACCAACAGATATCGAGTTATCTCCAAGTCCATCGCCTTCATCACCTTCGCGAACATTGGCAATCAAGTGGAACATTGTAGCTCGAGCAGATACCTGTAACTCCTCGTCTCCAGGAATTTGAATGTCAGCTTGATCCCAAATATCATTCCAAGCTTTGTTATGTTCAACAAGAAGAGAATCCCATCCTGCTTGAACAGCTTGCGAAGATGCCATTCTTGCTGCCATAAAAGGATCATCCGGGAATGCATCCGAGGAAGCAATTCCAACATACTTGATAATGGTTACAGTTTGGTTTGGTCGCAAAGAGAGAGTGAACTGCTGAGAGATGGTTGAATCATTTTTGGATGCTAGAGAAGAGCCTGCTCGGTTGCTCTTTGACACCGATGTGTTATTAGAAAAAGTAATGATACTATACTCATAAGCAGTGACATTTCTAATACCAATTGGCTGTACAGCTGTCCAAATAGCTGGCTCAAATGCCAGATCTGAATCAATGAATTTCGTTCTCAAAGATCCGGCACCATCTAAAATATCCGTAACATTGATTCGGGACATAGCGGCAGAGGTGATATCCAGTCTTACCATACCCAAATTAGGTCTATTTCGATGGGTGACAACGGTATAATTCAATTGATAGCTGTTGTTGGAAGGAGTCCAAGTTGTATTGGTTTGAACGATACCATTCTTTAGTGACAAAGATTGAACCCAGTTGGTAATTTCAGAGTCATTAGTAGCAGTGTTGTATGTGGACGAGCTGTTCGTGTTACCAGTAAGCTCGGTAACATCCAAAGTAGTCCATACTGGCAAAGTGGAGATTACAGACTCGCCGCCTTTTTTCAATAATTCCGGATAATTTGTAGCGGTGATATTTCGCTGATAGTCCCAGAATCCAGCCAGGTAAGATCCAGTGAACCGTCGGTCGAATAATGGCCATCCATTAGTTGGAGGAGGACCATTGGGGTCAGTGGAATTTTTATCAAATGCCAGGCCATGGCCTTGAACGGGGATTCTAGCACCGATATATCCATTGGCAGAGTATGGCTGGATGGAGAAAGAGTTATTACGAAGTTGATTAGTATACAGAGTCCATGTGTCGGAATCGAAATATTCCGAGGTGGTTTCGACAACAGATGAAGATGTTTGATTTTCCACGCTTGGTAGTGGAGGAGCACGAGGGTACTTTAAAAGTAGTCCAGTAATATTTGTAGTTGGAGAAGAGCTGTTAAATGACAGAGCCACATGAGGTAAATCATCAGAACTCTTCCTATAAAAAAAAGAAGGAATTGCAGAGGCATCCACAGAATTAAACAGAGAGATAATTATCAGCGACTTGGACAAGACTCCACAGACCATATCTATAGGTAAAACCATTGTTAGGCAATAAACGATAGCTGGCTTGAAAAACCAAACAATGACAACCAAGAAAATGACTATAGAATTAGAAATAGTGAACAATCTCCAATTGAGTCTTTTACTACCAAACAACCGACATATACCAGGGATTCCATAGATGAACATATATAACATGGAGGCTTATAAAGATGGATTAATCGATTGCTTTAGTATGCAGTGCACTAATCTTAATTTCGAACAATGACACAACGGACAATCTGAGTCTGGTCCTAGCGGTGCATATTCAGGGTTCAAAGAGAAAGGGGATTTGGTTAGACAGGCAGATCTTAGGGTAATAAGATTTCCTCAAATGGAAGGTTAATGTAGAACTGGCGGTAGGGCGGAAAATAGAAGCAAAGACGGCATGTACCTGCATTGCGAATGCGGAGAGGGTTGGTAAATGGACTGGCTATTTTGATCAATTCATAGAGAGATAGAAGAGGGGAAGAGCGGTCGAATGATGGATGGACGTTCATAACAAGGTTGAATGATTGTCACTATCAAAAAAAGGCCCGGCTTCGAGAGCCTGGTCACAAAAGTGCAGAGCTGATATCCTGTACATCACTTCCATATACAGCAACTCTTGATGGGGTAACATGCAAGGCGGGAAAAAGTATATGGCAAACAATGGCCAAGGACTAAGTGGTACTTGTTCAACGGCCAGAGAGCAAGAATTCAGTGAAATGTTGCTTGTCCACATGATTTACAGTCGCTATTAGGTTCCAGTTCCGGTTCTGCGGGAGCGGCGGGGGTTGTCTCCGGCGAATTCAATGCACTTCCGGTTGATTGTTTTCATACATGAAGTGACAGATGGCTCAACAATTGCCTGACTTTTGGTGATAAATTTTGCATATTATTGGATTGACGTTGTTACTTGCGGAATAGGTACCATGGCTGATTTCTTTTTTTTTTTTCGGTTTAAGTTTTGAGCATTATCTCCAGATATGACGTTTTTTTGTGCTCTTGGTAGTGAAGGCTACCTTCGACTTGAGTTCATTTGCGGTCTTCTATAGACGCCAAACGCTAAACGCTAAACGGTGATTACTCAATCATTGGCAAACTAATTATCCAAGTTCGGCGCTCAGTAGAGTTGACCAAGCGCATCTCGATTGAGATTGCTATTAGATTTGGATCTCCATCTACTTACCATTGAGCAATATGTTGGCCATACAGCACGCACATATATTTTTGAACAGAATACTAGATATAAATCAAGCGGCTAAGGGGTAAACGGTTATTTATGTTTTACAAAGTGTTCAATTATCTTCGCGGAGTATTTCAACTTGTCTCATGGAGCATTCTTCGATGAGAGCTCTATGGCCATAGGCAGTCGCTCGATATCACGTGACTACGAGGTACCGGTGCCCAGTCATTCATGCTCCAAGCAAATGTGCAAACCATTGTAATCGCTGCACTCTATTTCCAGACTAGAATAGAGCATGAAATTCAACGGTCATACAGTCCCCACTACTATCTCTATCTGGTTGTATCCACTCTCTCCACTCGCTCCTTCCCTTAAACCCTTTCACCGACTCTTCTCCAGCCCCTCTCACCTTCTCTTGTCCAAACCCTAATCTGGGTAAGGCCGTTTTCCTGAAAAATGATCTTCTCTCTCAAACCTCATCACTATCAGTCATAGTACAAACACGGTCCTGTCCTCGAGTGCTTGAGGTTTATGTTTCTACGCCATCAGCTTAACCATCCATTGACCGCTACCGTTGCTCCACTGACTGGTCGTTTTGCTTGTTTGTCATTTTCTAGATCGGTTCATAAAAAAAAGCTAAACATGGAAGATCGAACCAAACAGCCCGAGTGGATCGTTCCATCAGAGGCTTCTTCTACTAGTAAATTAAAACTGTTCAACTCGTTGACTCGTAATAAGAACCAATTTATTCCAATGGAGGAAAATAGAATTTCCTGGTATTCTTGTGGCCCTACTGTTTACGATGCTAGTCATATGGGACATGCTAGAAATTATGTCACTATTGATATCAATCGTCGTATCTTGAGCGACTACTTTGGGTATAAGATCCTTTTCGTTCAAAATGTCACTGATATTGATGATAAAATTATCATTCGTGCAAGACAGAGTTATCTGTTTGATCAGTATGTGAAAAAGGTTACTGCCAAAGGCAATATCAGCGACGAAGTGGTTGACAAGGTCACCAGATCAACGATTGAATACGCACAAAAGAATCTGCCTTCTTTTGGTACTCAATTGACTTCTCCCGACTCACTACAGAAATACAAATCCACCATCAATATGTCCGAAGAGGCAATTAAGAACCCTAAGTTTCCTATGCATCTGAGTGCAGTGGAGTCTGCTCACCATGCTCTGATTCATAAATCCACCCTTAGTGTCAAGGAGTTTCTTGACAATGCTAAAAGCGTTCTTGTTCTTACTCTCGACAGCGAAGAAGGCGCTTCAGTCACCGACCCAGCGGTGTTTCGAGAACTAGCAGCGTTCTGGGAAAATGAGTTCGATAACGATATGGCGGCGCTCAATGTGTTACCTCCATCAGTGACTACCCGAGTGTCTGAGTATCTACCAGAGATTGTCGAGTTTGTTGAAAAGATCATTCGCCACAAGTTTGCATATGCCACTACCGACGGTAGCGTTTACTTCGATACAGTAGCATTTGAAGAAGGAGGTCATGATTATGCCAAGCTTCAGCCTTGGAACAAGGGCCAGCAAGAGCTCATAGACGAAGGCGAAGGATCATTATCGACGAAACTCGGAGGAAAGAAATCGAAAAACGACTTTGCTCTATGGAAGGCCAGTAAGCCAGGCGAGCCATCTTGGGAATCCCCATGGGGCCAAGGGCGTCCAGGCTGGCATATCGAATGCTCGGTTATGGCGTCGGCTATATTAGGGCCCCAAATCGATGTCCATAGTGGAGGCATTGACCTGGCGTTTCCTCATCATGATAACGAGCTTGCTCAGGCAGAGGCTTGTCATGGTAATAAACAGTGGGTCAATTACTTCCTACATACAGGCCATTTACATATTGAGGGCCAGAAAATGTCAAAGAGTTTAAAGAATTTCATTACTATACGAGAGGCTCTAGAAAAGTACTCTCCGCGTCAGTTGCGATTGTCTTTTGCTATGCAACAATGGAACAATCAGTTTGATTTTAAAAGTTCGTTATATGAGGTGAAAGCGTACGAGTCCACGGTGACTAATTTCTTTAATAATGTGCGCGCGTTGGCTAGAGACCAACTGCATGCTAGAGCGTCTAAAAAGGCTGGTGATGGTGAATTATCGCTATATAAATCGCTTTCTGAAGCGCAAACGGCAGTCCACGAGGCATTCTGCGATAATCTGTCAGTCCCAATTGCTCTTCAAGCTATTAACGAGCTCGTTCAAAAGAGTAACGCATATATCACTTTACAGAAGCCTGGCGACCTCCGTATTGAGGTTCTCGTCGAGGTTGCAAAGTGGATCACCAAGATCTTAGACATTCTTGGTTTCACTGTGAACAGTGATAAGCTTGGATGGACTGGCAAAGCCGACAGCGGTGCTGGCGGTCAGACCGCTGAAGACATTGCACTTCCGTATATTCAAGTGCTGGGTAAATTTAGAGATTTTGTGCGATCGCGGGCCATTGCCCGGGCTTCCCACAGTGAGTTTCTGGCTGCAACCGACAGTCTACGAGATAAGGATCTTCTTGACCTTGGCGTTTTGCTAGACGACCGAGCCGACGGCCAGAACGCGCTTATCAAGTTCCTTGACCAGGCCGAGAAAGACGAGCTTCTGCGCCAGCGAGAGGACAAGATCCGCCGCGAGCAAGAAAAGCTCGCTAAAAAGCAAGAACAGGCGCGTCTTGAAGAACAGCGACTGGCAGAGAAACTCGCCAAGGCCAAAATCTCGCCCGACGAGCTCTTCAAAGCGTCACCGGACTTCACCTCCTTCGACGGCACCGGGCTCCCCACCGCCGACAAGGACGGCAACCCCTTGACCAAGAGTCTACAGAAGAAGCTCCAAAAGCAGCTCGTGGTCCAAAAGAAGCTCCACGACGAGTATCTAGCCACCCTCGATAAGCAATAGATGTTTTCTTCGACTTCTGCTGTTGTTCTGCCTCCGGCGGCTGGACCGCCGAACGGCTTCTGCATGCCAGAGTGTTTTAAAAGCAGCCGGGATCCACCACCACCACCACCTATGAAACTCACTCTGGCGGTTGGTCCCCCCCCCCTTTTTTTTAGTGGCCAGGATTAAGACGGCGGGACTAATCATTATAGTTTGTCCGTGCTACGCTTTCAAGCGTGGACCGGGTCCCGCTCGCGACTGTGCCGTTCGTACCATTGTAACTCTCGACAACGTGAATTGTGCGGATCGAGCTGATCTGCATATACATGCCGAATGAGGAAGTAACAAAATACAGACCGGTTGAACGTGAAAAGATCGCGAACTGTAGAGGGTAAAGGCCAGGCAGAAGTTCTTTGTTGACGAGACCCCCACGCGCTCTGGATCAATGGTTATGTGTGCGACAAAAGCTATTTAGTGAACCTTGTTGAGAATTGCATTAATTGTATGCTCTATTATAATACGTGGAAGAGCGTCGGATGTAGTAGTCAACTTCTCAAATGGAAACAGTACTACTTATCCTAGTGTATACCTAGTTACCTATTTACCTATATATATACCCACGACCCACGCACGACCCACGTACAGGGCCTCTAAACCTATCCGTTCTCCTATTCATCAACCTCTGCCTACATATTAATCGCTTTTAGATCCTCCTCGACCTGACCTCCTCGAACTGGCTACCCCTGGATCACCCCGGCAACCATCACCCAACTAGCTACATATTTGCTAAAAACAGAAACAGCCAGAACTCTATAATGCGTCCATACGTTACAATTTAGCGTGTTTACGTGTGAGATACTACAGGTAGTAGTCCTTTTTGCAGCAGTGAAAAATAAATAAAAAAAAAATTTAATCACAAACCTTAAACCCCTAAACCTCCTTATCGTTCGTTACATATCTCACTACCCCTAATCACCCCCTAACCGGAGCTTGACCTTGTAGGGCCTGAAACGACGCTGGAAAACTGACCCATCCCTGTCACAGTCTGCCATCTTTGCATTGACCAAATTTTACGCCAGATTGTATCTGCCGATTGATATTTGTTTTTCGTTTTTCGTTTTCGTTTGTCGTTTTTGTTTTCTGCTTCACAGTTGTTTTTGTTGACCCAACAGTCAGTCTCTACGTTTGGTTTGTATATTTCAGTTACTTCCTGTTTGACTGACAAGTGTGGGAGATAATATTGTCAATACGCGAACAGTACGAAGCTACAAAGTGACCAAGTGACCAAGTGACCAAGTAACGTTCAAAAGTTGAAAATAGACGCTCGTTTTCAGTTTCCAGCTTCACTTTGACACAGACTCATAAGATAAGATAAGATACAAACTGGTAGTCTTAGATAGGAAAAGACGGACTCGAAAAGATAACCTCACAAAAGAGAAACTCAAATCTAGACAGTCTCAGAAACATCTCATCATCACGACACCAACTCACCAAAACAGAGTTCGGAAAAGTGTTAGACAAACTATAACCAAAGTCAGTTGAAACAACAACATAGCCTACCTACCTCAAAAACCGCTATTATTACACCCTACACCACTCGTAAGTATCCATCATATCACAGCCTCCAGAACATCGCCAGTTCTAGATAACAAGAAGAAACTCAAACCATAGACATTGCCAACCAACCAGCTACTAACCCATTGATATTTATAGCTATTGACATTTGATGCTCAATATACAAATTCAAAACGTCATCGTATTAGTCTCACAATCAACATGAGAATAAGGATATCGGATTCTCCTGGTACGACTACCGGGTCTGCTAAGTCGCTGCTAGCGATGCTGGCATTATCACTCTGCTCAGTTTTACCTGTCAATGCAGATTCATCCTCTGCTTCACCTACTTCTTCTACTTCTTCTACTCCCTCCTCTACCTCCACCACCTCCTCCTCCTCCTCCTCCTCTTCCCTAAATGCACAAACCGTAAATCTACCATCGCTAAACCTCGCTGGTTTAGGCAATATCGGCCTAGTAGGAGCCTTTGATGGCATTTCTCAATACTCATACGTGGGCCAACAGAATAACGCCCAAACCCCTCACAACCCCTACTACGATAGCATAATTGCTCAATTGAACAATAACCAATTCCTCGTCCAAGCTCAGACTGATGGACTGATCAATTCTGCATGCTCGTTAAAAGACGTCATTTACTTTTCGGGCAATTTCTCTTCTATAGAAGCCGATCATCAAAACTTAACCAACTCTTCGCCTTCTTCTTTTGCATATATCAACACCAGCACGGGCAAGGTGTCGTATCCATCACCAGACAATTCCCCTGATGGACCCATCAACACGCTGTTTTGTGACGAGCAGTCCAATTCAGTGATTGCTGGTGGCTCGTTCTCGTTTAATCATACTACTGGCGTCGCCGTCTATGATATTACCGACTCGCAATGGAAATCACCGTTGTTTGGTGGGTTTTCTGGAAACTCCACTGTCGAGACCATCACTCAATATAATGACAATCTCGTCTTTGGCGGGTCGTTTTCGGCTCTCAACGCGTCGGATAAATTCTCTACAGACCTTAATCTCACGACCTCCAAAGAACAACAAGTGAGCTTTCAACTGGCCCAAATCGATGCTCAAGGTACTGCTCCTGGCTCGGACCCGTCTTCGATCTTGTGCCCGTCTTCCAAGACCCCAGGCTGGGCCTTGACCGACAATCGCCAAGGAACATGGCAAGCAAGTCTACCGTTTTCTTTCTCTCCTACTAGACTTCGTCTTTATAACCTCAATGACGCTGATAATGGCGTCAAGACCTGGAGATTCCTAGCATTCCCTCTAAATGGCATTATGAATCTGACGTACATTGACCCTACGTCTGGTCAAAAGAACATTTGCGATGCCTGGTGTCCCCTGCCTCAGCATGGTACGGCCGATTTCCTCGATTTCGAGTTTATTAATGTCGTTGAAATGGACGGGTTTCAAATCTTTCTGCTCGACAATTATGGTTCTTTCGCTGGGCTGGGCGGCGTCGAACTGTTCCAAGATGCTATGTTTACTTATGCAAATAATAGCTTCAACCAACCGCTTTCTTGCCAAGGCGTCACCATGTCCGGCGGCGCTTCTCTAAATGGTAATGACTGGGAATCCTCTAGTGGTACCGGAAGTACTTATTACCTCACAAATACTATCTCGGACGCATCTCAATTGAACGATGTATCTGTCACTTTTGTGCCTAATATCACCTATGCTGCTAACTACACTGTTCATTTGTTTACCCCTGGATGTACCAACGATGGAACCTGTGATACAAGAACCGGCGTCAATGTCACGGTTTTCCCTGCTAAAAATGCCGTTCCTGTAACGACAGTTCTCTACGAAACAAACCAGTTTGACAAATATGACACAATTTTTGAAGGCGTCCTCGATGCTAGAAATGGCTTTGAACCCAAAGTCGTCGTAGTTCCCTACGTCTCCTCTGGCACCCAAAATTTCCCCCTCGACTTTGTTGCCGAAAAAGTCCAATTCGTACCAAATGGTAATGCTACCAGTGATGACAACTCTACACAAACAGTCGAATTGACGTTCAATGGCTTGTTCGAGTATGATATGCATAACTTCACTACGTACTTGTCGAACTCCTCGTATGTTCCAGTTGGCGACACTCTACTTAACCAGATAAGCGCCAACTTATCCGAAAATGCGGTTGTATTGTCGATTCTTGATTTCAACGACACTGGCAGTACCATAGTTGCGGGCAGCTTCTCTAGTAAATTCGGTGACAACTTTATTGCTATTTCCAACAACACGCTACAAAGAACTCCTGGCCAAGGACTGAACGGGCCGGTAGGTTCGCTTCTAAATGCATCTGATATTACCCGTGGTGGTGTTATTGTTACTGGAAATTTCACTGGACTAGCCAACTCGTCTTCTTCGTTGGGATTAAATCACATTGCTATCTATGATTCTGTCAATAACAAATGGCAATCATTCGGATCTGGCGTAGATGGCCCTGTTACTGACGTTGTCAGATACAACCTAAATGGAACTTCTACATACGCATTTTCCGGACAGTTCACTCATGCATCGAACAACACCGTCAACGGGTTCGCCATTTGGGTGCCCCATGAATCAGAATGGCTTCAACAGTCGTCACTGAATGAGAGCTTTGTGGATGGCCGTCTTTCTGCTAGTGTCTTTGTCGACCAAGATACTGATATATACTTTGGCGCAATCCAAGTTCAAGGCTCTAGAGCTCCGTCTGCCGTATTCTTGAACTCGGATCTGAGTGTTAGTCCAATGCCTTTTACTTTCTTACAAGAATCAAAGAGCTCAAACGTCTCGGCCAATTCCTCGTCGCTAATAAAGCGTGCTACCATTCAAACAAACAATGGGAATGTTATCAACACTGGAGCGTTTGCAAATGACAGCCTGTCTATTCTAGGTGGTCACTTCAGCGCTAGTTCCAGTAAAGGAGGTGACACTATCCAGCATGTGCTCCTGCTAAATGGCGACGAAGCCTACGGATTGCCCAATAGCAAGGACAACGTTCTGGATGATGACAGCGAGGTATTTGCATTGTTAGTATCAGATGATCGTCTATACATCGGAGGCAGCATTACTGGTAATATTGAAGGTGGCACAGTCGGTGGTTTAGTCTTTTACGATATTAACAATAACTCATACTCGAACCCCCAGCCACCAGCTCTGAGCGGAGATCAGGGTATTGTCACTAGCTTGAACATGAGACCAAACTCCCACCAGCTGGTAGTCATGGGATCTTTCACAGAAGCGGGCAGTCTGGACTGTGAAGCATTTTGTATCTACGATTTGTCTGCTACTAGATGGATAAGTCCTCCTCCTGGTTTAAGTGGCATTATCTCAAGTGCTGTTTTCATTGGTAACGACGTTGTGTTCTTTGCTGGGTCATTCAAATTGAACAATACCAATGTGTATTTCAGTCAGTACGATTTCACTACCAGTACGTTTTCGTTTAGTCCTGATCTTCAAAAGGGCCTGACTGGCCCAGTAAACAGTTTTGTTTTGAATGGAGTTGGTTCCCAGTCCATTTTTGCTAGCGGGGTTAATAACTCCACGGGAAAGTCCTATCTTTCCCATTGGAACAATAACAACTGGACTTCCGTAGATTCTGTATTTGGATCTGGGACTACCATCACCCAATTGAGTCTAACACAGTTGAACAATAACCACAAATCGAACAGTATTCTTCCTGATAATGAGCTACTTTTGGTTACCGGAAACCTTGTTCTGCCGAACTTTGGCAATGTATCGACCGCTATGTTTGATGGTAATAGCTGGCAACCACTGCTAATAACTTCTAACCAACAATCCAGTGGAACCATCAACGCCTTTTTCTCTCAATCCAGTCAATCATTTAGCACATTACTTGGCAAGCATTATATGAAGAGAGGGTTTGTAGTACTTGTTTCATTGGCAATAGCAGTTGGATTGACGTCTCTGGTTGTTCTTCTCGGGCTACTTTTCGCATATATTCGCAGAAGAAAGCAGGGATATCAGCCTGCACCAACTAGAGTTTCAGAATTCGATATGACTGAGGTGGTACCTCCGGAAACTCTGCTTAAGGAGATTGATAATTTAGGAGGTCATCAACGATATCTGTGAGTTTGACATCTTAGTGTATATTTATGAATATGTTCTGCAAAGTTTAGTCTATTGCATATTTGATTTTAATTTTTTTTTTCTCTCTGTCTTAGTTCTTTCTTTCTTTCGTAGCTATTCTGTTTTTTATTGTATCTTTTGCATTCTAATTAATAAACTTCTTATATTACTTTTTTTTACTCTAGTCAGCTATAGATCTATTTATTGAATTATTTTCCAATTTTTAGCTTTTTCCGCTGCTTTTCTAGTAGCCTTTGATCTTCTTCGTCTTCATCTTGGAGTGACGAGAATATTTTTGGCTCTTTAGGCATATTCTTAAACCGCTTGTCTTTCTCTGCTTGTTCAGCATATTTGAGTAACACTTCACGGGGATCCTCTGCGCCCATATTGCCCAGGTATACATTTTTTTCTACATGCTCTTTATCCGGTACTCCCCAAAGACCTTTCTCGGCCGCCTTTGGTTTGAGAGACTCAGAGTCTTTTTGCTTCCTTTTCCGCCTTTGCTGTTGTTCGTAACCGAAAGCTTCGTCATTGAGCCCTAGAACTGATATATTAGTCGTAACAGCAGAATCATCATCGATATGGCGAACTTTAGGCGCTCTCTCAATAACTGTCTTAGCACCCTTTGTAGAATGATCTTTCGAGAAAAGAAGATATAGTTCCGAGCTAGCAGTACCAGCAAATATTTGATTGAGGTTGGCATGCCAACAAACAGAAGTAACATGAGATCGTTTAACCGATAGTTGTATTGACGTTAAAGATGCCAAGTCTGACCGGTCAAGAATTTCAAGAGATGTTGCTGTACCAGTTAATAAATATCTTTCATCGGGAGAGAAAACAATATTCGTCTCTTCAGAAGAGTTTGAAAGATCCAGTCTTTGCATGACGGGAGTCTTGAAGCGACGCTTATCCCATATCTTAACAGACCCGTAATCTTCGGATCCTTCGCCTCCTCGAGTTACAATCGTATTACCATCTGAACTCGCTAATACACCCGTAACCCCTACACTGATATCATTGGATGTACTAGGTGATACATGTGCGTCTACAATAGAATGAGACGGCCGTATTAATGATCCACGAGCGTCCCATATTTTTAAATCACCATCAAGTGTCCCACCAATAACCGAGTTACCGTCGTTTGTCCAACCAACTGAAGTAACCCGGTTTTTGGCAATGCCTTTAGCATCGCGAACCACAATGACCGATTTCTGGGACTGAAACCGAGATGCATCCCAGATTCGGATAGTCGAATCGTGGCCCCCAGTGATGAACTCGTCATCTCCTTTAGCAAGATTCCATTCTGCACTAGTGATCTCGGCAACATGACCTTTAGTATTTTTCATATCGACAAGGTACATATCACCGCCTTTATATTCACCTATCTCAATTCCATCTCGAGAATATAGCTTGGCCCTTGAATATCTTGGAATCGCTAACACGCTATTACCAGAAGGAGAGAAAAGGACTTTATGAACATGGTGGTATTCAACCGGTTCTGCACTTCGAAATGCATTCAGCGCTAGTGAATCCATACCAGCGAAATCCCAAAACTTTATTGTCTCATCGTACGAACTGGTAACAAACCTGTTTCCGGCTAGATCAACTGACACTGATGATATTTTCTTGTCATGGCCCTTGAAGATTAGTTGGTGAGTTATAGGAAAGGTAGCCGATTCATCGTCACTATCGCTGTTGCTATCACTGTCGCTACCGCTTGTGCGATCAATATCACCACCTTTGACTTCATGGCTTCCAATCTTTGCCAGCTTTGCCAGCTTTTCAGTATATTCTGGACGCTGCGCTCTATCGTATCTCGAGTCGATATCATTAGACTCCAGTTGTTTGCCAAACCCGGTAGGTAAAAATGCTCGTAGCTCATCTCCATCAATATTCTATAAAAATCGCTGTTAGCACTGCTACACCCTCTAGACTGTTCTTATCAAGTTATACTTACCGACATGGCGACTGACAGTCAGTTGATGTGTATTCACTCAGCTTGGCAGTAATAGAATAGAAATGCACGAAGCACTTTATCTATCGGCGGTGAAAAATTACAGCCGTACAATGCCCAACGTTAGGGCCCCTGCATAAGATAGTGGTAAGGAACAGACCGGATCCAAAAAATATCTCTCAAAAGTTTATAGTCAGTAATTAATAATATTATTATAGATCTGCTCACCCAGTAATAAATAAATAAATAAGAAATGGTCTATATTAAACTATTGAGGTGGGTGTCTCATGTAGTTTTATGTCCGTCTCTGATGTGTGGGTAGGCAGTTGTGGTCGCTTATACGGAGTCCACCAATACGTAGGATATCGAAGAATAATATTGTTCAAAAGACAGGCAGTTCCAACCATTAAAACACTTGATATAAGCTGAGCTGGCAAATAGTACCATCCAAGGCTTCGAATAGTAATGTCTACTGCAGGGAGAAGTGCGGCCGCTCCAGCAGGTGGATGAATGGTATTTGTTAATGTCATCAGAACAGAACTGATGGCAGTTGACAAAGCACCTGCCACCCAAAGTGTGTCTTCATTAGCAGGCGAAGTCATCCAAAGTTTGGTTAGACAAACTCCAATCAGCGATGCAAGAAAAGTCCCGAAAACAACGTTCTTAGGCTGGGCTAGCGGGGCCCCCGTAACGTTATAACAAAGAATGGCAGATGCTCCCCAACTGGGGACAATCTCAGGTACATTATGGTGAATCAAAGTAGATGAGTACTTGTTAACAGCCATGATTACGATCAATCCAGCAAAAGTACTCAGGAGGACAGATAGATGAGTGGCCAGTTCATTTGGTGGTTTGGGTGAATTATCTTTGGTAGATGGCGCTGGTCTGTAGCCAAGAAATCGGCCTACTTCTTTTCGAAGCCGATGAACTTGAGAAGGGGGGATGTAGGGGTCGGTGAAAGTATCAAGAGTGTGCATATTAAGAGAAGGTTATAGACGTATTAGTTGGATGGACTGATTAATGAATGAGACTAGAATTCGAATCAATTGAAGATCGGGTCATGCTGTTTAAATATACCTTTCACGACGAAGTATCGGCTTTTGTATATCCGATACTAATATTCAGACAGGCGTCTAGACTCGTATTTTTTTTTTTTTACAGGCCTATAATATTGACAAGAGAACGACAGTTCCGTGCACAAGAATGAGCCGCTTGCTCGGTACCCGAGTTCGCGTGGGCCGGATAGATTCTGCAGATCAACCCGGGATCCATCACCATAGACAAAGGCCGCCAACATCATCTGGGCCGGGTATCGGAACCTATCTCCAAGGGTGTTAGTAAGCAAAAGTCGGAAGTCGGAAGTCTCACATTGTCAATCCGTGACGGTCAGGATCAAAGTGCCAACTGTCTTAAGAATAAGACTCGTATCTAGACTGTCAGTTTGTCGGGTTCAAGGCATATAGAAAATAGACCCCAAAGTTAGACCCGCGGCTGAACATGCAGTGGCTATAGGCATTGACAACTCCGGTTCTCTATATCTCAATGTTAGACCAGCGGCTGAACATGCAGTGGCTATAGGCATTGACAGCTCCGGTCCTCTATAGCTCAAAGTTAGACCAGCGGCTGAACATGCAGTAGCTATAGGCATTGACGACTCCGGTTCTCCATATCTCAATGTTAATCCAGCGGCAGAACATGCAGTCGCTATAGGCATTGACGACTCTTTCTTTACCTATAGACCTTGTTTGACCTCTACCGTTTACTGCACACCGTAAACCGTATCTCCATCTCAAACGCGAACTTCTCTACAACTCATAAACTTTTTATCTAGCTAGCTCTTTACATACTTTCATAATCCAACCGAAAGCAAATGACAATAACCTTTTACAACTCCGTACATCTCTTTCGAGGCACTAAGAATATGCTTTTTGGGTAACAGATAGCCCGAATCATCGTATCTAGGAAGGGTGATTTCCAAGGCAGGCACTCCGCGGGACCTCATAAGATCCACATTGCTGCCTCCTCTGACTCCGTCACGATGAACACTTAGATCTTCTACAGTGAATTTCTTCTCCTGTTGACTGCTAATGTTTATAGTTGCCTCATTAGATTGATGCTGTTGAGTAAGAGACGATGTTGTGAGATGGGAAGCATCATGAATGGCTAGACCCGTCGGTGCAGGCGCCTGGTGCTGTGTAGCAATGGCTATCGAGGCAGCAGATTGCAAGTCTTCAGCGAATTCTCTGGACTCTTGGTATTCATCGACATTTCTACCTCTCGGATAGAGAATAGTTTGCGAATACGATCCAAACTGAAGATATCCATCTATATCCTTGATACTGGCGTTGATATAATTAGATAGATGGAGCGCCTCTAAAGCTTCGTGCGGTTTCGTGCCTCCGTATGTCTCACTACAGGGCGTGCATTCTGTCGTCTGCTGCCAGTTGTATGCAAAAGAATGATCTATATCGATGCCCGAGCATATCGACATGGGCGTTGGCTGTCTATTTTTGCGCCACAGCCGGTCATATTCCCAAGTATAAACATATCCATCTGGGTTGAGAATAGGGACAAAAAGGAAGTCAAATTGTTCCACAAGCGATTTGCCGATATGATTATCGTTCTGGTGGTTTGCAATCACTTGGGAAATCGAGTATAAGCCACTCATAATGGATGACCACTCGCGGCCCTGGACTCCACTGACTATAATAACCGTGGGCTTGGGCTCGATCATGGGTTTTCGCACATGCACAATGCGAATGTCTCTTCCTTGGTGGGATTTCCCAATCGACTCGATATCAATGATTGGCGAATTCGACGAAGAATCACGAAGAGGGAGAGACTCGAGCCAAGCGTTGATCTGATCCAACGTACGATAGTCGCCGAAAAACTTGCCATCGTTATCAGCCGAATGGACAGCTGACTCTTTTCGACCTTGACCGTACTGGAGCTTATGATTGGTAGTCATATAAGTTGACTTGCCAAGCGGATAACTAGCAAATACAGACATCTGAAGGTCAGAGATAATCTCACTTTTCCGGCTTCTCATAGGCTTAGGTAGCAGTTTAAGCAAATCGCGTACTCTGGATTTCGGGATTCGAATATCTCCGTAGTCTTTACCCATGGACCAAACATCCAATACAAGAGTCTCGGTGGCATATTTGAAGGCCCTTTGTTCGCGGCTACTGGTCCAATTGAACCGTAACACCACTTCGTCTTCGTATTGAGAAGTATCCACCGTCGAGATTGGCTCTTCTAATAAGTCCAGCTCGTCGGCGAATGAGCCACCAAGTGGAGACTGGATGCCACTAATCAGGCGATGCATCCATTTTTGACCGTGGGTCTTTGTTTTCTTGTTGACGTTCTCTTTGTCCTCGGTCTTTGCAGCGAAGGAATCAGAAACGGTAGCTTCAACGTTATACGGAGCATGGCGATTCCTATTCGCGCGAGAGAAGGATGGACGAGATATGATTCCAGTCACTGCAGGACCGGCTAATGGAGACGTCGTAGTAGCACTACTACTGGCAATAGCATGATGAGGATGATGTTTTTGGAAATAATTTTGAAGATTGAAGATGGATGGCATAGCAGTCGATAATGAGACTAGGCAAATGAGGATGTAGATGAAGCCGGATGATACCTTCATGATGGGTAGACTGTAATAGTATAATTACAGGGTAAAGTTAATGGCTATGGACCATTAGTTAGGGCCTGGAAAGCCCGTCTCTTGACTACAGTCGTGACCGCTTCTTAAGTCGATAGAACGGAGCTCGGTAATAAAATGAGGTGAATGCGGATGGTGGTGGAAGGGAATGAACGGAATGACAGCTTTTAAGCAAACAAAGAAATATCGCTTGAGAATTGATTTTCTATTTCTCTCAAAACGGTTTTGTGCCACCCGTTTTTTTTTCACTTCTTGACAGTCTCTCTTTGATCTCTCGTCCTAGTGCTTTTCCCAGTTCCAAGGAGAGCGCGATAAAATGAGGAACTTTTATGTTGTGGACCGACGATAATGTGAAGAGCCGACTGCTGCGGTGCTTGTGCTTGGGGTTCTGATGCTTGCCTGCGACAGGGCACGATTTGGACTACTGAGCCGAGAGCAGGAGGTATAATGCAGCTGGGAGGTTAAAAAAAATGCTCACCAGATGCCGAGCAACGATAAATGGAACTGGGCTGGTGGATTCATTTTATAGGTTGGGAGCATCCATGCAGTCGGTCAATATTGTATGGTGAAATATTCTAATAAAGGAACACGCACCTCTATAATATAATTTAATATAATTTAATATGAGGATTCCAGTGGGTTTCACTTAGGCAGGAGGAGCGATGAAACGAGGATATAATTAAGTACGTGTAGGAGAGGAGAGTGGGAGTGGACAGTGGGAGTGGCAGAGTTGGAGTGATAGAGTTGGAGAGGCAGAGTTGGATGCATATATTTAATATCGGATGGTATATATAAAAGTGTATACAAGAATATATAATATTTTAGTCCAGTCAAAGACAGACGGTTATAAGCTCATATACTATCTGTTCAATCGCCCGAGATGTCATTCTCATATTCATGCCAGTAATGACAAGATAACAAAGTACAAGGTACATATATTACGGGCATCCATAATGAGTGAAACATGCCGGAAAGGGTTTGTAGGTGGTGGCGAGTATGAGACGACGATGACGAAACTATAAACCCACTCACACTGTCAGAACCAATTATTATTAGCATAATATATACGCGCCTGCTCCCTACTCCTCCGCGAAGCGGACCAACCGGTCTGGGCGGAGCCCAGCCGCCGGAGGCACATCCTTCGCACCGCACCAAACTCAAATGGTGTGTATGTATCTCTACCTATAATTTACAGAAAGTAGCGAGGCTCGTCGAAGACGTGATACCGGTGTCCTCGAACTCCTTCGCCCCGGAACATGGTGGGGAATCGAAGATCCGCCGGGACCTGGGACTCGTCGACCCGTTCGTTGGAATAGTCGGGCGCCTGTTCGACAAGGAACTTACCGACCTGGATTTCAGTATCGGTGATGGTGGATCTGCTAACCCGGGCGTACGACGAACGCTTGAGATCTTTGTACAGAATATACTCACACCATCTATCCCAATCGGATGGATCAATATCATGCATACCAGAGTGTTCACTGACGTATGTATTATAATTGCCTTCGAGAGGTTTGGTGACGAGGTAACTTAGTAGTATTGTAGGGTTCGAGCTCCCGCCCATAATATCTGCCACGCCAAGCGACTGGAGTCGGCGGTCCTCGACGTCTTCCTCTTGTCCACTGTGGAACACAACGATATCAACCGGGTTTCCATACACGTCCAAAGTGGCATGAATCGCAGGGGCCAATTCTCCGACTGGAGAGGGTAGTAAATGATGGGTAGAGTTCAGAATGGGGAATTTCGAGAGCAGCGCACATCCCCAGGTATGCTTATTCGGGCCAGGGCCGAAATCAGCATAGTAGCCTAGTTCCTCGGCAACCTGCTGGGTCAGATCGCGGAATCCCATAATGGCGCGCTGGGTATCTGATTCGAGGAATCCAATAACGTCGATTTCCAGCTCTTCAATCACGTCTCTAATTCTACCTTCAGAGGCCCACATGTCGTTATCAAGCCCGAAATGAATAGTCCAAATACCAGCAGTCATGAGCTTGGAATCTGGGTGATGTGGTTTAGGATCGTCTCGATGGAACCGCTTGAATGAAATAGCACCACTCAATGCAGTGAGGATCGTGATTGCCACCAGCACTTGAGACCGGATTTTGCGTGCGAGCGAAATGGCGTTTGTGCTATTCGCTCCTAGAGGATGGTTGGCAGTAGCACGGATCTTGCTATTGGCCCAGATCCCCATACCAATACAGATCTGTTGAGCGGCTAGCACGATATCAGTCCGTTCTCTAAGAAGAGGGCCACCAGGGACAAACGCGTAGGCGACAATCCACACATGCGATAGATATAGCAGTACAAGAACGAAGAATCCCAGTCCAAAAGTCTTAGCAGCATGGTGTCTTCCAGCCGATTCAAGAATCACCGGTACAATGGATACTAAATACACCGTCAAGACCAGTCCACCGACATACGCGGTCCAGCCCGAAAACGAGTAAAACACAATCGCACCAATATTCGACACGATATACGCGGAATAATTACCACTAACGGCCCGTTTGGTAACTCCTAAATAAGCACCAAAGCCCATTGCGGCAATGGTAATAAATCCATGAGGAACGGGCAGAGGACCGCGAACTGGATATCCGTCCCATACCCACAGCGTCAATGTAGACGAATCACACAGTAACGTATGTAGAGCAAATAATAAACCGCCGACTCCAAACGCAGCGGCGACGCTGCTTTCCGTCTTGCCAGCAACCGAATTCGGCTGTGTGCTACTATACTGAAGACGAGAAGCAAACAGCGCAGAAACAATCGCAATTGCAAGACCAGCTTTGTTCCATCCACCATTCTCATCATGCATAATGGGCCAAATGGGATTATTTGTATAGTAAGCTAGTTTGGCAACAGAAGACAGAATCAATCCTAGCGAGAACGCGGTCGCTCTATGTACACCAGCCGAGGGTCTGGCGCTGATTCCCCAGAATTGAATAGCAAGAGAAATGCATCCCGAGGCAGCTCCAAACGCGACCAGTTCCAACCGAAGAGCAGGCGATTTCGCAAGATACGCAGCGATGCCTACCGACATACCCAGCAAAGGCAGCTGGAACGCATACTTCAAGAGACCACTTAAAGGCGAGATGGCCAGAAACACTGGCGCAACGATGCTCACTAAAAAGGCTTCATAACCACTGATACCCATATACCACAGGGGAAAGTACCAAATGAGCAATGGCAAAGCAGTCAGCACCGACCAAAACACAAACCAGTTCAAAATGGAAATCACAAACTGGAAATTGCTGAATCCGTGGTGCTTGCGAGACGACTGCTTCACGGTCCCATTAAGAGCTTTCTCGGTCTTGGCCAAAGCAGCCTTGTCAGCAGCGAGCCGGGTCACTCCTCTCACGTCTACAATCTGGATCTCGAGCGAACCGAAGTCCATAGCCGAAATCGAGTCAAACGCCAAATCAAACACAATCAACGACCATTCGAAAAACGCATATGTAGTATAAGCGCCGGCGATTCTATGCACTTTGTGCTGGATAAAGTAATAAATAAGCGGAATAAGAGTCCCAAAGAAAAGCGAAGCGGTCCAAGTTCTATAGGTTCTTGCACTCGTTCCCTTGGGTGTCAATTGGATCCTCAACACCGTCCAAGGAATCGTCAAAATCAAGTACGCAATCATGAAAATATCGTGCCAGTCGTGGTCGTCGGTAGACGTGACATAGGTCCACCCTCCACACGTAAGCGTACGCAACGCCCCCACCAGCAACAGAATCCATGGACGGACGGCACCTCTTGAAGTGGTCATCAGAAACGACAGCACCACCAATGCGAATCTGGGTCCCGAAGTAAGGGCAATGAACACCTGGAAAACCGATCTCTCCGGGTATCGGTCGCCAATTGTCGCCGACACCGACGGAAACCACTCATCCGGGTACCCATAGTGCTCATTTTGCACGATTTTATGATAGTGAAGCAGCACACCGACCACGAACGCACCAAGAAATGCAACTTACGCTCCGGTTAGTCGAGTTTGACCCGGGGTGGGCGGGCCTCCGGCGGCCGGGCGCTGCCCGGACCCGTTGTGCTCGCTTCGCGAGCGGGCTGTTTAGCGCACAAGAAGAGTACTTACGTCCCGCGGTCATTGAATGGATATACGACACCCACACTCCGCTAAACTGGTCGATACTGCGTTAGAACGGATCCCCGCGTTTCAGTTCGCTCGCTCGCTCTTTCAGGGGTACACCACCGAGTCTGTTGGAAAACTCACTTTCAACAGCGCCTGGCCAGCTTCGCGCTTTGCCAGCTTTTCGCTCATTTTTGCGCTTGTTCTAGTTGTACGAAACGACAGGCAAGTACAAAATCAGTTCACGAAATTTCAGATTCCGCGGTTTGACGTTTGATTTAAATGGTCCTGCTTCGTGGTATTTATTGGCGACACGCGAAAAACCCCACGCCCTAGCCCTGGCAAATGTCGAGGATACGCACTTCCCCATGCAAACCCACTGTACTCCGGTCGCAACTCACCCCGAACAACGAGCGAAGCGAGCCACGGGTCTGGGCAGAGCCCAGCCGCCGGAGGCAGAACTAGAAAAAAAATCAGCTCACGATAAAAAGACGACTTATTACTTATAGAGTCTGAAGAGGCACCGACTGGTACTCGGTGCCAGGCAGGGGCCGGCCGGCGTACAGCTTGCGAAGCACCCCGTGGACAACCAGCGTGCCTAATTGAAGCACAATAAGTGAGAGGTAGATATAGCAGCCAAACCCATCGACGTCGGTGAATAGAAGCGTCAGCATGACAAACGTACAGAAGAAGCCTGCCAACTGAATAAGAAGACATAACGGATGAAACCCGCCGCCAGGGCCTCTAGGGTCCTGGTCTCTATCATATGGAAGTAGGTACAGGAATCCTTCGTAGCAGACGACACCGAGAACAGCCAGCACCTTCTGAACGAATTCGTAGTCAGTTGGATAATCGATAAGATAGTTCAGAGCGCCGAAAATGACCAATTCGCTGATAAGGCCCATGGCTGCGACGCCGGCAGATACTGCCCAGACGGTCTTGCCAGACGTAGCAGCCGGTTTAGAATAGTAGATCTCTTGACACCAGCAAGCTAGGCCCAAAGCTGCTGTGAGGTGGTGGATAATCGGTAGGATAATCAAATCGTTCTTTTGAGTGAAGTAGTAGGTTCCTAGTAATAGCCAACTGGCAATCCATAGCGGCCATCTGACAAAAGCATAGGGAATGGTAGACCCCTTTTTGAGTTTCTGACAGAGATCCAGCTGTGCTAACACTGGAAAGATGGTTGGCGATAACACCAAAAGCTGGATGACAGCACTGGCAACAAACATGATCAGGGGGGACTGGTGCGGGTAGGCAGGGTGGGATGATAAGGTGATGAACAGGCAAACACAGAAAATAAGTGCTGACACAAGCGTTTATCAGATTATCTAGAAAATCTGGACAATCTGATAACTCCCAATTAGGAAGTCTTTTTCGTAGTCTCCTCCAATCAACGGTATACGCTGGGAAGTGCGTTATGCGGCGCGCGCCGCGAGCGCCGTGTCTGCTCTCTGAACAGGTCATTAATTAAACGGTTAGCATTTGTTACTAGACCCGCTCCCTTTATAGCCTCAGGCGGCTGGGCTCTGCCCAGACCCGTAGCTCTGCTTCGCAGAGAAACCCTCCCCGCTTGGTTGCTTATCTTTTGAAATTTCTACCGAGTACGCGCGCGCGCGCGTCACTGTCTCCCCCCTGTTCTTACTATTGCACCCCTTCTAACCATCTAACCATCTAAACAACCCGCCCACCACCAAACCATCTCCAACCGGACCCTTTCCACGCGATCCAATTCATCCACTTCATCCACCTCATCCTTATGACCTCTCCGCTTTACCTCTCACTTTCATTCAAAGTCTCTCCGGTTAGCCGCCATCTGCAAATAGTCTCTGCTGTCGCCCTCAGTTACCAATTACAGATCTGTTCGATAGCGCCGTACCTCCGATAAGCGAACCTCGATGTCTGATAGCGGTTGCGGATCTGGGTATATATAGGGTCTCAGGGGGGGCACACTTTTTCAGTCATTGAATTGTCTTTGATACTGCTCGCTACTCAGAAGAAAATAAAAAAAATCTTTTATAAATATGGTTAGAATAAGTTCATTGACTAGTTTCGCTATTGCTGCTGTCGAAGTTTTGACAGACGGTGCTGCTGCTTCGGGAGGTGGTAATGTGGTTCCGACTCTAGAAGATAAATGGGGAACCGATTGGCCATTCTCGGGAATCAGTACTTTTGCCCATCTCCCCACTGACAAATGCCTTATCCATCCTGATACTGAGTTCGATATCGCTTTGATTGGTATTCCTTTTGACACCGCCGTGTCGTATAGACCCGGAGCGAGATTCGGCCCAAGAGCTATCCGGGCTGCTTCTGCCCGTCAATCGTCTCTGCGAGGCTTTAATGCTCGAGCTGGTATCAATCCATATCAAGAATGGGCAAAGGTGATCGATTGCGATGATATTCCCGTCACGCCTATCGATAACAAACTTGCCCTTCGACAGATCACAGAAGGCTACGGTGAATTGTTGACTAGACCCATTCACTATACAAAGGACGGTAGGGCCAATCTACCTCCTCGTCTCGTTACTCTTGGAGGCGACCATTCTATAATACTAGGCGCATTGCGTTCGCTTCATAAAATCTATGGTCCTATCACAGTTATTCACTTTGACGCTCATTTAGATACTTGGCTGCCGTCCAAATACCCATCCTCGTGGGAAACCGACGCCGGTTCTGGTGATTTCACCCATGGCACTATGTTCTGGATGGCCTCTCAAGAGGGTCTGCTATCTAATGATACCTGTATCCATGCTGGTCTGCGCACCCGACTATCTGGTAAGGATTGGGGCGATTATGAGGAAGATACGAAGCAAGGATTTGCTAGAATCGCTTCCGACGACATTATGATAAAAGGTGTACAAGGAATTGTCAAGGAGATTCTTGAACGAGTGCCTACCACTGTTCCTGTATATATCTCTGTTGATATTGATGTGATTGACCCTGGTATGGCTCCTGGTACTGGTACTCCCGAAGCCGGTGGATGGCAGACCAGAGAACTGATTCAAATTATCCGTGGACTAGAAGGTTTGAATCTCATTGGCGCTGATGTTGTCGAAGTTTCTCCTGCTTTTGATCACGCTGAAATTACAGCGTTGGCTGGTGCTCAAATTGCATACGAATTAATTACCAACATGGTCATCAAGGGAACTCCAGTGGATGTTCTGCCTGCTTCTGGTCCAGTTCACGATGATTTGTAAAAAAAAAAAAAAAAATGCATATCAGTTCTTAGGTAATATATATTAAACTGTAAATACATGAAGCTGTAGATAAATTTATTATAGTTACGACTTTTATTTACTTTAGAACTTCGTCAGCCATACAAGATGGACACCGGCTTTGAATGTCAGTGTACCATCTTCCTTTACATCTCCAGACTTTAAATTCTTTCCAAATAGTTCATAGACGTGGTTTTGCACCTCTGACCTCTTCTCATCAGATAACGCAGTAATATAACTACGACTCTGCCAATAATTCCAGTAGAAATCTCGGTCATTCGGGACACCCTTTTTATACTTGAAATGTTCTTCCACATACGGGGTATGGAAATAGCTTTGGTTAAGTAGCACAGGAACCCACTCCTTACGGCGATACTGGGGTACGTCCACATCAAATCCATGAATGTAATCAGCAATGCTTCGCTGGACGCTATCTTTTTCTAGCGACTCCAAATCATCATAATTCCAAATCAGTCCCAGCTTGCCGTCGGGGCGCAAAATCCTTGCAATCTCTTTCAGTGATTCATCATTTGCAAACCAATGGAATCCCTGAGCGACGATTACCGCATCCGCACAATTGTCTTCCAGTGGAATGTCGTATGAAGATGCTTCAATGGTTGGAATCTCAGGGAACTTTTTCTTAAACGACTCAAGCATTCCAACTGACGGTTCAACTGCAGTAATATCGAATCCAGCATTGGCAATTGATGCGGTGAATTTGCCAGTTCCGGCTGCCAATTCAACTACTTTAGAACCATTTGAAATGTTTAGGTGCTTCACAAATGTAGCCACGGCCTCTGTAATATATCCAGGGCGAACTTGATCATACAGAAGATGATTTTGGTTAAATGAGCTTAAAGAGACTGAATTAACCGCACTCTTAGTGGTGCCCAAATTGGAGGAAGTGGACGAAGAGGACATTTTCACAAAATTATGGCGTAGACCTGTAGTCAACAGTCGAGAGCTATGTTGACTTGTCAAACGGGTTATCATATCAATAAATATGAGATATGTTCAACTGGCGTATTATAATGCCAGGACACTGTAAGATGGCGTAATATATAATGTCAGCAGAACGGCAATCTAATAAGTACAAGGGAAAGGCTAGTAGGAAGACGATCCGTGAAAACGAAAGAAGGAGGAGTGGCTTTGAATATGGGAACTTGGTTAAATTCGAAAGCGGTGACTCAGGCGGTCAAAAGTTGCTATTCATTATGATGAGGTAAGAAACTATAAAGTGACGGGGTCCGATAAGAGCCGATCAGGGTTGCGTATTTGGGCTGATCATTTCCAAGTCAAGACAGATTAGGCAGGGAACTGAAGATAGAGGTAGGGAAACTATCTGTCCGGGAGGGAGCCAGCAAGTGTTATATGATAAAGATAGAAACAAAGTCATGGAGAGTTGTCGCTTATAGAGGGAGGTCTATAGAGAGTGCTTTATAGGGGTGGTTTCTGTAGAGTACTTTATAGGGGTGGTTTATATAGAGAGTACTTTATAGGGGTGACTTACACTGTTGTTCATAGAGAATACTGTATAGAGAGAAGCTCACAGAGAATACTGTATAGACAGAATTTCATAGAGTATACTGTATAGAGAGAAGCTCACAGAGTATACTGTATAGAGAGAAGCTCACAGAGTATACTGTATAGGCAGAATTTCACAGAGTATACTCGAATTCTGATACATCAGGTTGAAACTTGGCACTCTATTGTACTAATAGTCGTCCACACTATAGGCGTCGTTGTCCCGTATCAGGTGATTTATCTCTCATTCTACTAGCAACTGCCACTCCCCTTGTAACCTCTTCATCATCCCCTCATATCCACCACCCCATTTCTAAATGCACATACAATTTATTACTTATATCTAATTCCTACCCCGTTCATTTAAATGAACGAACTGGATAATGTTCATTATACATACCACTTTGAGAAAATGGAACAATCGTATAAGTCTTTGACGTCAAAGATGGAGCCAAGGGTGGTAGGCCGTTCTTTTCAAGAACATCTCCAGCAATGATATCCTTTGTCGACGCGGCAATCACTTGAGTTAGTGAAACCTGTCCCTGTTCTACTTGGGTAATTGCCTTGGTTCCGGCATCACCATCGGCAATTCGAGGGGATTGAGCAGATCCGTAGCTCAAAAGTCCAGCAATCGTTGACTGGCTATAAAAAGCGGTTCTTGGGTAGTTCCGTCTATGGTCGCGCTTGTAATAGGGATTCTCCGCAATATCGGCTGTAGGCAATGTAACAGGATCTGTGTAGGCTTCGGCCTCAGCAGTACGTGAACCAGGAGATGGTAATCGGTATAGAGGAACAATTGGATTACCAGAAGAACGATTTGGTACCGCGACTAAAAGCTGTCGGAGCTTTTCCCAAATGCCTTTTGAAACAGAGGTATATTTCTATTTGTGTTAGTGGTGGACTGTGGGAAAAAAATGTTGGCGAGCTACTCAGCGACTGACTAGGACTCTTCTACGCCTCTTAACAACCGCACGAGATTTATCTTCTTACCTTGTATACTGGAACTGGCCCTCCTCCTGACATTTTGCTTGTCTATTAGATATCTCTATATAAGCACAAGCTGTGGTTTATTCACTGAATATCGGAATTATTGAACTAAAACAGCCAATGAAAAGTACCATATTTGAAGGACTCGCCAGCCGTATGCGGCGTGTGCGGCGGGAATCAATGAGAGTATTGTGGTTATGGATGTAGGAAGAGATGAGGGAGTTGGAGAAGAGAAAGGGATGTGGGGAAGAGGGAGGGGTTCCGTTATGTAATTGGTACCTCTTTGGCTAGCCATTTATATGTATTGTTGTTAGTGGTAATCGCGGACTGGTTGTTCTTTGAGCTGGCATTGGTGACATACTGATCTACGTCACGTGATATATTTTTCTTTTTACCTATGCTTCCGCTTTCTTTATTTAATTTACTTTTATTTGCTTAATAAAAACCTCTTCTCTTAAGAGCGAGCTCATCTGTCCTTACTCATATTCTGTTTGATCTCATTGGGTTTTCTCTTTTAGTCCTGGTTTCACTGTCGTGTGTTAACTATATAGATTACATATAACCATCATACTAAAACCGCTACCTGCAAACCTTTCTGGGAAAACTCAGGGGTAATTATGCTTTAGCATTTCTAACTATTTCAGATTCGTGTATATCATTGCTGTCATCATACATCTCATTCATTAACTAGCTACCTTAAATAATATACTAACATTGGTCTACCTCTATATCGTCAAAATCAATGCCAAAATGACTTTGAACAACGTCAACCCCAACACAAAAACAAATCACTAAGATCGCCTCGTACACCAGTTCTTTATAGTTGTTACTAGTAGTGGAAGTAAGAATAAGATACGTTTCACCGACGGTCATGTCATACTCCAGTGAGTCAGCTGCAACAGCTCGAGTCCAATCAGTTTCAGAGGATGCTTTCCATCGACTTTGCGATATTGATATGGGCATGAAAGGCGCTACCAGATTGTACTCGGGTTGCTCGCGGAGGTAGTAATAGAGTCCTTGAATAAAAGAGCCTAGGAAACACACTCGGCTGATTGAGTGGGTCAGAAGCCATTCTTCCCATGTTTTAGGTTGTTTGGGAGTTCCGTCAAGCTCAATAATGTATCCGACTAAATCATCAAATATCGAAGTCAGCGGAAGAATCAGCTTCTCAGCCTGAGAAGCCTGTCTTATATCTCCGCTATATAACCTAATACACTGAGTCAATAGTAATGCTTGGGCCACCGCAAGCTTTTCTTTTAGCGGTAAACCGAATATCACGGGAAATGGTAGTACAATAGACTCAACCAACTGGTTCATAGAACGAACCAGTTCGCTAGAGACGACAGAAGCGCAGGTCCCGTTTTTTCCCGGTTTCTGATTTGCGATTTCTGTATTATTGACACTTAGCGAACAAACCGCTAATGCCGTTAATATTACTGGCGGATAGCCCCTCTTATACAGAGAAGGATGGATAAAAGGGCTTTTCAAGTACTTGACAAATAGTTCTGGGTACTGTTTGATGCGATTAATGAACAGATCGGCGGCTTGCGCGGAATACGGGCTGTCTTGGAAAAGTCTGTAGCTTAGATGGAAATATTTGAACTGTTGGACCCTCGTCACTAACGTGGAACTCGAATCTGCTGGAGAAATCTCTTCAACCGAGTCCGGAGGAGTGGTTATGCTTATAGGCGATTGGGAAGGCTGAAAGGATTGAGTAGTCAGGTTCTCGTCTTCATAGCTCATATCAATATCAAACAACGACCCAGATAGCGCTGATACCGTCGGGCTCATGGGCAGTGAAGTGTTCATGATTTTGAATAAATATGAGGTCGTCTGGCTGTCGCCGTAGTCGCCGCCATTATCGGTTATAAGAGCAGTTCCAGATGTTGTTTCTTCTCCATAGCTAATGCCCGGAGTCCTTAGGCTCGCTTTGGTCCGATTCTTATCGATTGTTTTGTCGCTTTTTATTAGCTGCTGAAATATAGGATTGCTTGTATTGGCATTATAGACACAAGTTTTATTTGCTGATAAGCACCTTGTACAAGATGGGTACAGCATATCACAACGTCGTTTTTTTGTTGAGCATGTCAAACACGCCTTCTTTCTTGACAATCCTGCCTTGCACATTGTATTTGATAGAGATACGAGATGGCGAAGTGAGATTTGTCACCGATTTGTCACCAACTAACAATATAAATCGCTAGTTTATTTCATTCCAACTTTACTAGAGAATAGACTACTTTGTGCGCCATGAGCCCTAACCGCTATCGAAAACAGATGGGAGCAGCTATTTGGGTTTTTCGGTTTTTAGCTTTGGGTGGTCACTTTTCGAGTGGTGGTGAGATTGGTTTTGTACAGAGCCTATACGCGACAAGAGTAAACAATCGGAATAATTTTACCTGCCGGTCATCTTCAAATCGGTCTTCTCGGGTTTAGACTCACCGGGGGGCAAATTCCATCGCGCTCATCTCAAGCATGGCCATGGCTACTGAGAATTTGTCGGCGTCAAGATAGTGGAATTCCGCATCCCGTCCAAAACCGGAAATTTGAGCCTCCTATCGAGAGGAGTTCCGCAAAAACAGACCCTTGATTAGCTCCGACGAACAGTTTTTCCGCTCTCAGTAATAGTTAAATCTGATAACTCCACTAGTCGAATAAAAGTGGCAATGATAATATCCGCCTTGTCGGTGATTGAGATAGCGGTGGACTTCCACCCGGTTAGATTATTCTATGCGCCGGCATATATCCGAAAGTATATATATATATATATACAATGAATTGATCCATCAAGTATACGTAGTCTATTAGCTTTTTCTTTTAAAAAACCAAAAGTGAAGATTGAGATTTAATAAATACAATAATGAGTGACCCCATCATTGACATGCCTCGTCCCTCTTCAGGTTCCATAGCTCATGCTATCTCTCCGTCTCCGTCTGCCACCGTTCCGGCTACTGAGCCTGTTACGCCTCTCAAGACCATCAATAAGATTAGAAAACGGCTGCGACCAATCGCTTTAATTGTGTTCGCGGGAGCTCAAATCCTAGATATCCTCAATGTCACCGGTTTAATGTTCTCTACCCAAAGCATTGCACAAAGATACGGTGTTCCTCTTGATACTGCTAGTTGGGTGATCTCCGCTTATGCTTTGACATATGGCTCGTTTATCCTCATGGGAGGCCGTCTCGCCGACTATATGGGACATAGACTGATATTCACAATTGGAATGACAGTGGTTGCTCTTTGCTCTCTCATTGGAGCAGCGACTAAGAATCTTTATGTACTTTTTGTATTTCGAGCGATCCAGGGCATCGGAGCCGCTTTGACCATCCCCACTTCATTTTCTTTGGTGGCCCATACTTTCCAGGGACGGACTCAGGCGTTGGCGTTTGCAGTGGTCGGGTCTTGTGCTGCAATGGGGGGTATAGTCGGTGTTCTGATTGGCGGTGGATTCGCTGGTACTTCCATCGGCTATAATGGACTGTTATATCTGTCGTTCGGACTAGCATGCTTCTTTTCCATCATGCCTTATTTCTCAGTCGAGGAGACCCCTTATAATAGACACAAGATGAGGAAACTGGACTGGGTAGGCTCGATCATCATTGTATGTGGAGTCATTCTCATTGTATTCGGGTTCACAAGCGCTCCAGGAAGATGGAAATCCGCGCGCGTCATTGCTCCTCTGATTGTTGGCATACTACTGATTGTCTTGTTCGCATATTATGAAGCTTACATTGCGAATCAGAAGCTGAATTTCGAACCATTGCTTCCCGGATATGTTTGGAAGTTCAGAAATGTCGCAGTGATTTTTGTAATCGCACCGCTTGTGTTTGCAAACCTATTTGTGGTCCTGTTTGCCGGGTCCAATGAAATGATTGCAATAATGGGCTTATCGCCTATCCACGCTTCGGTCAACTTCATTTCCCTAGGGGTTGCTTTTATTATTGCTTGTGTGATTGCCGGGGCCTGTTATGGCAAGATGCCATCCAAGATCCTGCTGGTGGCAGGTCCTCTGCTCAACATCGCGGGAGCCGTTCTCATGGTCCACATAGATGGCCATAGCTACTGGCGATTCATGTTCCCGTCGACCATTTTGGTGGCCTTTGGTTGCGGATTTTTTATGGCGACCTTTATCAATGCCGTAAGTAACTCTGCTCCTCTGGATCATCAGGGACTTGTCAACGGTGTCTGTCAAACTGGCGGACAGCTCGGGGTAGCCATCTCCCTGGCAGTTGCAACTAGCGAAATGGGTGATGGTCTTAAGTTGTCTTCTTACAAGGCCGCCTACTATACGCTGACTGCGTATGCGTCCGTTGCAGTCATTCTTGGACTCATATTCATTAAGCCAGATCTTAAAACGATTGGAAACCAGAAAGCCGACATCCAAGCCGTTGAGGAAGCGGCTATGGATGAGAAGGATCACACTGAATCGGCCAGCGTTGGCTCGAAGTCTGTTTAAACCGGGCGGCTGTGCGTTTTGCGCTGGTTCGCGAGCCTGTCTGTATATATGTTGATTTAATAAGCGCTCTACTCTGAAATATAAAGGTTGATAGATTTTAAAGCTCGTTTTTGTAATACGTCTCGTAACGCACTTGTAGATTAGGAGCCGAGCACCGAGCGAAGCGAGACAAACGGGTCTGGGCAGAGCCCAGTCGCCGAAGGCTGACCTGACAGACACCCTCGACATGTTCAACCATGCGTTTATCCACGTGTAAACGCCGTACTAATCAATTTATCTGTGCATACGATCGTGCAGCGAAACGCACTGGCGCGTAACGTTACGTTTTTGTTCCTTTTCCAGCAAACGAGAGTGAACTGGGGGAGTGAAAAAAGTCCAGCCAGTATCGATACCGTTATATCCTCGACGTACGATCCAGACACCCAGATTCTCCCTCCACCCTCCTCCCTCCTCCTCCTCCTCCCTCCCCGCTCCTCCCTCCCAAAAATACCACCTTCCTTCTCTCCGAACCGCTACCTCGTTCGAGCTCAAATGTCCCCGGCGACTCCACTTTTATGCATGCTCCCAACAACCTTGCACGTCCACTAAACGCACTATTCAACCGTCTTGGGCATGCTTCGAAATATCCACATAACCGCCAATTGCGGTAACTGGCCCGGTCGGTGCAAAGGTCGATATAAATACAAGGATACGTCCAACGCTTTTGTGAAAGTTGTCCATTTAACTTTTTTTGCATCGTTTTATAGGGTTGTCTCGGCCGTTGCGACGTTTTTTTCTTGCTCGTGTCGCATCATCTCGTTGACTTTTGGGATACAACCATCTGTGGAGGTATACTATAAGGTAGGATAGATACACAGCACCAGAAAATAACCCAGTGGGAGATTAACTGAAGATTAAAAGTAGGAGATTAACTCAAAAATTAAAGTGGAACTAAAAATATACTAGAAAACTAGACTACAAGATAGACTCGACAAACTAGAAAATAATCTGGATGACATATTCGACGAACCACCGGATATCCAGGAATTAAAATACCGTCTTATCAGGAACTGATTTACCCGCCTATCTAGAAAATACGGCTAGTACATTACGTCAAAATTACTTAAACTCTAGTCAATGCCCCTACAACTAGACAAGCTGCTTGGCCGTATATCTGCATAATACTACTGATATTCTTCTCCCTCGTCCGTCTCACATTCGTCTGCTCGTCCGTCAAACGTCATGTCGTCTCGAGCTTTCCCTCGACAGGTCTCCTCGCCCATGTCCTACATCCACCAGACCATCTCGAAAATCTCTCCGCAGACGTTTCATTTGCTCGTGATCTCCGTCGTCATGCTGTCGGCCCTCATCCTGGCCAAAGCCCTATCCCAAATGCTCGATACTTTCCAAGTTCTGGTTGGCCTGTCCACTACCGCTGCCATCTCGCTCCCGCCGTCGTTGTCTTTACTCGACATCTGCACCACCCATGCTATCCAGATGGGCTTCAGCCAAGACTGGCTGCTCACACGATCTCTTGGGATCGTTTTGTAAGTTGTTTTGTTGGCGCTGCCGCGCATATGCCTCCGGCGGCTGGGCTCCGCCCAGACCGGTTGGCTCGAGCAAAGCTCGAGAAATGAGCGCCGTCTAACACGTACCAGGGTGTCTATTGGCACCGTGCTCGCGCTGCTGGCCATCTCGTTTTCGGCTGTTTTCCAGTTCCTGTGTCTGTCATTCATCATGCGTAAGAAGTGGAACAATATCTACACTTTTCTGACCCAGCTCGCCAAAGACGACGAACACCTCATCCTATGATTTTCCCATAACTCTTCATACCGCCCTGTCCACCCATATATATACCTTCCCACCTCCCTCCCCCCCATAAACCTCCTATAGCATTAGCATCTTATTAGCATCTGTATCTAACTCGTGTAACTACTTTCCTAAGATATTTGTAGTTCAACCGTATCTCCACTCACCGCTCCCCACCGAACCAGCCGCACGACTAGCTTCTCTGTATGGCGGTCCTCTGGCAGGTCTGATCATCCCCATGTTTCAAAACCACCAAACTCTATTCCCATTCCCTGACATGAAGAACTCGCGTCGCGCACTCTAGACACAATTGAAATTGAAACGACCCACCATCCGAATGACCCTGCCAATCATATCACAAGTCGGTCGGTCGGTCGTATAATATAATCTACCACCTACGACTAACTACCTAATGCGGCTCTAGATATAGTGAGGTAACCAGCAGCCCGAAATCCCGTCGCTCTTTCATGCTGCTCATCTCTTTTAAATTGCATACAAATGTCACTTTTCGCGCCCACATACGTCATTCTACGCGCAAACCGCCAATGCAATCTATAGGAGCGCGACCGTCTATCGGCCTTCCGCCGTGCTGTTGAGACATGGTCGATTGTAGAGCAGTCCCTGCCTTTGAATTCTTTTGCTCTGCTAATTTTCTAGTTATATTTCTGTTGGTGTCTAGTGGTAATGTTAGTCTTGTGATCTATTAATACTTTTCATACTTTGGCAATTCTCTAGTAGTACTTTAGTACTCTAGTTCTCTAGTACACCTCCAATTCTCTACTACTAACTACATCTACTACTACTGCTACTACTGCTACTACTGCTACTACTGCTGCTACTAACTACATCTACTACTACTGCTACTGCTCTACTACTAACTACATCTACTACTACTACTACTACTACTACTACTACTACAAAAACTAGACTCACAAGTCCATTACCTATTCATCCGATTTGCCAGACCGTATAAACGGACACATGATGCTCTCACTCAAAACTACTCGGGCCGTTTGTTTGCTCTATACATAACCTGACCTGATCTGTGATACCGGCTTCCTCATGAACTGAAAAAGGACGGCCCTAGCCATTACCATTGCCACGACCGAACCGCCGTACCCGTTTTCCTTTTCTTCCCCATACTCTCTTTCCTTGTCTACCTCAATCCCATCTCCTTCTAGTCCAACGGTAACCATTAGCTCAGCTCACTGGGTTATGGATGAGGTCACTAGGCATTTTGGTGGGGCCCGCAATCTATTGGCTGGGATCCACCGTTACCTGTACCCGATGATGCAGGAGGTGAGGCGAAGCAAAAAAATCCTCGCCCGAAACGGGCTGCTGGACATCCCAAACCGGGAACCGGCGTTTAAGCCTGTTAATGGCATGTCTGGCTATACTTTTTTGCGAGTAAATGTACTGGAAAACACTGCGAATATTTATTGCGACCGGTTGACGAAGTGACCCACAGAAATTTCCCCCCCCCCTTCGTTTCGTATTTTTGTTTTTGCTTCCTCGCGCCTCATTGAGACAAAATAAGCGACCTTAGCGATCTCAAAATATAAAAAGAATATCATCTCCAATATCAGTAACTGACCACACTCGTATCCGGAAAAGTGAGGCAGTGTAGTTTTCTTCTTCACGTTACTCTTGATCTATTATTGACTGTGTGAACGGCTCTACTGGATCTATTTATTACTGTTCCTTTTCGTTTAGAATCCAATCTGTCCTGACTTTTCGATATATATTTATTGCATTTGACAATCTCCTCGACTCTGACTTCGACGACCGTAACTGTAACTATATAAGAAACCGAGCTTGGAAAAAAACCTCATTCTTACCTGATTACCCCGATTTTGCCCAATCTTTAAAGTTTCATCTAAACACAAAACAAAACAAAACCTAAAAACCTTGTACCTTCAGTTGTGAACCGAGCATTTTCAAAAGGCTATTTCCATTGTTCATTGTCCTTTTTTTTTTTTTTTTTTTTGGTGGTATTGTTCTTTTGACTGATTTTTTGTTTTCAACTGCATCTCCCTCGTCATCTGTCATTATGAAGTTCTCTCTGTCTACTTCTGCCTCGGTCCTCGCAATCTCTTCAGCTATAGGCTCTGTTTCTGCCTCGCCTGCCCCACAACCTGAATCCCCTTCGTTCGTGTCTCTGGGTTTGGCTGGCACAAGGGCCAACGTCCATCCAATTGGCAGATACAATGAAAACGCCAAATACTTTAAACCTCCTCATCATCTCTCGAACAATCATGGTCTTAGACGTAGAGACTCTTCGTCAGACTCGCTAATCGTCTCATTGAGCAACCAGTTCACCTTCTACCAAATCAACCTAAAAGTGGGAACTCCTTTCCAAGCGTTTGGCCCTGCTATTGATACCGGGTCAAGTGATCTCTGGGTCAGTAGTAGCAACAATCCATTCTGTGCTAAAAACCAACAGGAAATTAACCAGGGCTTCACTGACTGCTCCTCTGGTACTTTCAACTACAACACATCGTCCAGTTTCCAGCTTAACAACTCCGACTTCTCCATTCAATACCAAGATGGTACTTTTGCCCAAGGCATTTGGGGTACTGATACTCTTGATATCGGTGGCACAAGCCTCACAAATTCATCCATCGCTGTCGGGTTAGAAGCAAATACCAGTCAAGGAGTGTTTGGTATTGGGTTCCCTCAACTTGAATCCACTAACCAACAATCGCCTGTAGGCCCTGGACCTGGCGGTCATCATTCTGGTAGCGGTACTGATGGCGGTAATAGCGATAGCACTAGTCAAAATTCTGGCCCATTTACCTATGAAAACGTCCCTCAACTTCTCAAGACCCAGGGCCATATCGACACGGTAGCTTACTCTCTATGGCTCAACGATGTAAATTCTCAATCTGGCCAAATCCTGTTTGGCGCGGTTGATCATGATAAATATCAAGGCACTCTTACCACCGTCCCTCTTATCCAATCTGTTCCTGGGTTCAACCAACCAATTGAAATGACCATTGTGTTATCGGGCCTTTCTCTACTTGATGCCAGCGGAGATGCCTCAACTGTAATGACTGGGTCTATTTCCGCACTTCTTGACTCCGGTACCACCTTCACTTATCTTCCACAAAATGTCGTTACCTCCCTCGGTAACAGTCTCGGTGCTGAGTTTATCGAGGAATTAGGGTACTATGTCGTTGACTGTAACGTGCAATCGGGTTCTTCGGGCCTTTTGTACAATTTCAGTGGTGCCAATATCACTGTTCCTCTTAGTGAGATTCTGTTTGAACTGAGTGATGAGAACAACAACGCTGCTACATTCGACAATGGCGAGCCTGCTTGTGTGATTGGAATTTTCCCTTCGGAAGATGTCATTCTCGGTGACTCTTTCCTACGTAGTGCTTTTGTTGTCTACAATCTTGATAGTTTCGAGGTTTCTCTTGCTAACACGAAATACAACGCTACATCCAGCAACATTGAGGTCATTCCTGCCAATGGGCCCGTTCCCAGTGCCGTAAAGGCTCCTAATTATAGTTCTACTAGTGTCGCCAGTACCGTCGTTGCCAAGGCTGCTACTGGTGTCTTTTCTGGCGTTACCGGAACTCCTGGCCCTATTGAAACTGGTGTTTGTAAGTATACTCATATTTGTCTTGAATCCCCCAAAAACACATACTAACTGTCATTAAGCTACTTCGTCTCCATCAACCTCTACTACTACTCATTCTGCAAGTAAGTTCTCTACCTCTTAACAATCCCAGTTTCATTACTCATTCACTAACATTAATAGCTGCACACCATAGTTCTGCATCTCAAATGGAAGCTCCATTCAAATCATTATCTGCGTGCATAGCTCTATTCATCACCGCTGTATTATCATTATTATGGTAGAGATTTAGACTAATCCCTAGATTTTGTTGTTATTTTTTATTCTCTGTATTGATATATTGCTATTTAATTTATTATTGTCGCTAATAGCATGGGTGGGATGACCTGATATGCTTCGGTCATGACGAATTGTCCGACAAGAAATATAAATATTTATATAGCGAAAAGGACGTGCTAACAAGTGTGTGTGTTATGGCAGCGTTTTATTTATATTCAAACATAAAGCTATCATCTGAGCCAATGGATCCAACTGACCCGCAGTAATGATACTGAAATCCCCACCAATAAGGCTAGTCATCGTTCACTTACCACTACCCCTCGCATTTTTACCTCTTTTACTCCCTCTCTAACCCTCACTCTTCTTCTTCATACAATCCCTTCTCTCTCACTTCTACTCATGCTTGATCCCTGATTGACTGTCAGAGTTCATCGACCTATCCGCCCTAACCCACCGATAAAGAGAACAAGAGAGATATGGGGAAGAGATGCATGCCAAATTATATACCCCGAGATCTTTTTGAATGGGGGTTCGAGAGAAAGGCATATCTGCATCTGAGTCGACGACACCCAGCTTAGGCAATTCGACAACTCCACTAGAACGGAGTCAACGCCAACGTCCGAGGTAAAAAAAAAGGGGAAAGTTAACGAATGCCAGCATCGATATCTCATTCGTCTGCTAGCAATGGCTACGACGAGCTACTCAAGATTGACAGGCAGAATGCAGAGGATGATACCGTTCCTTTGTTAAACGAAGGGACCGAACAAGGAGGAGTATCGGTGAATTTGGACGACCGAATAATTGATGTTGCTCCTGGTCCAATTGCACATCCTGATGCTAAACTGGACCGAGCCTTGAACAACGGATCCGAACACATTCAACTCGCACGGCCGTCCACTCCTCCTTCTCCCAATACTCTGAATGCTCCTTTCAGACCATCTCCCCTTAGACATACCAGTGATGCCTATATAATGGATACACAACACCGAAATAGATTGGAACTGTCTCATAAAGTTCATAACCCTGTATATGGCCAAAGTAGCCAGGCCAAAGCCGCCTTGGGGCTGTTACCAAATACCTCCCAAACGGATGGAACCACTAGATATAGTCGTGAGAACTCTCCAGCAAGTGCAGACTTGAGTCCCTTTTCAAGCCCGCCATTACGACCAGTTGATAGACAGAGATCGGCTTCAGTGTTCTCAATAAACACGTTCAACGATACGTTTGACAAGTGGTCAAAGGGAGTAAGAAAGTCCTATCACAATTTACGAGCCAGATCAAGGAAGAGTCGGTTCGGTGTAGCAACGAGTACAAATGTATATTCTTATGAGATATATTATTCAGTATTCAAGTTGCCTAACTGGTCAAGGTCCGCCGTACCTCCGTTGATGCCTTATATAGTACCACCGAATGGACTACTTGATAGTGGATCGGTGAGACGAGACCAGTTCCAGTCGATTGCAAAGGATGTAATTCATGCCTTTGCTCACGGAATTCTCCCTAGGAGAATTGCCCAGGGCAGTTCTGGTAGTTACTTTATGTACGATAGTCATGGTAAAGTAGTAGGGGTATTCAAGCCTCAAGATGAAGAACCGTACGGCAAATTATCGCCCAAGTGGACAAAATGGATCCACCGCAACTTATTTCCCTGTTTCTTTGGTAGAAGCTGTTTGATTCCTAATAACGGCTATATCTGTGAAGCTGCTGCCAGTGTATTGGATAGACAACTGCAAACATACATGGTTCCTTTTACTGACACGGTGTTTTTCTCGTCTCCATCATTTTATTATCCGTATTTCGATCGCCGTAGATTCAATAATGCCTCCAAACCACTGCCAGAAAAAGTAGGCAGCTTCCAGTTATTCCTTCATGGCTACGAGCAGGCCAATATCTTTTTAAGAAACCACCCTCTACCGATGTCTCTAGAGAGTACTAGTATATATATTTCCAACGATGGGTCAACACCACCAGATACCGCGTTCAAGTGGTCTAAAGAGACTCTGCAGCAATTCCGAGAAGAATTGGAGAGATTGGTTATTCTCGATTATATTATGCGCAACACCGATCGGGGGTTGGATAACTGGATGGTGAAACTGGAATGGGAATTAGTCGAGGCCCCAGGATCAGTATCTGGGGGTCAATATAAGTTCATGCCAAAGCTAACAATCGGTGCCATCGACTCTGGATTGTCATTCCCTTGGAAGCATCCAGATGAATGGAGATCGTATCCATTTGGTTGGCTGTTCTTGCCATTGGCGTTAATCGGTCAGCCATTTTCAAAGAAAACAAAAGACCATTTTCTATCTGTTTTGTGCAGTACAAAGTGGTGGGAAGAAACAACCATTGTTATGAGAGAGATGTTCAATCGAGATCCGGATTTCAGAGAACGGATGTGGAAACGGCAGCTATCAGTACTAAAAGGACAAGCATTTAATGTCGTCGAGACCCTGAAGTCTCCCAACCAAGGTCCACTCGAACTAGCGAGAAGAACAAGGTGTATGGTATGGGATGATGAGATGGAGGTGCCTGTATCAGTATCAGTGTCTACTGTTCAAAATGCCATGGATACTCCAATCTGGGCTAATTTCCAAGACCGACAGGGTGCCAATAATAATGGTGGTCATGAGGATGATGTCGTTTCATTCCCTCCTATCCCAGATATACCCACAATAGATGAAGAATCGACTATTGAGAATGGAGGCGCCAATAACCCTCCTTCACGGCTAGACCTGGCACCTGGAATGACTCGTACACCCGCTCAAAGCTCCATTTCCGCTCGTATATCGAGCCTGTCGCCCACTCGGACTAAAAGTAAAGGTCGCAAAAGAGGTGGCTCATTGGCTTTAGAGGCGAGATTTAAAGAACTACAGAAAGGAGGAGGAGACATATGGAAACAGCTCGTCAATAGTGATGACCTTGGGGAACCGCCAGTGGATCCAAACAAAACGCATGACCAGCAACCGGCAATAGTCGTCGATGAAGCGACTGATTGTACAAATGACGAAACAGCCCCATTGCTTGGCCCTGCTTTCCAGCCTGCAATCCACCGTCTTCCTGACCCGCCATCCCCTGAACATTTGTCGACCCAAGCAGGATGGGCCGATGATGAACTCGGCTACGCTTATATCACAGGCCATCATGCTACTCGCAAGGTAGTAGTAGAGAGGCTTCAGACGATAACCAGTAAACCACCAGTTTTCACCTGGTGTTAATCTTTTAATTTCACTACACGCATTATATATTTTTTCCCCTACAACTTTTATCTATCTCTGGGCTGGGGCTCTGCCCAATCCCGTAGAGTGGTTCGCTAGTAATATAGTTTAAACATCTGGTTCAGATGGAATAGATTTTGATTAAGTTTAGCGACCCCCGCCGGCCGACGGTGAACCCCCAAAATGCTTGTATCCGCCTCAATTTCAAGGTGCATATATCAAACGCGAAAATATCACGGATCACGAAACCTATTCATCAAGAGCCCTTGACGACCCAAATCGAAGCCCATCATGATGGACCAGCCAACGGATAGCTCTGACTGGATGGACACGGATGCGTCGTATATGAGTGGCTTCGAGTCTACTTTGAGATGTCATATTTGTAAAGAATTCTTCAAGGCGCCTATGATCACCCAGTGTGATCATACCTTTTGTTCGTACTGTATTCGAACATATCTATCTTCAAATGGTAAACCGACCTGTCCTGTATGTCGGAGAGAAGTGCGGATATCCGCATTGAAGAAGAATCTCGCTATGGAAGAGACGTCAGAGCAGTATGTAAACGTTCGTCAGAAACTTATGGAACTAGCCACCCGGACGCTGCTGCTGCCGCCCCCGCCACGGTCTGATGATGTTGAGTCTGTCAATGGGACTGATATTAATGCCAATGCCAATGAGCCTAAATCTATTATAGACTATAAGGTCGATGGTAATTCTGGAGACTTGCGACGATCTTCGAGGAAACGCAAATCCCCCGAGACCCCAGATTTCGTTGGAGCTGAAGAAGCAGCTAAAATCGAGTCTGAAGTATTTGGAGAATGCCCCATCTGCTGTAAAAAGATGAAGATCTCCGAGATAGAAGGATCGCATATTACCAGATGTCTCAACGGACAAAATGACATTATTTCATCATCTTCTGGTTCCACTCCTCACATATTCAAAGGGCATGTTATAGGAACTAGTCGAACTGCTCGATCAGTACGTTCACCGTTCACCCCTTCCGGCCAAGGCACGGAAGAGTTTAAAAAATTACCCACACTTCACTATTCCAGTATGAGCGATATCAAGCTACGAGATGCAGTCGCAAAACTAGGGTTATCGAAAAAGGGTACCCGGCAGGACTTGGAAAGACGTCATATCGACTTTCTCAATCTCTGGAATGCGAATTGTGACTCCAAAAGTCCTGTAGGCCGTTCGGAGATAATGAGCCAATTGCAGATGTTAGAGAGAACCCATGGAGAAAGCGTTAATAAGCCACAATCAACGAAACAGAGAGAATTCAATAATGAGACGTGGTCGCATAAGAATTCTAATCAGTTTTCCGATCTCATCACCCAAGCAAGAAATAGCATCAAGAAGAGAAAGACAGGTGAAGCATCTACGACCACAACAACAGTTGTGAGATCAGCACCTACCAATACTTCCACTACTTCTACAGCTACAGATTGAAGCTTCTTCCACCATGATATCTACACACCCTATACAGCTTCCACCCGCTTCCTACTCCCCTTAACACTCTGCATAATCACTATTTGTACGTCTATTTGTGTATCTATTTATTTATTTAAAATTACCCTTGTCTCTACTAGCAGAGCAAGACTTTCATCCTCTTCTTCTCCTTTTTTTTCTTATTCTTTTCCTTCTCCCCCTACCTACCCCCTACTTATCCTCCTCCCTCTCCTCTTCCTCCTTTCCTCAACATCATCACTCCCTCCCGCGCAGACTCCCGCGCTGTGCGGCTGAAGAAACTTTCGACTCTGACTGACCTATCTATTCAACCAGCTAGATTGTGAGCTAGCTCCACCAACCTTTAAACCGTCCACATCGAACACCTCACTTGACACAATTAAAACGTTTACAATTAATAGGTATGTAAAGTGTTTAGTAAGGCGGCTGAACCGGTAGAACATGGATGCAGGTTTATATCGTGTTCCCGTTTATACGATTCCTTCCTCTTCATGGTCTCTTCTGAAGTTGGTGAATATCAGAAGATAATGAATGCTATTCACAAACTCAATCTGTCTGATCCGTCCATCACGACCCCGTACTAATTGTCACACAGTTTACTAAGTCAACTAGCCGGATAAATAATATCCGATCCCTGCTCTTCACTCCTAACAATGGATCCATCCATCATTTCGTTCAAAGGGGTGGACCAGGCTACAACGCTTGACTCGGAGCCGGTGCCTGTGCCTGAGCCTGTGCCTGGGAACTATTATCGCTATTCCACTGACCGTTTAATGGAACTCTCAAAATCGCCACTGGTGAAAGCTCCTGAAGGGATTTTCAAATTTGAAATGTAAGAAAAAGACCCGTCGAATCTGGTTGCCCCATCGAACACTGTCTCACAACCCGATCCGTCTCTAACAATCTTTTACAGACCTAAACAAGTTAACAAACCTACCAATACCTACCATAATACCACAGGTCGCAATGCAACTGGAGCCTCGAAGTAAGTATTGAGTGTGAATCACGCGTAGAGAACATAACACGTCAGATGGAATTATGTTTCTAACCCACGATTAAGCTATTACAGGGAAGATGGCTTGGGCCCTCCTCGTAATGCGTTTGCTAGTACCTCTATGGGTGGTACAGGGCGAATGGGCGGTTTTTCGGCGTCGGGAAATCAGCAAACCACTGGAAATAATAATAGGAATGGTAACAATCGTCAACAACGAGAAGACACTTCTTGGGGCCCGGGTTTGTCAAGTAATAATAACAATCTGAGCAATAACAACCGGCGAAAGAATACCAACAATAATGGTATCAACAACAGCAATAGCAATAACAATCAGAATAGCAACGCGCCAGAATGGTTTGTTGATGATTCAAATAGTGGCTCGTCGTTAGATGGTGCATCTGGAAGAAATAGCAGCAGTATCGGCAAAAAGCTGCCCGGTGATGGCGGACTGTCTTTACCTGAAGGTGGAGGTGGTGATGCCGGTCACTCTGTTCAAGAGTTCGAACTGTGGAGAGCTAAAATGAAGGCTCAAGAAATGAGAAAAGCAGGATACGAAGTAGCCGAGCCTCGATTGTCGGACTTTATTCCCGGCCAGAGTTCCAATGTAAATGATCATAGTAAGAAGCAAGCAGAGGAGCCTTCTGTAAAGGGTAGTGGTGTAGATAGGCTGTTTGGTATGTGGGATACGCCTTCGCTTTCTTCTAGCAGCAGCTCTGCGGCCTCTCCAGGCGGACATGCTTCAAGATTCTCGAGCTTTTTCCGATCTGAGCCGGAGTCTAGTACAATTACTAGCGAAAAGCCTGTTCCGGGTCGCTCTTCAGGAACTAGCACGTCAGTATCTATGTCTGAAATGGGCCCGCCGCCAGAGGGTTATGGGAACGTGCCTCAAATTCCTCCTCCTGCAGTCCCTGAAGACGCTGATAAACAAGGATTCCAACGTATAATGGCCATGCTTGGTAACGCCCAAGGTCAAGAAAATCCTATTATGGTAGAAAAGGAGTCACCATCACAATCTCAGCAACAGCCTTCATCAGAGCCCAAAGCTTCAAAGCAATCACACCAACACCAACACCAACAACAACAACTGCAGGCTTCTCCGAAAAAGGAAAATGACCTCTTCTTTATGAGCCTACTCAATAAAGCCACCTCTTCTAACTCCCCTGTTCCGATTGACGAACCAAGTGCAAGCCATTCATCATTGATTTCAAACAATGCTCCCGTTAATCCTAGTGAGCAACCCAACAGTAGTACTACTATTGCCATGCTGTCAGAAGAAAAGCATGGTAAGCATTTGACTGCAGACTCAGGCTCTCCAGCTAGTTCTGTAATCCGACCTTCGGCAAATGACGTCCAATATCAACAACAGCAGCGTCAACATAAACATCCTCAACAACCACCTCATATCCCGCCTGGGCTTCAGAACGTCGTCCCACCCCCAATGCCGCCTGGGTTTCTTCATCAATATCCTCCACCTCCTCCACCAGGTTGGTTTATTGACCAGAATGGTAAACCCAACTTCCCTCCTGATTTCATCCCTCCATCGCCGCCTAATTTCAATCTAAACCAACCAGGCCCTCCACCTCATGGATTTCCTCCCTTCTTCGGTGCCATGCCTCCTCCTGGCTTTGATCCCCAAGGCTTTCCTCCTATGCCTCCACCCCCTCTAAATTCAGATGGCACCCCTCGAATGCCCTTCCCGCCATCTCGGGATCATATACCTCACTAAGCTATTCTATACATTCCAATACATATGTTCCTATTAAAGTTGGTTGTGTCGTGTCTGCTGTCTGGGACCGGACCTGCCTAGTCCTTTAGAGCAACGCCATATATGTCTTCAACCGTAGTTATTAGTCTATTACTGAATATTTTTAAAGACATGTCATTTCGAGACGGCATCTGCTTTCACACTTTCGGCCCCCCTGCGTAAGCTTTGGACCCTGATCGGCGACGATCTGTACGGCTGGGCAGAGTTAATCTCCTATCTTCCACCTCGGAATCTCATGAGACGAAATTATCGGTCTCGGGAACCATTCTTTACAGAACATGGCGATTACAAAGAAAACCTTGAGGTTCCCGGTGAGATTCTTGAGCGTGGCCATTATTAGCTGCCTGGTAGTACTCTTTTCGGCCGTTTATAATCATGAGCTGAGGCTGTTCGTCGAGAGCTCGTTCCGGAACACTCATACTAAGCATGTCATCATGATTGATGCTGGGTCGACTGGGTCGCGATTGCATGTCTATTCCTTTGACGAAGACCGGAATTTACTGGGCGATGTGTTTGAAAAAGTTATTCCCGGGCTGTCCAGTTACGAGAATAATACTGCCCAGGCTGTAGACAGTCTGAGGCCGTTATTTGATGCCGCATTAGCGTCCATTCCATATAGCCAGTTATCGTCGACTCCAATATCCGTCAAGGCAACAGCAGGCCTTCGGATACTGGGTCCAGAGAAAAGCCAGGGTATTTTGGACCGGATACACTCGACGTTATCCCAAGAATACCCGTTTAAGGTTGACTCTGTAGAGATCCTAGATGGAAAGGATGAGGGCCTATATGCGTGGATTACCGTCAATTATTTATTAGGGAACTTACAGCGTGATAAGGGAACTTCTTCTCCGGTCAGTAAGAAAACGGCTGCCGTGTTTGAACTTGGTGGAGGGTCGACTCAAATCGTGTTTGAACCCGATAGATCCATCACGTCCAAAGATGCTGAGTCAGCACTGATTCTCGGAGATCACAGGTACGATTTACTGTTCAACGACCTGCCATACACGCTATATGGGCATTCACATCTTGGATATGGTCTTATGGAAGCTCGCAAAGGAGTTCATAAGATGGTTGTCGAAGACACCAGCGTGAGCAGTAATTCATCTGTTTTCAATAATCAACTGTATACGCTCCCGGCTACTAATAGCCATGTCATAGCCAAAATACATCCTTCCATCAAGGACGGCGAGCTGATAGTCAATCCATGTATTGCCCCGCACTCGTCACGAGACGTCAATATCCGTGATATCAACAATACTCGTATCACTGTGACCATGGTCGGAGACCCGTCGGTGTCATCTTTTGAAGGCTGCTTTAAATATACCGAAGAAATGCTGAATGTAGACGAAGAATGTGCAACATATCCATGCGCCTTCAATGGAGTCCATCAACCGGCTATCACCGACACCTTCGATAAAGATGAAGATATTTACATCATTTCATACTTCTATGATCGCCTGTTTCCTCTAAACATGCCCACTACGTTCCCACTAGAAGACATCCAGAAAGTAGCTACCAAAGTATGTCAGGGGCCCTACTCATGGCGAGAAAACTTCCCTGCTTCACTTGAGGAGCTTGAAGGACGGCCAGAATACTGTCTGGATTTGACCTTTATCTACTCACTACTTCACCACGGATACGGTATACCACTTGATAGAAACGTTACCGTTGCGAAACGGATTAACGATATAGAACTAGGCTGGACTGTGGGTGCCTCGTTCGCAATGCTTGATAGCGTCCCCAGTCAGCACTCGATGGAGTTTCATGATATAGAATTAGAATAATAGCATAACGAATAGAATATCCAAAACAAGCGTATAAAAAGAATCGTATTTATAAACTATATATATATATAACTAACCGCGGATAACGTGGTCTAAAGGAATTCCATCGTACTCACCATACCCTAAAGCAAGATTGATGTTTTGCAGACATTGAGTGGCAGCGCCCTTCAGAAGATTGTCAATAGTGGCAACAATGACGACTCTATCTTGTTTCTTATTAACACCAAAGCCTCCAATGACAACACCATGCTTGCCAGAAACATCCTTTACTAGAGGAGCTTCACCAGTAACGGTAATGAGCTTCTCTCCAGCATATCTATCTTGGTAGATATTCCGGATATCCCGTGATGTGAGTTTCTCCTTAAGAGGGATATTGATAGTGTGAGAAATTCCTTGGAACCAGGCAGCAACGTGAGGAGTAAAAGCAATTTGCTTGCCAAGTTGAGAGGAAACCTCCCGCTCATGGATGTGGTCAGTCAATGAATAAGGAATTAGGTTGTCGCGGAGATTCTCAACATCGTTTTTGGGCGATGGTTTGGTACCAGCGCCTGAATAACCAGATACACCAAATACCGTAGGGACTGCGCCTTCGGGAATGTATTTAAGAATGGGAGAAATTGCCAGCTGAGCGGCAGTGGCATAACAACCAGGATTAGAAATCTTACGAGCACTGGCAATATCAGAACGCTTTTTAAGTTCTGGTAGACCATAAGTCCATTGGTTGGTCTCATCAAATCTATAATCAGCAGATAAATCAATAATGACCGAGTTCTTTTTAGGGTTGTTGGCCTCTTCAATAGCACTCACAAATGGTTGACAAACACCGTTGGGAAGCGCCATGACCCACACATCGACAGCTCCGGCCTCTTCAAGGCGTTTGATATCTTCGACCTGAAGATTCTCATATTTAACTGAAGCTTTAGTATAACCAGCAAGAGGGCGGCCGGCGTTTTCACGACTGGAAACATGAGCAATCTCCAAGTAAGGATGGCTATTGATAAGGTCGATAAGTGCCTTACCAGTATAACCACGAGCACCAATGAGGGCTACTTTGGCGGGTTTGGTGTTGGTACCATCTTTGAGAGGAGGGTTTGGATTGGCGGCCAAACGAGCACGAGCAGATGAAAATGCAGTGGAACGGGAGGTGGAAAAGGAGCGGGTTTGCTGGAAAACTCCCGACACAGGCTTTTTAGATGGCATGGAACCAGTGGTGGCCGAAACAGACTCGATAGTGGACTTTTTGGAAAAGTCAGCAATCAGTTCAGAAATAGCCTTAGTGTCTTCGATTCCGTACCAGAAGAGAATCTTTCCATTTTTGGCAAACGAACCATCAGCATTGCCGAAATGCCAACTGGAGTTCTCATCTTCTTCCGAGATAACCCATTGAAGTTCAGAATAATCTTTACGAATAGCAGACCAGACATTGTCAGTGACATTGTTTAACCAGCCGTTCTTGCTTGCGAGAAGCTTATCAAGGACGGGGGTCTCTCCGTCGTTGCCATTCTTGACAATAGCAAGCACTTCTAAAGGCTCATCGCCATAGGCTTTGAACGAGGCGCCTTCAAGCCCGCGGAGGTATGAGGCGATAGAGACCTTGTTAGCTTGCACGTCGGGGTCTCTGGACAGAGCGGTTCTCAATTGTTCCTTGGATGGGAACTGATCTAGGTTGTCTCTGGTATGAAGCCTGTAACCACGTCTAATCAAGGTACCGGCACCAGAATCGGTGAACAGTTCCTTTTGAAGGTCATTTACAGAAATAATAGCAACCGAAGAAGAACGAGGGAGGTAGGTCAGTAACTCCTTGATCTCTTTGATCTTCAACTTGGTACCATATTTAACCCATGGTTCTTTTAATAAGTCTTCATACTCTTCATCAAGATTAATAACACTGATCTTTTCGCCAGTCACGCCATGTAGAAGACCGCCCTTTTCATTCAAGTAAACGATTTTCAATGGCTCCATGACTCTAGCCAACTCGCCGGCAGCAACGTCGGCATTAACATTTAGAATCTGTCCGTCAGGAGTTTCCGCCAAAGAAGTCAAAATTGGCAAAGCACCAGCATCAATAGAAGCCTCGATAGCGGTCTTGTTAACACTATTGATCTTGCCGACAAGGCTATACTTTTCTTTGTCGAGATATTCAGCGGAAAAGACCCCTCCAGTGATGGGTCTGGCACGGACACCGAGCTCTTCTAAAGCGGTGACGAGCTTCAAATTCTGTTCCAGGAAGCATTTACGAACGACCTCCATAGTCTTTGAATCGGTAATCCGGATTCCATCGATATAATCAGGAATCACTCCTTCTTGTTCAAGAATCTCGTTAATTTGAGGACCTGTACCATGGAGAACCACTGGATATAGACCAACATGATATAAGAATGCCAAAGAGGACGCCAATTCAGGTAGATTATCAGTGATAATGGCACCACCAACCTTGATAACGGCGAACTGCTGAGAGTTGACCGATGTGAAATACTTCAAATACTGCTCGACTTCTCGCTTCGATCCGATATTGTCTAATAATTGAATGACAGTGGATCTTGTAGAATAGCACTTACGGCCAATAAAGGGGACTGCCGATTCCGATCTAGCCGTAACAAGGACACTGCTACGACCGACAATAGGGCCAACAGAAGCCACCCGTCTAATAAGGGCAACACTAGAAGGTCCTCGGGTCACGAGTCTATTCACCGATCTCAACATGATTGCAACAAACTCGGTCTTTTTGTTTTTTAAGTAAAGTGAAACAACCAAACAAAGTACAAAAGTCCAGACAGGAAAGAAAAAGACAAGACAAGACTCGACAAAAAGACTTTTGATTTCAACCGATCCTAATCAAACAAAGAGTCTATACAAACCCTTTTATAATGCCCGAGATAGTGTACAGTTAATTCGATCTCGACGACCCCGATGGATTTTTCATGAGTCTTATCTTCAGCTGCGTGGGCAAGGGTGGGTCTAATTTTTTTTTCATGTCAGCCGTGTATTTTATCCAGGGTCTGATTAGTCGGCCGGTCCCTGGCCGGAGCACGAGCAGCAGATTCAAAAGCCAGTGAGCCAGCTATTTTAGCTCGTTATTCGTCAATTACTCCCCAGGCGGCCAATTCACGGTCCCAGCGCCTCCGCGAAGCGGAGCTACGGGTCTGGGCAGAGCCCAGCCGCCGGAGGCACACAAACACACACTACACACCAGTCAGGCTATTTACAAAAATGCATTATGTCTAGCAGTACGAAGAAACAAGCGGCAGTTACAGCCTCCTGTTGACCTTGTTGAGCTTCTTAGCAGTCGTGGCATTGCTACGGGTGCGCTGGCCTCGCACAGGCAGGCCAGCAAGATGTCGGCGGCCCTGGTAGCTCATGATCTCTCTCTTTAGACGGATATTGCCGAGAATCTCGCTCTTGAGGTCGTTTTCGATCTTGATTTCAGACAGCTCTTTAGTTATCGCCAGCAGCTTCGGCTCGTCGAGCTGCCGCATTCTCATCTCCGGATAGAACCCGAGCTTCGAGCAAATCACCTGGGCCCTGCGAGCACCGAGCCCGAAGAACTTCGCTGCCAGTCCGATCTGCCGCTGGGTTAGTGACCTGCCGAGGGGAGTGTGCCTCCGGCGGCTGGGCTCTGCCCAGACCCGTGGCTCCGCTTCGCGGAGGTTCGGGGCAGCGTGTGTGCACGGGGGGAAGAGGAGGATGGTCAACTTACGGAGATGATGGTGTTGCCCCGAAAGGACTTTCCCATAATATTTGTGACCATTTTTGTGTGGTGTGTACTGGATACTTCACGCTGGGAGGTAAATGTATTCTGTTTTCTGCTTTTGGGCGTCAAGTGTATGGATCTGTCGCTGTAGAAGCTCGTTTCGTGAACTGACAAAATGTTCATGTTCATGTTCATGTTCATTGAGCGCACAGATCCTCACATGCAAGCCGCCTCTCTAGAGGCTCCTGCAAACCATCCGGTTCTGACAGACCGGGAATCTCAGATCTGTTAATACGGCTTTATCAAGATAAGCCTCGCTCGCATGCACTGTCTGACAGGATATATAAATTATATCTGGTTCTCTATCTTAAACACCATTATATCACCAGATCTATTTTGAACAAGGCAAAGTCAGCGAAATTGTTTGGCAGATCTAAATATGAGTGACAAGAAAGACGAGTATCTTCCTGGTATGTTGTTTTGTTAGACAGTTGTAGTGAGTCTGTCTGTCTGTCTGTCTCCCTCCTCCTTACAGTGGCCACCGCCCACCGCCGCTGAAGAACCTATTCTAACCGTCCGATATAGCTCTGGATGAGGTTTCAGTGTACGTGTTGCGAACCGCTGTGTCAAGTCATGTATAGCACACAGATGAGAGAAAAAAGCGAGTGTCTGCCGACTTTCCGCCTTTCTAATACTAACCACCTAACTTCCTAGACCTCTGTCCGCTGACGAATTGAAGGTGCTGAAACAGCAGTACAAGAGCGAAGGACAGTTTGTGAGCCTCCAGACCAGATTCAATTACTCATGGGGTCTGATCAAAAGCAACTCAGTAAAGGACCAGCAACTCGGGGTCCAGCTGCTTACACAGGTGTTTAAAGACGCTCCTCAGCGGCGTAAAGAGTGTCTCTACTACCTTTCCGTGGGCAGTTTCAAGCTAGGAGATTACACAAACGCACGCAAGTACTGCGATATTCTGCTTGATCTTGAACCCAATAACCGGCAAGCCGCCAACCTGCGCCAGGTCATCGAAGACAAGCTCAATAAGGAGGGTCTTATCGGCGTGGCCATTGTCGGTGGAGCCCTAGCAATAGGATTCGGTTTAGTAGCCTCGTTGCTGCGACACAGGCGATAAATATCATAACTTTTTATTAGAATGTCTGTTCCTCCGGCCTGTTGCTGCCTCCGGCGGCTGGGCTCTGCCCAGACCCGTGGCTCCGCTTCGCGGAGATTACAGGGCCCTGTGTACGCCTCCGCGAAGCGGAGCCACGGGTCTGGGCAGAGCCCAGCCGCCGGAGGCAGCCCTCGCGGTGTGGATTGATTTCTATCATGCATTGGGTTTGTAAATAGTGGACGGTCGGGGCGATGCTAGGTACCAGCGGAGATGTCGAGGGGGTGTCATTAGAGGCGGTGCAGGGACGGCTAGTTATCGGATTCAGACCCAGACCCACTGGCCTCGTCATCAGCTCCAGGAGTGTGGTCCTCGGGCTCTATGTGGTCTCCCGGCTTGGGTCCGTACATGAGGGCGAACTCCGCACCAGTGAGGATCTCACTTAGCTTCTCGTTTGGTGTGGACAGGAGATCCGCTGGCTTCTGTTGATGCTTGTTTCGAATCCGAGGGTCGGCGCCGGCCTCTATAAGCTCTTCTACGATGAACGAGCCATGCTCGGGCTCCTCGGCATTGGCGTACCGAACCGCGCAATGCAGCGGGGTGTCTCCCTCGAGAATGTTCACTGGGTCGACCTCTACGCCGTCTTGATCTAGAATCTGGTCCATGACTTCATAATGGCCATTGCGAGCGGTGATATGAAGCGCCGTGTTCCCCAGCGGGTCGCGGGCCTCGTTGATGAGCTTCGCTACGTGCTCGCTTCTCTGAGCCTCGTCCGACTCCGGGACGTCCTTCACGGCCTCGGCGAGAATCTCCTCCAGAAGCTCGGAATTGTTTCTCCTAGCTGCTTCGACAATCTGTTCGGATAAACTGGCTCCGCCCACGATATCGGGAGTATCTCGAGGAGTGTCTCGGGGAGTGATTGGAGTAGACATTGCGATGGTAACTGGTCTGTTTCTTATGTTGGTTGGTTGGTGCGTATATATGGAATGGTCCGGGCAACGATGATCCTTGTTCAGGGCCGAGATACGTGGACAGATATATACGGATATATATTTGGGTCTCTGAGCTGTTGATAATCTCAATTAAACGCTATATGGACAATGCGAAGATACGATACAGCCGCATACAGTGGTTGTGCAGAACGGACGAATGTTTGTCTGGTGAAGCAGGTCGTCCGTGGGCAGGTTGGGACAGCTTCCGGCGGCTGGGCGCTTCGCGGAGAAGACGTTGCGTTTGTGTGTGCCTCCGCGAAGCGGAGCTACGGGTCTGGGCAGCGCCCAGCCGCCGGAGGCAGACACACGAGAGAGGATGTTCGTACATATATTAAGGGGGAGAGAGGGTTAGATGTCGATTTCCAGCGGGATGTCGAGCGAATTGATAAGCTCGTCGAGGTCTATGTGCTTGTTCTTGCCTAGAGTGAGGGCGAGAGCGGCATCGTCAGCTTTTAGAGCGTCGGTTGAGGGGTCTTGGGGAGCAGGCGATTGCGACTGGGACAGTGCCTGGGTCTGGTAGAAGATCCGCGGCGCAGTTCGTAGTCGATTGAACGGGTTGGAGATGTTGGCGTCTTTGGTGAGCTTGCGTCGGATCTCGTTGGCAAGAACCTCGGCCTTGCGGATCTCGTCGAGATTGGCTTTACGGTTACGCTCGTTGACTTTGGCCAGTTTGTCCAGATCGGCTCTTCTCTTGGATTTGTTGAGAATGCGGTCGATGTTCTCGATCTGCTGGTCAATGAGCTCTAGTTCTTCGAAATTGTTCTGTTCTAAAGCAATTGCGCGTTGCTGTTGTAAAACAGACTTTTCAAGGACCGTGTTTGCGCCTAACGAGTTTCCAGACAGTTTTTGCCGTCTTTGGATCATTTGATTGACTTCTTCGGCTGTGAGGACATGCGCTTGGAACGTGTTCAGTTCTTCCAGTTTGCGGTCGATCCGCCGTTTAGAAGGGATGCTAAGCGACGCTTTCGTCATGGCAGTCTTCCATTGCTGGAACTCCTCGTCGGTGACGGGTTTGTCGCTACAGATGCCCATTTCAAATGTCCTCTCGCTGCTTCCAAACGCTACTACCAGACTCTCGTCCACTGTTCGATTCATAAATGTATATGGTTTGTTGGCCTTGACCACCTCTTTGACTTGGCATACTCTATAAATATTGACTTGCTTTTCTCGGTTGAATCCGATGTTGATGCGCACAAACGTGCCAATAATGGTGTCCACGAAGCCGGGATTGTGACACAAGCGCGAAAACAGTGTCTTTCCGAGCTTGATTTTATTCAGATCTTCAAAAGTGACCTCTTTAGACGGAGTCGTTTCGGCCCACTCGACTGCTTCATCGCGCTTTCTTCGATTCCCACGACGGCTACCTCGATAGTCGTCTTCCTCCGCCTCTTCGTCATCATAATAATGTCCATCTTGCTCTTCTTCGGGCTCGGAAGACGATTCTCGGTCTCCGCGGCGGTACGGTACTTCTAGTCCACCCGCCTGTCGGTGATGCTTTTCCTGTCGCTTCTGCTTTAATTCAGACAGCTTCGTCTTTTTCGTCGAAGGCTCCGCTTTATCTCGAGTGGACCTTTTGTTGGCACTCACCAAATCGTCAGACTCTCTTTTAGCAGACTTCTTTTTCTTCTTTTCCAGCGCTCGTTCAGCCTGTTTCCTTTCTCGGGCTCTTTGGGCCAAGTACTCCATTTCATGGTATTTCTGCATCTCTTGTGACCGGTCAAAGAGAATCGTTTCTCTCTCAACTTCGGCCAGGCCTTCAAGATACACTCTGTCCTTTTCATCTTTGTATTTTCCTTCAAGAGGATATGGGTTCTTCGTTGAGTACAGGTCTTCTTCTTCAGTGGCTTCATCATCGTCATCGGTAACATCATCTTGGTTTTCATTTTCGTCCTCTTCGACATCCTCCTCGTCTTCGTCATCTTGCTCGTCTTCTTCACTTTCGTCGTCATAATCGGCATTTCTGGCTCTCTTACTTCCTCTACCAGCCTTTCGTTTACTACTTTTGACTTCTACTTCGGATTCCACTCCACCATCATCGGATCCGGCGCCTGCTAATTCCAACAAATCGTCGTCTAAGTCAGACATTTTTTTCTCTTGTTCTTTCTTCCGTGTGTATCGATCGATACTTTAGCTAACGATATGAATATATGGGCTTGTCAGTTGGCGAAGTTGAAATATGCAACTTTGGATATGCGGGTTAGGGCTGCTAGCTCGTTGTGCGGTCGGGTCGGGGCTGGTCAACTGGTGGGTGTGGGCTTGACACAAATAAGTAGTTTTGTTTTGTTTTGTCGCCCCTTCGTCGTTATCGGCCTGTGAGAATTGGCCTTTGTAGCTTCAATACCCACGGAATTGTTAGTTGTTGGGGAATATACAGGGAATCATTGGCATAAGATAGATTGATCTACAGGGCCCATGCGGCTCAAATGTTTTGTGGATGTCTTCTCTTCTTCGTCCTCCTCTTCTACAATCAGCCAATCTCTCCGTATATATAACAATCAGCGAATCAGATACACTACTTATTCTAATCCCCTCAGTTATCCATTATCCATACATATCAAAACCCTCCTCCTTGTCCAGTGCTGGGCCTTATCTTTTATACCGCACGGCTGTGCTTTCAGTTTCATATGCCGTACTTTGTTGTGACGATCGTGAAATATAAAGAGCATTTTAACAATAGCAGTCAATCAAAAAATATAATCTAGTAAATCACCAACAACTAACAATTGCTCGCATCAATTCAAAACTCCCAGTGCCATTCGACGAACTTAAAAGTGTTTAAACCTTCTACATGATACGAATGCGTTTTGAAAATGTCCTCGAATAAACAACCTACTGCTAAAAGGACTCCTTCGATTCTAGTCACCGATGTTCGGACTGCCCCTAATGGCGGTCGGCCTGCGCCGTTTGTTTCACGGGCTGGCAATGTCGGTGGCTTGGGCGCATCAGGAGCTGGCAACAGAGGTTCTCGTATGAGAGGTAACCATGGTCCAAGACCACAATTCGAAGATATCTCTATTGACAATATCTTATCCGATGTTGGAGATATCCCGTCTGGGCATAAGCGTGCTGTTCCCAAATTCATAGGCGGCCGCACCAGCAGTAATGGTTCATACCGAAGGAATAGCAATAGTGCCTCTGCTGCTAGTAGGTTCGCTTCTCCTGGCAGTCCGGTGGCTTCTATATCTGGAGGGCCTGCTGCAGAATACAGCGAATCAAGAGATCCCGTAGCATTCACTGAAGGTGACCCATCGTCCTCTTCAAGTGTAGCATATAATTATGGCTCGGGGAGACGGTTTATACCTGGTGCTAGTGTTACTGGGAGTCGAGCGGGCAGTACTGCTCACTCTGGTATATCCAAGAAGACCGGCCCACCACCGAGATTATCACAGAATATCCCCAGCAGAACAACCAAATTATCACAGAAATTGGTTCTTATCCCTGAAGACGACATGTATGAGCGCGGGTTCCACTTTGAAGATACGGATAATGATGATATCGAACCTCCACCTGCTCCATATGCTTCAACTAGCGGCGATGAGTTCGAATCTGACAGGCCCAAACGTTCATATGCCGAACGCTTACCAAGAGATAGAAGAACTGATAAATTCCCCAGAGTCACTGCCTACTGTATTGCCGATGGCATGAGACTACAAGCAATCAGTGAATTCTTGAGAGAAAACCATAAGATCCGACCAAGAATATACGATGAAGCGCTCTTTGCTCCTTACTATTTACCTCTTCTCCCGGGAGATGGCGAAGGATCTCGAGTTAAAAGCAGCCCTGGCGGCATCATGATGCTAGAACAGTTGATAGATCTATCCGAGCAAGGCGACCATCATTTTGAATATTTCTCAGGTGGTGAAACGCAGATTGGTAACGAAAGCGAAGAACATATAAACGACGACGAAGTCGATCGGGGTGCCAGCTCTCCTACCACTGAGCATAATGGCGTTTCATTGTCCGACTCCACCTTGGGGATCGAAATCGCGAACGCCAATTCAAACTCATCTACAAGCATCAGTCGATTCCAGCAGCTACGTCATGAACATGAGGAGGATCTTTGGCAGGAAAACAGTCCAGATTTCGATCCGTCGGAACCGCAAGACTTTTCTCCTCGAGATCACACTTCATATATGCCTTCATCTATCTCTCCTACGTCAATAGGACCCACGATGTTAACATCTGAGAATAGCAATATATCTTCAAAAGCGCGTAAGTCGGATTTAATTGACTTATCTGGAGGAAGTAACCATCAAGAAAATGAACAACCCTTATCACCCACTGACTACGTTCCAAAGAGCTCACATCCTGACTCCGAACAAGACTCAAACACCCAATCGCATTCAGAACCTTCCGCCAAACCACATACTCAGTCACCACCATCGGAAATCAAACCAATATCTGATGCCACTGATCCCACTGCCCAGTCAGTGGCTCCTTCTTTACCTCCTATCCAACGTCATCTACCAACGGATGATCTCAAACACGCCGAAATATTCATATTCTCGTACGGTGTCATTGTGTTTTGGAACTTCACCGAAAACCAAGAAAAAGCCATTCTTGCCGACCTCATGTATGGTAAAAATGGAACCAAGTCACTGGCCGTGCGTCCTATTAGCGATTCGGATATTGAGACTGAAGATATGCATTTCACTTACTCTCCTAATACCATGAAGCCTCGTATCTATAACGACATGATCACCTTGCGGTCAGGAGACCACATGATTAAATTGGCTATGTCCCATGCAATTGCTCAGTCGACTAAACTGAGTCGCTTCGAAGCTCGAATGGATGTTAATATGCATGATGTCAAACATGTTCCTCGGATGCTCGCGTTGACCGGTACACTAGGTATGAAACGAGAGGAGGTGCTTAAAATATCTGGTAAACTTTTCAAGCTTCGTGTCGATGTCAATCTCAGTTCCAATGTCCTTGATACCCCTGAGTTTTTCTGGGAATCCGAGCCGTCCTTGAACCCCCTCTATACGGCGATCCGAGAATATCTTGAAATCGAGCAACGGATTCTTGTTCTCAATGAACGTTGTAAAGTGTTCCTTGAATTGGCCGATATTATTGCCGACTCTATAGCGGAATCCAATATGTCCCGTATTACGTGGATCATTATTATTCTCATTGTTCTTTCTCTGGGGGTTTCATCTGTAAGTACTGAACAAACAGGTTCAGGTCTAGGCGGAGCCTGGACCTCCATGAACAAAGATATAAAACGCACTCAAGAACTAACGTCTTCGCACAGCTGGAAATCGTCCTACGTTTCGCATTATTTCGTAAACGCAAATAGTCATATTCTGTTAAAAAACATATTTTGCTTTTTTATTTTTTCGATTTCGTTTATACATATTAATAAATATATACATTATGATGATGATGATGATGATGTATGCAAGAAAAATAGAGAAGTCGCTGTAAACAACGCTAGATAAATAATGAAAAAAAAAACCAGTTGCTGAACTGAAAGAATGATAAACCATGCTGTGACCTCTGCTTAAACGTCCATCCGCAATATCATGATACTTCGTAATAATCCTAACATGGTTATAAATGAGGCTATGCCAACCGGTACAACAGCAAACACTGCAATGTTCAGTAGATCAACGGACCGAGTTTTCTTCTCCAAAGCTAAATTACTGGTAACAAAGTTCTGGATGGTATATGCTAACGTGAGGATACACGACACTAGAATCCACGTATGTAAAAGGTATTCCTTGTCAGTTAAAGAGTGTAACGTCTGGATCATTACGATGTTGAGTGTACTGCATGAGAGCATTCGCACGATAGCAGCCGGGGTTGAATAAGTCACGATCCATCGTACCATTAGTCCATCTAATACAGCATATGATAAGTACCCGGATACTATACACCAAATGCCCGCCATGAATTGTTCGGATGATTGCACTGATACCAATGGACGGGGCCCGTCGGCGCGATAAAAAATCTGCCATGATTCGTAGAAACATCTCCACATACCCAAAAAGCATGGCAACACAGATAAAGCGCGCGAAAAAACCAATAAAAATCTCAATCGAGTATTCACGAACTTCAGCCCCAAAAGCTTTAATGGCGGATGTTGCATGTCACCGGACAGTTGGACGCTACTATTACTGCGCGAGATTGGTGTCGAATGGGAACGAGAGGTATCGCTACTGCTTCCTTTTCTCATGAACAATGACATTGTCGCATTAAAGAATATTATCAGCTAGTTTTTGTTTGAGGCCTTTGAATCTCCTCACTTTGTTCTCCTGCCAACTGTATTCATCAAATCAAAGGTACAATCAATTAACTCTTCTCCACTTTCTTCATCACCAGGTCTGCGTAGATCTTCAGCAAAGACACGGCGCTATACGATCTCACGTGACATTTAGGAGTCCGTCCGTCACTGTTGAGGACTGCTAATCCGTCTGATTTGAATAGTTGTTTAATAGCCAAAGTTGGTTCTGATCTATGTGTATATGGTGCGCTCCATTTGACTGGGCCTGTTCATTGTGAGAAAATGTCGCTCGTGTCAGAAGCTTTTCGTTGGAACAAGCTTCGTACCTGGGTAGCCCGAGGGCCCCCCCTTGTGGTGCCAATTGCGGTCATAATTTCTCAATGAAGCGCCGAAACGTCTGTTTGTCCTAACTATCACAGTCTACTGGGGCTATTCCCCTTGAATTTATACTTTTTTGGTCTGCGGTTCCTACCAATTGCCTTGTATACACCAATGACCACTTACATTACAAACATTCTTAACATGTTGCTGATCAAATGCATCTATAGGTACGATATGCAGGGACTTCACAGGTTGAAATCAGTACTGATAAGGCCATAAAAATATTATCCGAGAGTAATTGCGGCTCCTCCGATCATGAGCATCTTATCTTCGTGTAGCAGTCAGATTCTCTGAAATGCAAAATGTTTTAACAAGACAATCTCCAAACAAATGGAATAGCTGGTGTCTTCTAACAAATTAGCGGTACCTTACTAGAGTGTGCTCCGTAGCGAGAAATTCTGGTTGTGCCGTCTTAGTAGCATCAACGGGTAGCAAGCTGCCGAGGATACTAATCGTTTGTGCTGAGAGGCACGCTATAAACGTACTAGTGTATACTCGAGATTTGACCAGGAAATAATCCTTATCAGCAGGATAATTATATTCTAGCGACTAGGTAAATCCATAGTACTCATCTCTCCGAAAGTAATAAATTATTGGATATCTGTATAATATGCATATTTAGACCGGCGGCAAAGAATTGGGATTTTTTTCTAGTACTAATAAATCACTGTGATCAGTGTGCGCTGAATTTTCCGGATATATAATTGACCGAGCAACAGTTAAATACTCAAAAGTATATTTTGAAAGTCCATCGATAAGGCCCAGAGGGTGCTTAGAATAAGACTAGATAAAGTAGATCTTTTCTGAAGATCTTCCAGCCAAAAGACATCTCAAGTCGGGATTTTTGCGCTTTAGATATATTGATTCAACATAATTAGTTGCAAGATACAATATTTAGCAGCAACCATTGGCTGGAGCATAAGCACTTTAAATCAACGCGCTAAATAGGTGGATACACTCTATTTGCTCATTTGCGTGTTCGTATAGCGGTAGTAATAGTCTATGTATTAGTAATATCAAGGTGAGAGTCACCACCGTACAGTCGATCAAAGCTAAAAAAAAAAGTAGTTATCACTTAGAACAATATAATCCAGTAGCTGGAAAAATTATCGAATATTCGGAGATAATATATTAGTCGAAATTTAATTAATGAATAGAAGCTCTTGCTGGTGGACCGAGAACAGATGAAGGGTGAAAAGGGGTATAGTAATAAACCATGAACTGCTGGATATATGAAGCATTAGTGGCCCTAAAACAATGAACTCATTGGTAGTCATAATAAACGCAATCGACAACAGCTTTAGATAACTGATAACTATGCGATGGGCCATAATGTTTACATATATGACAGTCAGTAAGTTCTCTAGATAGACTATCTCAACGAACGTCAAACTAAATCAGATTCTTGATTTAACATAGCAGTTCCCGGCCCTATAACTACAACTATACCCAGTTAACTCTCCTGGTCGAACTTCACCAACAAATGTGCCATTTAAATTTAATCATGGATTTTTTTACGCGTAGTTTTAATATTTTGCTATTTACTTTACTTCAGTTAATTCTTGAGATGTTTATACTGTCGCACGAACAATGTCAGTGCTCTTCATTCGGCTGCTTCTTCATGACATATGTATCTGGACCTCTCTATCTCCACAAGGACCACAATTGTCTGTTTTTTTATATCAACGAGATAATTTGGCATGGCGACCTCCCTCCCTCGCTCCTACCCCTAATATAGCCTGATTTGAATATATACCCTTGCCCAGTTGATTGTGAGGATAGGATACAGATACTAGGTACCTAACCCACGCTCCAGTACAAATATTTGTTTTGGTCTTTCTTCTGTAGTTAATGAACACAATACTCAATTAGTATCAATCCAGAGACTAATAATAATCAATTGTTATGGTCACAGTAGTATAATAAAAATAGGCTTAATTCAGTAGATATAATAATAAGGAATTCCCACTATATATATGCAGATAACCGTAGTACTGGATATAATAGAGGGAATTGAACAAAGAAAGATAAGAAAGATAAGGGAGATAAGAGAGATAAGGAGAGATAAGAAAATAGCATGTGATAGCAAGGGAGACACTTGATAGGCTCCTGAGTAAGTCAGCAACCAGTACTGCTCTCTGATTGCTCAGAGTTCAGACATGGTAAGATAAGACTGGAAGATGGAGAATCTATCGACGCACTCAGTGCGGCACACACGGCTGTATCGGTTGCTGTGGGAGGATTTCCCACATGATACGTGGTTAGGGTAGAACTGGTACCGGGTGGGTCCGGCCGTCTACGGATGGATGTAATAATGGAGCAGATGACTCTTGGCTGTTGGTGCTTGATTGGTTTACTGAAGACACTTGGGGTATATATTGAGACTATCCCGGTTATATACAGAGTGCTATACAAAACTGGCGGATATGGGTGTACAGCGGTTGTATGTGCAGGCTATATAAATATGCTATATAAATATGCAATATACGTATGAATGAATGAATATAGTTGGATTTCGGAATGTTGCGACGTTGCTGGATTCCCCATTGAAATTTTAATGAACTTGATTAGAGTACTATTCGATTGCTAAGTGTTGACCAGCACTGTGTACGATTATTAGAGCTGCTGAAAATATTTCTTACTATGTAAATATCGAGAAGATGATCTGCGACATAATACTCTATATATGGAATATATATCCGTATACAGTATAATACCGCAACCCTATTCAAAACAAACGCAATACTAGGGAGCTGCCAACCTGACAGGACATGAGAAGACATGCCGAGTAAGGTTGACTGCCCCCCAAGCGGACGACGGATGACATGTTCCGATCGCCTATTTAAAATGTCCAAAAAAAAACCAAACCAACCAAAT